>OY977943.1:29677383-30277383 GCA_963854355.1 Epinotia brunnichana
TGTCGCAACAACGAACGCCTTGCACTAACCTATTGATTAAAATGCAGCTGAACGGGGTTCAACGAGCTCTTATCTACTCTTCTATTTTTATAAATGGCGTAACTGCGTTATTTACATCTATTAAGATAGCCCTTTTTCTGTAATACCTGTCTAGTTATCGGCTACCGATAAGGTATGCATTATGGTAATAAACTTACGGCGAAGAGCACCGCCATAGAATGTAAACTTGTAAGTATGCTGTTAAAACTATTTTATCTTTATCTGTCACTTTAACATTTGTGTTTAAGAGAAAGGGACAAAACATGATTTAGTAAACAGAGGTTTGTTAATTTTAATGAATAAGGGGGTTAGAATTATTTCCAGCTTTAGAAAATCAACTTGTGATGTGTCTTTTCTATATGTATAGATGTCCTGTTTTCTGAAGCGCCAAAAACTTTGAACTTAATTGTAGACTGTTTTCTTGCAGTGACTAGCCCGTATCATCATCATCATATCAGCCGAAAAACATAGGCCTCCCCCAAAGAGTGCCAAAATGGCCGGTCCTGCGCCACCCGCATCCAGCGGACTCCCGCGACCTTTACCAGGTCATCAGTCCACCTACGCCGCGCCTTCCGGTACGTGGTCGCCACTCGAGAACCTTTCCGCCCCAACGGCTATCGGTTCTACGTGCAATGTGCCCATATAACAGTGTTGAATCTAGATTCGTCATGTTCATGGAGTGGAAAGAGGGATACACGTCGAGGTACAAATTTCATCTTGGTCGGTATAGAGTTGGTAATACCTACCTTAAAATTGCGTATACATATAATACCTATCGTTTCTAAGCGTCATATTCTTCTCACAGACGGCACGAGAGATGATGGAAAAAAATCTTCTCTCGCATTTCCAATTATGATGATTTTCTATCATTATTACCTGAAAAGAAGAAAGATTTTTATTAGAAGGAGTTTTATAAATAATTCATTATACACGGTGGAATTTAATCGGTGAACAGGAACCCATTTTTCTAATTCAGTAATCGATGGCGGTCACGTTTATGTAGTACTTAAGTGGAACCAAGTTTTTATTTATCATAACTAATTTTTAAGTTGAAATTAAATTTTAATTAAAATTTATTGTCACCCTACTAATGGTTTAGTCTGAAAAGTTTAATGACGTTTCATTTATTGACGTCTGATCTGTCTAGTTTCCCGCCAAAGCCAGCAAGCACTTGACGTATGTACACTTACGAGTAACTTCCCTTCAATAAAAGTAGGGTGTCCATTTATTCAGTCAGTGTACATTTTACCGATGTTAATTAAGTGTGATTAATTAGATTGTGAGCTATATTGCACGAGATCTCACGTATTGGTTTCTGTGTAGATTGATAATTAAGATTTTTGGATTCCTGATCACCGATTAAATTCCACCGTGTATATTATTTTATTTTGTTAATCCTACAAAATGTATGCAGTTTGATAGTAAGGGACTGTACAATTTAAAATTCCTAATATGTAAAACCGAATAAATTATAACATCTAAAAATCCATCGTCTTGCAGTACCTCAGATAAATATGTTATACTCGTACATTCACCCGTCGACTAGCAAATATATCGCATGCGACGCGAGTTCAGCAGTTTTAGTGCCCGAACAGCAGAAGAGTTTCTGTGTGTGCTTTCTTTGTTTCTCTGGACAGCTTTGGTTTTTCGTTGTATATTCATTGTCAAATTCTGACAGTCTCGTGACCATTATGACAAAAAATGCTGCTAAACAAGACTGTTAAAACAAAAAAAAAGTAATTCAAAGTAAGTGAACGTTTTACAGGATATCACATATTATTCGCACGAATCCTTGAATTTCTTGACATACGAGTACCCTACAACCGGATGCCCTTTACCATCCTCTCATTACCGTGTATATATAGATCGGTAACTGCAGTACTCACACCCCGACGTAATGTTAACGACTTAATGACAGTAATGACACTCATTATAACGAGTCGATACACTTGTTTGAGGATAGGCTGAGCTTCACGGACGGAAAGAGTGTCCGTAACGTAATCACGGAACGAAGTTTTGCGAATTGATGAAGTGCTTTTAAATAAGACCATGGATAACGTAGCCCAGGCAAAATAATTCGGCTACGGTATCCCCTGCCATACAAAGCGACTAAAATGGGTCCACGGGGTGGTACACGGTTGCAGTCGAGGGCAGCAATCGTTTAATAAAAATAAAAAGCGGCTAAGTGCGAGTCGGACTCGCACATGAAGGGTTCCGTAAAATAAATTGCTGTTAAAAAACTACTTACTCGATCTCGTTCAAACCAATTTTCGGTGGAAGTTTGCATAGTAATGTACATCATAATTTTTTTTAGTTTTATGATTCTCTTATTTTAGAAGTTACAGGGGGGGGGGGACACACATTTTAGCACTTTGGAAGTGTCTCTCGCGTAAACTATTCAGTTTTGAAAACAACGATATTTGAAACCTTAATATCATTTTTGAAGACCCATCCATAGATACCCCACACGTATAGGTTTGATGAAAATTTTTTTTTTGAGTTTCAGTTCTGTGTACCCCTAAAACTTAATGTTTTTTTTCGATTTTTGTGTAAAAATCCTAATGCGGTTCACAGAATTCATCTACTTACCAAGTTTCAACAGTATAGCTCTTATAGTTTCGGAAAAAAGTGGCTGTGACATACGGACGGACAGACAGACAGACATGACGAATCTATAAGGGTTCCGTTTTTTGCAATTTGGCTACGGAACCCTAAAAAGGGTAGGACCTACAGAAGCATGATACTAGGGCGGCAAATGCGTCGAGGAGGACCATCGCGGGTTTTTAGTCGGTGCGAGGCCGACATAAACCTCCGCACTATCTCCGTGGCGCGGAGGTATCCATACCGGAGTTTCTACCCATAAAAGAAAGGAACAGGATACGGATTTAAACCAGCGACCATCTCGCATAGGCCAATCGCTCTTTATCAACTGAGCTATCGAAGATAACCGAAACCGAAACCATTTTTGGCCTCGTAGCTTGCAATCAGTTGTTTTATGATGTAAATCTGTCAAAATAACGCAATCCAATAACGACGGTAATATGCATGCTCAGAGCAAAAGGTAGTATTTAACTAGGTAGAGCTTTTTAGCAGAATTGACTCATAGCTTCGTTATTCCTACTGAAGTTATATAAACCTCATCAGACGATAAAACTAGCCGTGTATCGCGTGTAAAGTGGTTGAAGAATTATTAATAGACAACATTGCTGCCAATAAAAAAAATTGCTTTTTTATGCAATTATCATTGTTGTATTGTTTCTTTATCTTAGTGGCTGAACGCAAGATTTTTTGTTGACTATATTGAATAATAATTGCATCTATGACGAATTCAGAACCGCGCGGTCAGTTGTAACTATGTAGGTAGGTATTCTATAATTGTGTTTTTTTTATGACTTAAGTTATTATAGGTAAAGTGTTTTCTTTGTAGCGAATCGACCTTATAAATACATACGAACACACTTACACTTACTGCCTAAAATTATAAATCAATTACCTGAACACGTACAAAACCTATATGTGAAAGGTTGTAAAATAAGAAAAAAAATGAAAAAGCACTTTTTAAAATGTAATAATTTAACCCATATTCTGTAAATTAAGTTGTGTATACATACTTAAAATATTTACTTTTAATTTTAATGTACATATCTATAAATAAGATCATTAGATAAGAACTCCTCCTTGGCACACACACCTCTCAAGGTTTTGCCTAGATGGGTATGCAACTATTAGCATGTAATTCTTTCGTCTTAATCAATTAATAAAAAAAATAATAAAACATTTCGTCCTTCATGAATACCGTACAATACATAATAAGTTTCATACAATCTATCTATCTTTGTTTCGCCCAATGGTTAGCAGGTAGAAAATGCCATTTGGTTTTAAGCTCGCCATTGGTACATTTCTGTCTTTTGCAATAAAGTTTAAATAAAAACACAATTTTATGCTAGTCAGTATCTGGAATCAAGAAAATATTACGACACTTCCAATTTCAAAGTCACTTTCCGTCCAACAATACCTTTATCCCATCTAAATGTAACCGTTAATGCTAAGCCTTCTAAATAACATTTCACAATCGTAAACCAAACTTGACAGGCGTAGGGTCAACTAGACCCTTTCGAGTCCCGTAAGGTCAAACCTTCGTATTTCTTCTGAATATTGTCGGTGCCATTGGTGGGATTCAGGCAGATTGACAGTTGCTTTTGTTCGGGATAGCTTTTGAAGTGATTATGATGTTACCTTATCGTCGTGATGGGGCAGGTAGTGCGATTGGCAAGTTTGGAAATGTATCTGAACACTATTCAAGAGTAATGTATAATGATTGACAGCAATATCGCGATTTTTTTGTCGTCTGGATCACAATCGTCGATATCTAATTTGTCTTTCCTTGACTTTTTGTATCGAAACCACTTTCTTTTCACTAAATTACTGATTGTTGATCCGTAGACCAATCAGTGCCAACAGTAAAATTCAGTAAGTACATACACTTAAATATTTTAATTGAAAGCATTTTCAAGGGCTTTTTATGAACAATTTAATTTCTGGACCAAAAAAAAAATTAACATTTTTATCAACTCAAAGTAAAGATTGGCCAAACTGCGAAGCAGTTTGTTGGCAATAAATGATATACTTATTACCTAGATATCATGCTTGTATACTTTACGATGACCTAAATTTTAAATTAGGTATTTAGTTATTTATGCGTGCTATAAATATGCACCCATGAATTAAATCAAAAATGACCGTATTTAAAGCAAAATTATCCAATTTTATAGCATCCTAACACTGCAATCGATCATATCCCGCCGCAGGCGTGAATCATATCTAGCTAGGCTATGCTAATTTTAGGCTGCCCGGTATCTCAGCTAAAACTGTTAATAATATACGTTATTATAATTTAATACCACCAGATTACTGTACCACGAGTTATGGTTCAGATTTAATCTAAAAGTGTCTGAATTTCATAATAAATTGTCGGTACTCGGCGTTCCTATTCGGCTTGTTGCGTAATTTTAGAACTTGGCTGTGTTTTAATAGAATTTTGATTGCGTCGCCGTATCTTATCGAAAGGGGTTTAATCCGCACTTACATACTTACAAATATTATTAAAAACGAATATCTGTCCATCTGTTTGTGGCTTTAGCCGCTAAACCGGTTGAGATGTAATTAATTTCGGAGATCGCTTGACTTCCAGAGAAAGGTTCACGACTATAAATAGGATATTTGACTGAGTCGTCAGATCACTCGATTATTGTTGTGTTGAGCGTGAGGCGTGTTCGTCTCTAGCTTTCAACACAACGAATCCTCAAATCAATAAAGGGTCGGTATTGCCCTTGTGTGCGCAGATAAAAACAAGGTTACTATACAATGAACCGACGGGCACAGTGGCTCAAGAGAAAACGATGCAGCGGATGAACTGGAGAGGAAAGGCTCAGAAATAACGGCATATGGACCAGAGCCAATCTTACCCCTGCCACAAAGCTACATATACAATCAACTGGACCAACACACTAAATACCTACACCAAAGATACTGGGAGGAGACAGACACATGCAGACAGACCAAAGAGATTATGTCGAAACGCGACTACAAACTTACAACCGCACTACTAAGGACTCATAGAAACCAACTGCGCAAGATAGTGGGAATAATAACAGGACACAAGACCTTGAACAGACACCTCTATAACTTAGGTATCACAGACAGCCCCATGTGCAGAGCGTGCATGGAGGTAGAAGAAACGACTAAACATATAAGTACTACTAGACTGCAAGCAGGTAGAAGTATACAGAATAAATCACCTAGGTTCTCCAGACACACTACGGGACGCAGTCAGCAACACCAAGGCACTCACCAACTTTCTTTCGGCTGTGATATAAGAAGTTTGTTTTTGTATAGGAGTGGGATAAACTTAACGTTCTACGGGCGACATCGCAGGCAAGCCTTATAGAAGGACTACTATAAAGTTGTTATTATGGAGGTAATAAAGTTGGAACGTTATCGGTTGTCGGCTGAAATAACAATGTTGCGATTGTGGCGGTAAAGAGTGCGATTTGTATGGAAATAGACCGTTTAACATGTTGCTGAAGGAAATATTGCGATTTGAGAATTCTAGTAGTTTAATGAGTCTAGTATTTAAATGCGATAGTGAACATTAAAATATTATGAAACGGGTCACTCACGTACTTAATAATAAATAATAATATTTTAATATGTCTGAGACTCACGGAAGTTTGCGATATTGAATACTTTACTTCTCAAACTCAAATATTTATTCGTGACAAACAACAATCACAATAATCATAATCGTTTATTGCACCATGGTAAAATAAATGTTCTTACAATATGTATGTGTCTCATGGACCCTGGTCGGGTATAGCAAACTTAATAACTAAGTGCAGCAACTCACACAGAGTATATATATTATTAAATTCTACAAATTGTAATTGTACTTACATTAGACAATGTGTGCAGGCAAAATTAGGAAAAGCTAAATATACAAAGCAAAAATATACAAAGCAAAAACACATTAGCTTATATACTCGTAGATCTAAATTAAATTCAATATAGTATAATTATACATAGTGTACACGCATATAGGGGTGTACTTTGAAGGAGTAGATCTTGGGGTTCGTGATGCGGTGAGAAATGACACTCGTAGTCCAAGACATGCACGTATAATCAGTATTAATAGGGTGATACAAAGGTGTTAGATCACATATTATTCGTATTTGGGCACGAGCAGCCCGTTAAACGTTCGTTTTGCTACTGCCGGCTGCGCCCCCACTTCCCCGCGCCCCGCGCACCATGCACTGCGCCGGCGACGGAAGCCGATGATACCCGAACCAGAACGAGGCGTAGACATACTCCGCGGCGTTGAAAGCGTTGCTTTCAAGACATCAGTTGCTGAAGATTCGTTATTGGGAATTGCCTTGATCATCCCTTGGTTTATTGGCTTCGTCATTTGGTTCAGGATCAGTAATTGGTAGAAGACACATCTTGTTTACGGCCCTTTTGATGGGCCCCTTTTCAGTCATAATATCGGCGACACGACACACGTCGTCTGGACCTGGATAGAGACGAATGACGCGTCCCCTGCGCCATTGTAGCGGCATTAGATTGTCTTCTTTTAGTAAGACGAGGTCTCCAACTTGAATCCCTCTCTGGTTGTTCTTCCACTTCACGCGCTGTTGTAACTCCGCCATGAACTCGCGGCGCCATCTGTCCCAAAATTGCTGCCGGATTTGCTCGATTCGCTTGTATCTGGTCGTTGGATTGCCAGTGACGGGCAATGAAGGCACCGATGACGTAAGTGGCCGAGTAATCAGAAAATGCCCTGGAGTGAGTGGACACATATCGTTGGAATAAGTTTCACTATTTAAGAAATTCACTACAAGGAAGCGCGAGTTTAGTTATAAGGTCAATTGATTTTTCTGCCAGTGGATACGAACTTGCGTGGAAAACATTGTGTGAAAGATATGATAACAAAAATATCTTAATAAATAATCATTTAAACGCGATTGTTAGTGTTAATCCTATACAAAAGGAGTCTTTCAAGGCTTTGAGGTATCTAATAGATACTGTTACGAAAAACTTAAGTTCATTGGACGCGTTGGGTATTTCTACCAAGGGTTGGGACCCTCTAGTTATATTTTTGGTCTCGGCAAAGTTAGATCCCAAAACAAATGCTTGAAGCGTCGTCTGTAGTAGTTAGGAGAACCTTTACTTCAGGTAAATTTGAAAGTGAAGTATGTGGTTGCACGGGCCATTCAATTGGATCCTTCTTTAGGAAAGAAGGACCTTCCCACCAGGCAGATAAAGACTGCAGATGCTGCGTCTCTGAATGATATTCAGGCTATTGGGCCAGTTCTACAAAGTGATTCACTGTCCCCACTGTCTTTTGCTGAAAACGTATCAATTATATCCTGAGCTAATGCGATTTGCTTGTAGAAAATACTTTCAGTCTGAGTTCTTTCTAATATTTGTACCTCTGGCTCAGGTGAAATATCTTCGAGTTCGATCTGAATTGTATCATAATCAACCATTAATTTCCGTAATCCTTCCAATCGCAAATTTAACTCCTTAATCCGCAATGACGTGAGCTCAGACTTTTGTACATCTTTGACGAAGTCTTTAAAAACGGTTTATTGGCTTCGTCATTTGGTTCAGGATCAGTAATTGGTAGAAGACACATCTTGTTTACGGCCCTTTTGATGGGCCCCTTTTCAGTCATAATATCGGCGACACGACACACGTCGTCTGGACCTGGATAGAGACGAATGACGCGTCCCCTGCGCCATTGTAGCGGCATTAGATTGTCTTCTTTTAGTAAGACGAGGTCTCCAACTTGAATCCCTCTCTGGTTGTTCTTCCACTTCACGCGCTGTTGTAACTCCGCCATGAACTCGCGGCGCCATCTGTCCCAAAATTGCTGCCGGATTTGCTCGATTCGCTTGTATCTGGTCGTTGGATTGCCAGTGACGGGCAATGAAGGCACCGATGACGTAAGTGGCCGAGTAATCAGAAAATGCCCTGGAGTGAGTGGACACATATCGTTGGGATCTGATGAAAGGGGTGTAATTGGACGAGAGTTAAGGATTGCCTCTATTTGTACAAAAAGTGTGGCCAACTCCTCAAACGTCAGATTAGCGTTTCCAGCAATGCGTTTTAAATGAAACTTAGCTGCCCGGACGCCAGCCTCCCATATCCCCCCGAAGTTTGGTGCGTACGCCGGTATGAATTTAAAATGAATCGCCTCGTTAGACGCATAATCCGAAACTGGATAACGGCTGGACCGTAAGACCCTGCCCAGCTCATTGTGCGCACCCACAAAGTTCTTTCCGTTATCGCAATAAATTACTTCCGGTTTGCCACGACGCGATACGAACCTGCGTAGACAAAGTATGAAAGCCTCTGTGGTCAAATCGCTGACCACCTCGAGGTGAATAGCCTTGGTAGTTAGGCAGACGAATACACACAGGTAGGCCTTAGTGTTCCGACTACCACGCCCCTTTTTACTAGCGATCATAAAAGGCCCGGCAAAGTCGACCCCAGTAAAATGAAAGGGGGTGCTAGTTGCAACTCTTACGTTTGGTAAATCTCCCATTATAGGCTGAACTGTTTTACCTTTCAAACGAACACAGTTCACGCATTTTTTTGAAATATGCCGAGCCACATTCCTCCCACCTACTGGCCAGAACTCTTCACGAAGAGAAGACAATATTAGTTGAGCACCTGCGTGATACAAACGCAAGTGCTCGTAAGTCATTAATAGTTTTGTGAAATGATGCTTAGCATCCAACAATATAGGATGTTTTTTATTATAGTGATAGTTTGAATTACCGATTCTCCCTCCTACTCGCAAAACGCCACAGGGATCTACGAAAGGGTTCAGAGATAAAAGTCTACTTCGGTGATGAAGTGGCCTATCCTCACTTAAATTTTGTATGTCCTTGTTGAACGACTGCGATTGACATTTTTTTACTAAAAAAGCCAATGAGTCTTTAAGCTCTTGAGCAAGCAAAGGTCCTGTTAGTTTTGCGTTTGGTTCCCTACTGTTATGTATGAACCGGAAGACGTAAGCATAAATCCTTTTTAATCGTATGTAACTAGAATGTCGATCAAATGATACGATGGGATCACAAATGCTTGAAGCGTCGTCTGTAGTAGTTAGGAGAACCTTTACTTCAGGTAAATTTGAAAGTGAAGTATGTGGTTGCACGGGCCATTCAATTGGATCCTTCTTTAGGAAAGAAGGACCTTCCCACCAGGCAGATAAAGACTGCAGATGCTGCGGTTCAACACCCCGCGATGCAAAATCTGCTGGATTTAAATTAGTTGGTACATGATACCATTCATAACCTGGTGTTAACTCATTAATTTTATTTACTCGATTGCGCACAAAAGTTTGCAAAGTTTTGGTTTGTGTTTTGAGCCAACCAAGTACTACGGTAGAATCTGTCCATATTACATATTTCAAAATATTCGTTTTTATTGACTGAGTCACCTTTGTGCACAATTGAGCGCCCAGTAAACTTGCACTCAATTCTAAGCGAGGAATTGTCAACATTTTAATTGGTGCTACTCTGGCCTTGGCACATAGCAATCGCACTGTGATGTCATTATTATGGTCTACTGATCGCAAATAAACACATGCTCCATAGGCCTCTTGAGAAGCATCGACGAAACAATGCAGTTCCGTGCGTTCAACATTAGGCGCATCACAAAGAACGTGTCTATCCAAATGTATGTGGGACAAGTGATCCAGATTGTTGATGAACTTCAACCATCTTTTTTCATAGACTGGGGGAACTGGATCATCCCAACCTAATTTAGCAGACCATAGATTTTGGAGAAGAATTTTAGCTTTAACAATACAACAACATAGAAGCCCCAATGGATCAAACAACTTACAAGTTGTAGAAATAATGATTCGCTTTGTTATTTGGTTTGAAGGTTCGAAGTCAATCGGAAAGTGCAATTTGTCCGACTGAGGAGACCATTTTAACCCCAAAACACTAGCCTCCTTATTAAGGTCAAGACCATTTGTAGACTCTGACTGACCTTCTAGAATTTGCGGACAATTAGTGCGAAACTTACGCAGAGGAAAGCATGCTGAATCTAGAACTTTAACCACATTTGTATAAATATGCTTCAACTCTTCGACTGTTGAGGATCCGGTAATAAGATCGTCAATATAGAAGTCTTTTTCGATTACATTAGACGTGATTTCATCATGACATTCCAGAGCTAACTGCTTGAGACACCTTGTGCTGAGAAAAGGAGCCGAAGCCGTTCCATACGAAAGGGTATTGAGCTGAAAGATCTTGATAGGTTTATCGACCTGATCTCTCCATAAAATGAGATGTAAATGGCGCTGTTGCTCGTTAAGAGCAATTTGCCTATACATCTTCTCGATGTCAGCAGTAAGAACGTACCTATTAGCTCTGAAACGCAACAATATTGACAGCAAATCACTTTGTAGAACTGGCCCAATAGCCTGAATATCATTCAGAGACTTGCCTGAACTTGTTTGGGCAGAACAGTCGAACACAACCCTAAGCTTTGTTGTTTCTTTTTGCTCGCGTACAACGCAATGATGTGGCAAATAACACCCTGACACCGGCCGCACCACTTCAGTCATATGTCCCAACTCAGCATACTCTTCCAAGAAATTACGATACTGATCCTTCAAATTGGGACTTTTATCCAATTTTTTCTCCAAACTAAGAAAACGTCTCATAGCTATGGGATATGAGTTGCCGAGAGACTCCTCGGGCTGTTCCTTGAATGGCATCATTACAGAGAATCGACCATTAGGTAAACGACTAGTATTTTCGACGTAGTGAGATTCACAGAACTCCTCGTCAACAGAAAAAGACTTACAATCGGAAGGCAATTCTTCCACCTCCCAAAAGCGTTTTAGAGAGTCATCGACATCTTGTAGTGACGTCCTATGCCTTGTAGTGGCTAAATGACAATTGACATTATATTGGTAGTAGCTGTCTCCTGTGAGTCCAGCTACTATCCATCCCAGCTTGCTATCTTGTAGGATTGGCTTGTCTTTGCCTAATTTTATTTGTCTTGAATTAATAATTTCGAAGAACTTGTCAGCACCTAACAAGATATCAATCTGTGATGGTTTGTAGAATTGGGGATCAGCCAGCTCGACGTCGCGCGGCATTTCCAATTTTTGAGTATCAATTTCAACATTGGGTAAGTTGCCTGTGATTGTCGGGATGACCAAACAATCAGCATTGAGTGAGAATGAATTAACGCGAGATTTTACCTTTATTTGAACACGTTCAGTTATTTCTGTCTCTTTATTATTGATCCCAGATATTTTAAATGAATTTATTTTATTGGAGGGTAGGCCTAACCTTTTTCTCAAATTTTGTGTCACGAATGACGACTGGCTTCCTGTATCCAGCAAAGCACGAGCAAGGTAAGTAGTATCACTATTGGGACAACAAACTTCGACCTGAGCTGTACATAAAAGTACTTGACCAGACGTGCCAGTCGACAAATTACTTGATGTATTTATTTTGTCCGCCATATCTGTAGTAACGACATTATTACTACTCACCTTGTCGCAATGTAAGAGCGAGTTGTGTTTCTTTCTACAACTGCGACAGGAACCCTTCAGAGTGCATTGAGAACCATTATGCCCAGTACGCAGGCAATTATTACACAATTTATTATTTGAAACTTCAACAAGCCTGTCTTCGAGACTCATTTCCTTGAACTTATGGCACTGATAAACATGATGGCTCTGTCCGCACACCAAACACGGCTTGATTCGTGGCCCCTCCACAGAAGTGACAAATGATTTGGGATATTTATTTTCTTTATGGACATTTTTATTTTCGTAAGAACGACTACAATACATTGTCTCTAAAACATTTGCCCTATTACGCAAAAAATTCTTAAAATGATCCAAAGTGGGTACCTCCGACGAAAATTCTGTATTTTCTTTAGTTGAGGGGAGACATGAAAAGCTGCCCTTGTACTCCTCCCACTTTGCATTTGTTTTGGGATCTAACTTTGCCGAGACCAAAAATATAACTAGAGGGTCCCAACCCTTGGTAGAAATACCCAACGCGTCCAATGAACTTAAGTTTTTCGTAACAGTATCTATTAGATACCTCAAAGCCTTGAAAGACTCCTTTTGTATAGGATTAACACTAACAATCGCGTTTAAATGATTATTTATTAAGATATTTTTGTTATCATATCTTTCACACAATGTTTTCCACGCAAGTTCGTATCCACTGGCAGAAAAATCAATTGACCTTATAACTAAACTCGCGCTTCCTTGTAGTGAATTTCTTAAATAGTGAAACTTATTCACCGGTGCAATCGAATCATTACTATTGATCAATGACTCAAACAAATCTTTAAATTCCAACCAACGCGTATAATTACCATCGTAGGTTGGCAAGTTTATGGTTGGCAACCGAATTGCACTGTATTTTTCATGGCAAGTACCCGATTTAAATGATTCACTGTCCCCACTGTCTTTTGCTGAAAACGTATCAATTATATCCTGAGCTAATGCGATTTGCTTGTAGAAAATACTTTCAGTCTGAGTTCTTTCTAATATTTGTACCTCTGGCTCAGGTGAAATATCTTCGAGTTCGATCTGAATTGTATCATAATCAACCATTAATTTCCGTAATCCTTCCAATCGCAAATTTAACTCCTTAATCCGCAATGACGTGAGCTCAGACTTTTGTACATCTTTGACGAAGTCTTTAAAAACGGTTAATTGACTTTTAATACCACCGCGCCTTCTATTAAGTTTTCTAATGCAATCGGCAAGAACAGCGGGGTCTGGTTTGTCTACCATTTTAAAATAACAATGAGCTAGGCAAATAAATAGGTGCAATCAAACCAGTAACACGATCCAGCCGTCTAGTCCAGCACCGCTGCCGCCGAGCCCGCCAACAGCACCTGCCGCGCCAGGCGAACCCAGTTCACAACAGTACCCGTTCCCGCGATCCACTTGGAAACCGCGTAGCAGGTTCCCGGCGAGAACGAACGGCGTTGGTTACACTGGAACGTACCAAATGGACTTTAAACCTTACGCGTAATCACCAGCGAAATACCTACGAGATATTACACTAAAGTGCACTTTTAGATTGTTAATTATAATCATAGCCTTTTAACATTTACTTGCAAAAAAGGTAAAACGAAGTTATTGCAACGAAATAGCAAGCATAACAAAGAATTTGAGTAACGGTACTCTAACGGTACATTTATGGACCTACAACGATAAAAACATATTAGTCCAATTTTAAAATACTTATTACTAGTGCACTGTTATTGTGTTCAACTTCCAATAATATTACGTAAACTTTAAACTTGTAATTACTTATTGCTTAGTTGATTTGTATAGAAATCGTTTATTGCAAAGCGATAAGAATGAACAAAGGATGCAAAAAATAAGCCAGCATGCTATAGGCTAATTACTGAGCTTGTAAACAACTGCACATCGTTAAAATTGCATTGATTTATATAGAAATCTAGCGAGATAACTCTTAGTGCTCAAATAACTGCAATTGGCTGGTACGCATAAAGCTAGATACACAGCCCGACGTTTGCAAGTAGCCAGGCACTTATTATACAAATTGAAGTTATTTAATTAGGGATAAGGCATAACAAAAGGAACGGGCTTACTTCGATCGGCATAGACTTTCGATTATTACGTCTCGTAGTTGTATCCAAAGCGCCACGGCAGCATTCCGTTTCTTTGTTCTTGCATATTTACGATTTTCCCACGGTCGCCATATGTACACGCATATAGGGGTGTACTTTGAAGGAGTAGATCTTGGGGTTCGTGATGCGGTGAGAAATGACACTCGTAGTCCAAGACATGCACGTATAATCAGTATTAATAGGGTGATACAAAGGTGTTAGATCACATATTATTCGTATTTGGGCACGAGCAGCCCGTTAAACGTTCGTTTTGCTACTGCCGGCTGCGCCCCCACTTCCCCGCGCCCCGCGCACCATGCACTGCGCCGGCGACGGAAGCCGATGATACCCGAACCAGAACGAGGCGTAGACACATAGGTACCATAAAATCAAAACAAAGAAAATACTTTCGCTCTTATTATCTATCACTAAAAAAATATTCTACTGTGTAATAGTTTCTTCACCTCACCGGCTCGAAAAGGCTTGCTTTGTCACTCAAAATCTGCGTGCAAAAGTCCATTATAACCGCTAGCGTGGAAAGAGTTTGAATTTCGAACGTGACGCTCTATCGCGAGATCCAACTTTTTTCTATAGGAATGAGAGCTCATTATCCTGCGTTCAGAAACGTATGGTGTTATGCTTTATTAATTCATTAATAATATTTTCATAAAATTAAATTAATATAACTTAGTCTTTCTTAAGAGTGCTCTACAAAAAAGCGCTCGCTCAGAATTCGGTATTTTGACAAGCGTAGTGCGTTTGTGTGTGTAAATACTACTACCACCCACACAAACGTACCTAACACCCACATGCACAGCGCGATCGCACCAGCCGCGGGTGCCGTCCCTTTCTAGCTATATGTAAGTGCGATCGGGATAAAACTAACCGCGGAGCTTGCCGATGCAAATAGCTGTATAGCGCACCGTTTGAATTAACTCCGTGACCGATATTGATACTTGCACTAAAAAATGGTAAGTATTACTTCGCTAACATGATGTTCTAGAACATCATGTTAGCGAAGTTAGATAACTTGAATAAAGTAAGTATTTGATTTTTGAGCACAGGTTTTCTATTTGTATTAAAATACTATGATATGACAAAGTACTTATAATATTTAGTTTCGTATAATTAGTATAAAATAAACTAACGAGTTTTAAAGTTGTCAGTAATAAGAATAATAATTTGTTTTACGGATATTAATGGTTTGCATGTTATCTGAGTCTTATTTATATATAGTTATGTAATGAAATTATACCAGTAGACCCACCACTAGGAAATTACTGGGTACTTACGTATTCATTTCTTGAAGAAATTTTTTTTTGTTATGGACAGTAAAAAAAACTGCCCTTCATAGAAATTGCTAATGTCCGTTACTTACCAAAGGAACTGAAAATTATAAATTATACAAACACAGCTTTTTATCTAGAATACAATTAATTAATGCGTGACTTTATTCAAAAGTCTAAAACCTCAGATCATAAAAAGGAAAAGATATGAAACGGGGGCTTGGCGCGTGTCGGTGCGACATGGCCAAATGGGCATGTCACTGCCCACCGCATGTTAGTCGCAATTCGCCGTGAATCTGAAATGTTCTTCCACGTTTACTCAAAATGCCGAAACGTAGCGTGGTTACATGCAAAAATAGGAATGAAACTAAAACCTACATGAATGGTGGAGTCACGCACCACATGTTAGTATTAGTATTTTCACTTAAGTCAGTAAAAACTAATATTTTAACAAATAAACGCAACGCCGCATCATTTCTCGGGATCGAACTAACATATCGAACGAAAAAGCATATTTTTGTTCTTTGCGTTGTACATTGAACGTTCACCACCAACCACGGCGCAATGTATTAAACCACTATGGATATAGACGATGCTTGAATTTTTTAGTGGTACGGCCGCTGCTTGGCGTCGCAAACTAGAGCGGTGCCAAAGTGCAGTTACAATTTACGCGTAATCGATAAAATAGAAGTACGATATCATACTAGTTATTTTATTTCGACTACTTTCGCTGTTTTATTTTATTTCATTACGTGTTTTGGTTGGGTGCCTATCTTAAAGGTAACTAATAACATACTAATAAGATTAAAAGGCACAAAATATTTACGGTACCTACTAATAAGATTTTCACTAAGTTGCAGTATGAACGATAAATAGACATATTAAAATTGTATATACAAGTATATAATTTAGTTGCAAATGGCTCCAGAACAACTTAAAACGTGATGTTATTACCAATAATTTATTTTAAATGAGTATTTTTTTACTTTCATTTGAAATGTGATAATTGAAGAAGAAATCTCAGTTTCTTATTACAGTTTTCCAAAGAATCCGAGTAGGTACTAAAAAAATGGATAGATGCTACTGACAGAGGTCCTAACTGGTTTCCTGTACAGAGAAGAGTTAATGTGTTCGTAACATTTTCAAGAAAAATGTTTCCAACCACTTAATAAGAGCCGTACACTTTTCGAATATTTGACGCCTCGCTTGCTTGAAACCTAGGTGTAAAATGTATGGTAACACATCTTCGCACATCTTTGGTGGATACTCGCCCTTAGCCTTAAATCTCGTAATATGAGTAATGGACATATTATTTCGCGCCAAAATGCGAGTCGGATCGGCCTGGTACCTACAGGTCAAAAATATCGATGTGACCAGAGTTTTAAATGTATGTGAACACGAACTTATAAAAAGCCGTTTATGTTACTCTGTAGGTATTCGTCAATATTTTTTACTTTTGCGATTTATGGTAAGTTAACAACCCGTGTTATTTAAACTTGTAGCTAGAAGTTTAAATACCACCACATAAACTTACCATGTCGTTGAAGTTGTTACCCATCAATATCTTAACATAATATTAATTTTAATATCAATGTCGATAAAACATAATTTTAACGTTTGTCGCCCCCCTAGTGTAGTGCGTTTAAGCCAATCACAGCCCTTGTTTGCATGTTGCCGTAGACTCACTGGCAACGCCCGAGTCTTTGTTTTTACACGGTTCAATGTGTGTGCCTATGGGCGCTGCGGTGGGAGAAAACTGGGGACATCGGTTTTGGTTGAAATTAAGCAGTACGGCACTTCTCCCTTTTTTTATGTTCTGAGCCTAAAACCTATGTCACTTTTTAGGATTCCGTACTCAAAGAGTAAAACGGGACCCTATTACTAAGACTCCGCTGTCCGTCTGTCACCAGGCTGTATCTCATGAACCGTGATAGATAGAGATTTGAAATGTGATGTATTTTTGTTGTCGCTATTTATAAAAAAAAATACTAAAAAACAGAATACATAATTTTATTTTTATTTTAGTTTTTATCTGTTTCTTTTTCTTTTACAATTTTACACAAATCGACCTTGCCCCAAACTAAGTAAAGCTTGTACTATGGGTACTAGACAACGATAAACATACTTACATAGATAAATAAATACTTAAATACATACAAAGCATCCATGACTCAGGAACAAATATTTGTGCTCATCACACAAATAAATGCCCTTACCGGGATTCAAACCCGGGACCTCCAGCTTCGTAGGCAGAGTCACTACCAAGTTACTAACTAGGCTACAGGGGGTTCCTATACAACAAATGTTTTGCCGTTTAAAGATATAGATAATGGTACGGTACCCTTCGTGCGCGAGTCTGACTCGCACTTGGCTGGTTTTTTAAACATTTATTTCGAAATAAAGAGTGATACTCGGAAATGTCGAAGGGAAGGTCAATCGTCGAATCCGACTCGGCTGGGCAGCATTCGGGAAGCTACGGCACATCTTTTCGTCCAATATTCCGCAGTGTCTCAAGACGAGAGTCTTTGACCAGTGTGTGTTGCCAGTGATGACATATGGCACGGAAACGTGGTCGCTTACTAAAGGCCTCATAAGAAGGCTCAAAGTCACTCAAAGGGCAATGGCTCTCCATTGCCCTTTGAGTGACTTTGAGCCTATGCTATGCTATGCTGGGAGTTTCTCTGCGCGATCGCATCAGAAATGAGGCTATCTGCAGCAGAACCAAGGTAACTGATAAAGCCCTCCGAATTGCTTAACTTAAGTGGCAGTGGGCGGGGCACATTGCACGTAGAACCGATGGCCGTTGGGGCGGAAAGGTTCTCGAGTGGCAACTACGTACCGGAAGGCACAGCGTGGGTAGGCCCCCCGCAAGGTGGACTGATGACCTGGTAAAGGTCGCGGGAGTCCGCTGGATGAGGGTGGCGCAGGACCGGCCATTGTGGCACTCTTTGGGGGAGGCGTATGTCCAGCAGTGAACGTCTTTCGGCTGATATGATGATGATGATGATGATGACTCGGAAATGTAATAAAACCACGTAAAAATCTTCCTTTCCAGTGTAAACTCCCGGTGTGTGTTATTATTATATATAAACGAAAATAATTACTAAATGCAAGGTAGGATCGTGCTGTACTTAACAAACGCCATATAAGCTTGTTTTTTAAAAAGTTTTTTATTCATCTTGTTATTTTCAATAACCCTGCATATTATGTCGCTGGTTCGTGGGTACTTGTACAGACAAATCACACAAACCCAAACAAGATAGGTCTATCTATTTTAGTTAAGGAGTTCCCATGACCACCTTCCATCATCAGATCCTGGAAATCATCCATCACCAAAGTGTTTACCAAGACAAAACAGATGAGCTCAAACTAGATGGGTTTATCTAGTTTAGTTTAGGAGTTCCATGACCACCTTATAGCTCCATCATCAGACTCTGGAAATCATCCAGCACCAAAGTCTTGCCGTGCCATGACCAAATAAATGAGCCCAAATTCGATGGCTTTATCTTGTTGAGTTTAGAAGTTGCTATGGCCACCTTCCGACTCCATCATCAGACCAGCTCTATGATATTATGTCACCGAAGATACGCAATTGTACCTAATTTGAAGATTTCACCCAAACTCCCATACATACATACATACTAACAAGGTGGACTGATAGTAGTAACAAGTAAATAAATTAAATCTATCAAGTATCACGATCACTCGTACAATAATAATTGACTATAGAACGAGTAGTTTAGACAAAAGGATCCAACCCACAAGACATCACCATTGAAATGTATGACTTTTGTTTTAGGTAGAAGGTTCAATTTTAAATGTTACGTATCCGGTGGGTTTGAGCCTTTTCGCCACACTACGTCATATATGGCAGCTATGCAATTCATAACTTGTCTCGATTAGCCTCACGAATGTATCCCCAGTATAGTTTGACCCCGAGGTTGGTAACAACTATGCCTAGTCGGAGATCAAAATAATATTATTTTATCTGAAGAGTGGCCGGTTAGCTTCGTGAATAGCCACAAATAAACACACTACACGTCTGTCTCGGAGGGCTATTCAGCCGGTACTGAGATATATTCCCGCGCGACGGTAAATTTATACTAGTTTTGAATAATTATTTATAAATATAAATTTTGACAAAAGTTATATTTTTTGGACTGGATCTTGTTGGTACAAGCATGAACTTTAATGTTGTGTAAGATTCAATACAAAAATTATTCAACAATAATGAGAAAATCCTTGAGTTTTCAGTACGATTTTGTTGACAAATATGGTGTAATTGAGAACAGTTTACATATATATACGTGCAGAATAAGGAAAATTCGAGGCCGCTAGGCGCAATGGCAACATATTACGCTAGTGAAAATAGAAAAAAACAAGTAGGTTCTCATATAACATCATGGAGTATTAGGGGCTCAAACTTATGAGTCTGCGCTCTCTTCAGAAAACTACTGTCGGTAATCGGGTATTTTCGGTTAAAGTATTCAGTTCTTCGTAAATTGGAGGCGGCTAGGACCAATATGAGGAGTTTACCTATGCAAATAAGTAATCAGGATCTAGAAAAAGCTCTCCGTTTCTTAGAATTACAACGTCAAAAATCCGTCATTCTCGCTTATTCCTGACCAAAAAACGAGCGCCCTCTTAATTACATATGCATATGAAATATTAATAATTACAAAATACAATGCAAATAACTAATTATAAAATGTAGTTTTACATTTCAAAATTTTACGCTTCGTGCAAATTTGGAACGCACCGTTTAAAAAGTTAATTTAAGAAAAAAACTCGTGTACCGTATTACATTTCATTTTATTTTGTTCTAAAGCCACTGTAATATCCAAATAAATGAAGTTATTTATAGATTCTAGCGCAGAAAATATACATAAAATGAATTTTAATGCCTGCCGAGTTAGCGGAAAAGGTAAAATATGCGTATTTGAGCCTTAGTTTACCCAAAAATACTTTGACTTTTTTAATGTAAGCATGGCGTGTATTTCAAGATGCGAAAATGTTCATATTACATTTAATAATTATAAAATGTTTTGAGTTTGATGAGATGTAAACAATCGTTAATTGACAATGAGTACCGATGAGGTCCAAAGTACTTTCATTACATTTACAATTTTCCTCGCGGTGGTGAGGTGAAAAGTTGTGTGTTTCGCTCGGCAGCAAAGTTATCTAGTTAGTTATCTAACAATCCTTCGCTGGCTCACCTTTCAATACAAGCCCCCTCGCCAAACAACAACTTTGCAGCCTTGCATAACAAATAACTATTGTTTGCCAGATATGATTTAAATTTTTTTGCGTAAGACGTCGTTTTCTTCTGCCTTTAAATAGTTTGGGAGATTATTATAATATTTAACTGCTGCATAATGAGGGCTGTTTCGGAATATTTCAAGATTTGGGACAGGTAAAATAAATTTATTTTTGAGACTTGTATTTTGCTGCTCTTCCGCACACACTTATACAAAATAAAAGAAGTAAATTAAAATAACACTTTAGGTTTTGTCACAAAATGGACCCAGCTCAGAATGTAAGGGTGTGTTGCACCAAACCGTCTGTAATCGTTAGCGGTGTTCGTTAAAATCGGAATGTATGGAAAGTTTGACAAGTTTCTATGGAATGACAGCTGCCGGCGCCATATTTTACTTTGATCGGTCGGTAATCGTAAATTGGTGCAACCCGCCCTTAGGTTGAATTCATATCTATCAGAGATGTGTACATACCAGAGATATATGACGTTAATAAGCTTTATAGCTAAGGTGTCACTTATGTGGAAACAGCTTAGCACGACTCTGGTGGATGCTCAGGCTAAATAATTTTATACCATGACTGTAAAACTATAGGTAAGTTTGTTTGACGAGCGGTTTAGCCTAGTGGGTAGAGTTCCTGCCTAATAGGTTCTAATTACTGGGTTCAAATCCCAGTAAGGGTTAATATTTGTGTGATAAGCATGAGTGTTTGTTAGAAGCTACGGTAGCCTAGTGGTTCAGGCATGCGGCTGTCAAGCGGTGATCGTGGGTTCAAATCCCGGCTCGTATTACCAATGAGTTTTTCGGAATTGATGTACGGAATAAGTATTTACCGTTAGCTTTTCGGTGAAGGAAAACATCGTGAGGAAACCGGTCTTATCCCAATAAGGTCTAGTTTTCCCTCCGGGTTGGAAGGTCAGATGGCAGTTGCTTTCGTAAAACTAGAGCCTGTGGCAAATCTTGGGATTAGGTGTCAATGTGGCCCCGGGGCTCCTTTAGGTCACAACCGGGAATAACGCTAGGAGGATGATAAAGCATGAGTGTTTGTTTCCGAGTTTTGGTTCGAAAATTCGAAAATCGAATAATTTTTTGTTTGTATAGTGTGTGTTATACACGGCGAATAGGATTTTATACTTGTCGTAAACCTATAAGTATTAATTTCACCGCATCCCTTAAAACCGTTTTCGATAGCCGCAACAAATGTTGAAACACTCTCAATATACAAACAAATGTTAATAAGTAGTTTAATGATACTTAACCCATACTTCCATACTAAGTGCACTGCATGCTTTAACCAAAATTACCCAAGTTGACCTACCTAATTACTTATCAAAGCCAAATTTGGTCAGTATCAAAGCTCCAATTAAATTAATTGACTTAACTCGAACTAATAGCCAAGTGATTTAAAACTATCATAAATGTTTGCACCAGAAGGTCGCAAGTAAGTATAAAACTTGTAAGTCTTCAAGTCTTCTTCTACTGGAGTAATTAGTCCAGTGAATGCAATGGATATGTGCACTTATCAAGACGCTGTGCAGTGTAACGGAAGTGCACTGATTGCGATTAAGAATGATGGTAAAAATAATTTAGCGCTCTAGCTAGTGTATACTATGGGATCGCGAAGTTTTGATACTTGGCGCTGTTTAACAAAATAGGGATTTTTCATGAGAATTATTTGATTTAATAATTAAGATGTGGTTCCTACTTGCGAGTATGCAGAACTGATGAGAAGAGATCGGAAAAATACTTTTTATAAATACATAGAAAATTGAGGCTCGCCAAAATAGCACACAAAAGAAATCTAAATTAAATTAATCATAATAAACAATCGTAGAACGTAGACATCCGGTGGTCTTATCTCTAGAAAGCGTTCTCTTCCAGACATCGTCAATCCGTGACCTCTGCCTACCCCTCCGGGAAATGGGCGTGATTATATATAGGTACCTACCTATGTATCATGTAAATACCTAATTCATCATCATCATGGGGGACAACGATTACTCGCGTCCGTAGGAAGATAACCTTAGATACCCTACACGTGTCCCCTGGGTGGTGCTAAAGAGTAATCAACCTTGGCCGCTGCACTGCACTTTTCATGAGAGCCTCGCAGCGATTAAACAGAAGCATTAATATAAATACATACATGCAGTACAGATACGAGCATCCGAGAGTAATGACCAACCAGACTAGAGATATCGGACCCTCAGTCCGAATCTGCCAAATAAACGTTGAAGGTATCAGTAGACCGAAATGTGACTACTTGTCAAGGCTTCTAGCTGATCACAAAATCGACGTTCTGTGCATACAGGAAACTCACACTAAGGATGATCAGGACATGGAAAACAGAGGCCGAATCCCCGGGTACAGGCTCCTCAAATCGCTGAATCATCGCAGTTACGGCATCGCTACTTACATCCGAGTGGACCTGGAACAGGCTGGCGTGGTTCTCTCTGATTCCTCTGCGGAAAACTTTATCATCGTGGTCCAAGTTGCGGATATAAAGATTGTCAATGTCTACAAACCCCCTTCGACTTCATGGGCAAACAATGGGCCTCCACCCATCGTCCACCCATGTATCTACACCGGCGACTTCAACAGTCACCATACCACTTGGCGCTACTCAGCGGACGACATAAATGGGCAGACTCTGGCACAGTGGGCCGAAACGTTGAACCTGTTCCTCGTTTTTGACGCCAAAGACAGAGGCACCTTTCGCTCGGCTCGCTGGAAGAAGGACTATAACCCTGATCTCACCTTTGTAACTAAGGACCACACAGGCAGGCCCCTTCCAACAAACCGGGTTGTTCTCAAGGACTTTCCAAATAGCCAACACAGACCAGTGATCGTGGAAGTAGGCATGAAGATCCCCCTGGCCAATTCTATGCCCCTCCCTCGCTGGAATTTCAGGCGCGCTGACTGGAACGCCTTCGCAGCCCACATCGACGCGGGAGCTCGCTTCATCCAGCCTAAAGCAGAAAACTACAACCGCTTTGTAGGGCTCATACTATCGTCCGCCAAACGCCATGTATGCAGAGGTTATAGGAAGGAGTACGTACCAGGCTGGAACTGCGATAGTGAAGATCTGTACAGAGCCTACCGAGATACAGGGGACAGCTCAATTGGCACCGAGCTCTTACTGACCCTGGATGCTAACCGCACTAGCAAATGGAAAGATACCGTGGACGCGATGGACTTCAAGCGTTCAAGTCGCAAAGCGTGGGCTGTTCTAAACAAACTCTCGGGGAAAATATCAGCACCACGACCGGCCTCTGCAATACATCCGAATGAAATTGCGAACAGGATTGTATCTATTTCTAGAGCCAAAGGCGACAAAGCTGAAAGTAGGAGGATTAAGAAAAGATCGCGGGAACTTAAGTCTAATCTCGCTGATGATCCAGAGCTAGCCAACCCCTTTACGGAAGATGAACTCCATCACGCAATCAAATATCTCCAAGTTGGGAAAGCCGCTGGAGTACATGGAATATACAACGAGTTCCTGCTTAGACTGGGTCCCAACGCAGTAAAATGGCTCACTGTGTTCTTCTCGGACATTCTCCACTTCAACAAACTTCCCAGGTTATTTAAAGAGTCAAAGGTGATCGCGCTTTTGAAACCAGGCAAAAAAGAGGGAGAAGCTTCCAGTTACCGCCCAATTGCGCTGCTTAGCAACTGCTACAAACTAATGGAGAGACTCATATACAAAAGGATAGCGCCGCTCATAGATCGAGTGGTACCAGTGGAACAGGCAGGTTTCAGAACCGGGCGGAGCTGCACGGACCAGGCCCTAGCTCTGACCACGCACATTGAAAACGGCTTCCAAACAGGGCTGAAGTCCGGTGCTGTGTTTGTGGACCTGACGGCAGCTTACGACACTGTATGGAGAGAAGGATTGCTTTGCAAACTGCTAGCGACTGTGCCTAGCTTGACCATCGTAAAGCTGTTATCGAACATGCTCTCCCAGCGGCGATTTAGCGTACACTTGGGCTCAAAGGTCAGCAATACCAGAATGCTGAGTAACGGTCTGCCCCAAGGATCCGTGTTGGCGCCCATTCTGTTCAACTTGTATATTCACGACCTCCCTGATACTGCTGCCAGGAAATTTATCTACGCCGATGATATATGTCTCGTTACTCAGGGCAAGGAGTTCCAAAACCTGGAAGCAACGTTATCAGGCGATATGGAGCTATTGGCCAAGTACTTTCGAATATGGCGACTTACACCCAGCGCAAGTAAGACAGAAGCGTGCTGTTTCCACCTGCATAACCAGTGCGCCACGCAGGAGCTAAAGGTCAATGTACAGGGTACAACATTGACACATAACTTCTTCCCAAAATACCTCGGCGTCACTCTAGACCGCTCCCTGACCTTCAAACAGCACCTTACTGGTATGGCTCGCAAACTCCAGACCCGAAATAACATCATTCAGAAACTGAGCGGAACCTCATGGGGAGCAAGCGCAGACGTGTTGCGAACCTCGGCGCTATCTCTGGTTTACTCGACTGCCGAATACTGCGCACCAGTCTGGCTGGGTAGCGTCCACACCACCAGAGTTGACGTCGAGCTGAAAAAGGCCATGCGACTTATCTCCGGCACGCTCCAATCTACTCCTTGCCACTGGCTTCCAGTACTGTCAAGAATCGCCCCACCGGATTTACGTAGGAATGTCGCCCTGTTACGAGAAGTAGCAAAGATCCAGAAGAACCCGAGCCTTCCAATGCATGCGGAGTTTATGAATCCCGCTACTGTACGCCTAAAGTCCAGAAACGCCCCGTGCAGCATTTCCAGAAAACTGTCAGCCCAAAATTTCGATCTGAAGCTAGAGTGGTCGCAGTCGTGGAACTCCAAGATGGTAGGAAAACTGGGATCCACTATTGCACCGGGCTCCTGTATAGAAGGGTTCGATCTCCCAAGGCGGGACTGGTGTAACATCAACCGACTCCGTACTGGCCACGGTCGCTGCGCTCACTATAAACACCGTTGCGGATGGGTGGAATCCCCAACTTGCTCGTGCGGTGCCGAGGAACAAACGATTCGCCATATAATCGAGGATTGCCCCATAACGCGCTACGCCGACGGACCACCAGAAGACCTGATCACCCTTGGCGACAAGGCCATCAAGTGGCTGACAAACCTTAGAATTAATTTATAGTTATTATGTTTCTGTTTTAAATGCCATACGATTAAATAAATAAATCATCATCATCATCATCATCATCATCATCATTCTCCTAACGTTTTCTCGGTTGAACCCGGAGCGGTCTGCTTTGGCACTTAATCCCAAGATTTAGCATAGGCACTAATTTTACGAAAGCGACTGCCAACCTTCCAACCCAGAGGGTAAAGTAGACCTTGTTGAGATTAGACTGGATTCCTCGCCATGTTTTCCTAATTCATAAAGTAAGTAAAATTACATTAATTACATTAAAGTAACCAGTACCAAGAGCCATCGTAACCGCAGGTTCCCAGTGCGCAGGCTAATTGCGCACGCGCCAGTTCAACGCACTCCGCAATTGAGGTGTCTATGCGCAGCTAAATGCATGGGAAGTGGCAACACTCGCGTTCAGGGTAATAGTAGAGTAGGAACAATCGAGAATCAGCACGGCTATCACAGTAAAGCTATCACAAGACGGCGCGCGAGCTCTCTCGATTTTTCTCGCACTATCCAGCTCTCGTGTCATACTTTCTAGCGGTGACATGGTGTTGTACGGAATTCAAACTCATATCAAAAAAATGTACGAGAAATGAACGAAATTGTACGCTTATTTAAAAAAAAAACCGGCCAAGTGCGAATCGGACTCGCGCACGAAGGGTGTAACGTATAACGTTAAACATAAATACCTACTGTAACATCTTACCAGAAATAGGTTTTAATAAACAAGTTCTATTTCTTAATTTATCTCGTTGCGTAGCCTATTTAATTTTGCCTTAAAAACATAGAAAACCGCTACTCATAATACTGTCTAGGCGCGGGAGTTCGGAACATTCTAGATCTGTGACGTAGGTCGACCTTCCGCTATTATGTTTTGCCCTCTGCGGCCGAGACCGCGAGCTCGAGCGCGATGGGTCGTTGAAATTGCCACCCAGCTGCGACGCGGACAAGCCGCTGCGCACCTTTATTAAATAAAGACGCCGCTATTAAGCGGACGTACCTAATTTCTCAATCCGTGAAGTGAGTGTAGTTTCCCGTAATTGGGTAAGTGTTGCACAATTGCTCCTTATTTAAATGAATGTAGTTATGTAAATCATGGTTTAGCTGGTAATTACTTCCATCGGGATTAAATTCTTTTGTCTTGGACGCCGAACACGCCACGCCCGCGTGTCTCGTCCTTAAGTTATTAGTACGACGAATTTGAACATTAATTTGAACTGTATACTTTACGAATATACTACCAGCTGAATCACGTGTAGGTTTTTCCACGCTTTAAGCGATTACGTATTTGTTAATTCTAGGTTAGACTAGGTACATGCTACATCCATGTGTTATCTAAACATCTTATTTTATTCAGTGCTGTACTGTGCGATCTAGTGTACTATTAATGGTTAACAAATTTAATGTCATTGCTGTAATTTCCTATGCGGAAATTATGTATTTCCGTTACTCCACGCCATGTGTTTTTGCCTGCGTGGCATTGTTTTAAGCTTTGGTTTACATTTCTTATGCTTAATCATATTTTAAATAAGTCGGAAAAGGCTTTCTACTTTGATATACAATGGAAAATGTCCACGGTATATAATTTCCGAATCATAAATGTACTGAAATCATCCGAGAATCCTATGCTAACGCACCACGCTAAACAACTGCACTCCTCTGGCCTTGCTTTTGCATTTTCCTTCTTGCTTATTAATTTTGATGAATTTATTTATTACTTAGAAATATACATAACCTCTAAATTTACTCAAATAGACTGTAACTATAGCCGTGCACCTTTCAATCGTTTTGGTTCGATTGGTTATCAATTAATTAATAATTAATTGATAAGTAATCTTATTTCTCTTTCGGAAATTGCCGACTCACGCTTGGCATATGATTCTCGCCGCCCTGCTTTGCTTATTTTGTACCTGGACTGCACCACCATCATTCTTGAATGCTCCTTTCTATAACTTGCCCCAACCCTGAGTGAGCACATGGTTCTGCAGTCCAGGTCGAGAATGTGGACGCCTTATTTACCTTAAACGTGGACGCGTTGCAGGAACTACGCTTACATTTGAAGCCGAGGCAGACGCTCCCCCAGGGAGTAAACAAGTTGGAGGCCCCTGGCGTGTGACGCTCTCCCGGCACTTACTACCAGCGCGTCCACCGACCACCTCGGACCACCATCGTCTCCTGCCATCCAGCTGCGTACCGCGAGGGGAGTGAGGGTACCCGGAAGGACCGACCACCCCTCAAACAGACCTGGCATCTAGCCATAGCCCGACCTAGGCGATCGAACCGCCCCTTAATCTTAACAATAAATTCTTAACTGTTCTATCATCTATAATTTTGCTCCTAGATAGGTACCCCAAGTTAGGGCTCCCTATCTACGTGACAAATTGGCGCCCATACGTGTTTTTTTTAAATAGGTCTTTCGGGTTTTGGTCTGTTTGAGGTTGGTATTTTCTTCCAAGCATTCTTGGTGTTGGTGTGTGTGTGTGCACGTTGCAGCTTTACTGTGTTTTTTTTTTTTTTTTCAGCGGGCTGATTTATTATTAAATTTTTTTTTCAACCTAGTTTAAAAATCTGAGACTAATTGTGCAACATTTATCGATAATCTTCGGTAAAACTAAGTTTTTTTTTTATTAGGTATTTACTTCTACCTAAACATTACAGCCGACATCCCCGTGTGGTGTCGGGTTAGAGTAGCACCACCCCATCTCTTCCTGTGGGAGTCGTAAAAGGCGACTGAAGGATAGGGTTATTGTGTGTTGTGGATAACAGGCTGGCAACCTGCAGTTACAGTTTTCTTTCTTTTACCCTAATATTGCTACACTTGCAAACTTAATATATACCTTAATTAACTGTTAATTAGTGACAGTAAAGCTTAACCCTTAATTTACTTTGATTCTTCTAAATCAGTAAAACTCAAAAGTTATACAATGGCTCGACCTATTAAATACTTACAATGACTAGTTTTATTTTTCTTTTTGTTTTTTATTGGGTAGTGTGTGCGTTCGTCACCGATAAGCCGGTGACGAAATATAACTTTAGAATTTCTTGAGATTTTTGCTACGCAACGAGAACAGCGTAAGCCCTCACCAGAGTTATGCCTCTAAACGGCGAACTCAACTGGAAGCGGGTGGTGACTTCCTATCCTCAATAACCATACTAAGCCCTCACCAGAGTTATGCCGCTAAACGGCAAACTCAACTGGAAGCGGGTGGTGACTTCCTATCTTCTTAATTGCCCTACTAAGCCCTCACCTGAGTATGCTTCTCTGAACGGCGTGCTCAACTGGAAGCGGGTGGTGACTTCCTATGTTCTTAATAGCCTTAATAAGCCTTCACCTGGGTTCTCTGTCCCTTGGGAGAGCTCAACTGGAAGCGGGTGGTGACTTCCTATCTTATCAAAAGCCTTACTAAGCCTTCACCTGGGTTCTCTGTCCCTTGGGAGAACTCAACCGGAAGCGGGTGGTGACTTCCTATCTTATCAATAGCCTTACTAAGCCTTCACCTGAGTTCTCTGTCCCTTGGGAGAACTCAACTGGAAGCGGGTGGTGACTTCCTACCTTATCAATAGCCTTACTAAGCCTTCACCTGGGTTCTCTGTCCCTTGGGAGAACTCAACTGGAAGCGGGTGGTGACTTCCTGTAGCCTTAAATCCTCGACTATGTGCCTATAAGACGCGTATCTCTATATTCTGGTAATCTGTGTAAAAATTAGTCGTAGTTCTCGCTATAACTATTTTTTTTAATAACTGTACGTTACCCTAAGATCAACCATGTAATGGTTAGCAACATTTGCTACTGGAGCATCGCACAAAAGTAAGTGTGCGTTTCTCTCTCTATAAGGAGTTTCTCTACTATTCTAAAAGTGGAAGAAACAGTTTGAACGATATGCTAGTATGATAGATGATGTATGAAAGTGTAAAGTAGTGAATAGGACCCTCAGCTCTTCTCGAAGGATTTTTCTTCTAGGAAAAATCCTTCTCCTAGGAGACGGTGTACTGTAACGTATAACGTTAAACATAAATACCTACTGTAACATCTTACCAGAAATAGGTTTTAATAAACAAGTTCTATTTCTTAATTTATCTCGTTGCGTAGCCTATTTAATTTTGCCTTAAAAACATAGAAAACCGCTACTCATAATACTGTCTAGGCGCGGGAGTTCGGAACATTCTAGATCTGTGACGTAGGTCGACCTTCCGCTATTATGTTTTGCCCTCTGCGGCCGAGACCGCGAGCTCGAGCGCGATGGGTCGTTGAAATTGCCACCCAGCTGCGACGCGGACAAGCCGCTGCGCACCTTTATTAAATAAAGACGCCGCTATTAAGCGGACGTACCTAATTTCTCAATCCGTGAAGTGAGTGTAGTTTCCCGTAATTGGGTAAGTGTTGCACAATTGCTCCTTATTTAAATGAATGTAGTTATGTAAATCATGGTTTAGCTGGTAATTACTTCCATCGGGATTAAATTCTTTTGTCTTGGACGCCGAACACGCCACGCCCGCGTGTCTCGTCCTTAAGTTATTAGTACGACGAATTTGAACATTAATTTGAACTGTATACTTTACGAATATACTACCAGCTGAATCACGTGTAGGTTTTTCCACGCTTTAAGCGATTACGTATTTGTTAATTCTAGGTTAGACTAGGTACATGCTACATCCATGTGTTATCTAAACATCTTATTTTATTCAGTGCTGTACTGTGCGATCTAGTGTACTATTAATGGTTAACAAATTTAATGTCATTGCTGTAATTTCCTATGCGGAAATTATGTATTTCCGTTACTCCACGCCATGTGTTTTTGCCTGCGTGGCATTGTTTTAAGCTTTGGTTTACATTTCTTATGCTTAATCATATTTTAAATAAGTCGGAAAAGGCTTTCTACTTTGATATACAATGGAAAATGTCCACGGTATATAATTTCCGAATCATAAATGTACTGAAATCATCCGAGAATCCTATGCTAACGCACCACGCTAAACAACTGCACTCCTCTGGCCTTGCTTTTGCATTTTCCTTCTTGCTTATTAATTTTGATGAATTTATTTATTACTTAGAAATATACATAACCTCTAAATTTACTCAAATAGACTGTAACTATAGCCGTGCACCTTTCAATCGTTTTGGTTCGATTGGTTATCAATTAATTAATAATTAATTGATAAGTAATCTTATTTCTCTTTCGGAAATTGCCGACTCACGCTTGGCATATGATTCTCGCCGCCCTGCTTTGCTTATTTTGTACCTGGACTGCACCACCATCATTCTTGAATGCTCCTTTCTATAACTTGCCCCAACCCTGAGTGAGCACATGGTTCTGCAGTCCAGGTCGAGAATGTGGACGCCTTATTTACCTTAAACGTGGACGCGTTGCAGGAACTACGCTTACATTTGAAGCCGAGGCAGACGCTCCCCCAGGGAGTAAACAAGTTGGAGGCCCCTGGCGTGTGACGCTCTCCCGGCACTTACTACCAGCGCGTCCACCGACCACCTCGGACCACCATCGTCTCCTGCCATCCAGCTGCGTACCGCGAGGGGAGTGAGGGTACCCGGAAGGACCGACCACCCCTCAAACAGACCTTGCATCTAGCCATAGCCCGACCTAGGCGATCGAACCGCCCCTTAATCTTAACAATAAATTCTTAACTGTTCTATCATCTATAATTTTGCTCCTAGATAGGTACCCCAAGTTAGGGCTCCCTATCTACGTGACAAATTGGCGCCCATACGTGTTTTTTTTAAATAGGTCTTTCGGGTTTTGGTCTGTTTGAGGTTGGTATTTTCTTCCAAGCATTCTTGGTGTTGGTGTGTGTGTGCACGTTGCAGCTTTACTGTGTTTTTTTTTTTTTTTCAGCGGGCTGATTTATTATTAATTTTTTTTTTCAACCTAGTTTAAAAATCTGAGACTAATTGTGCAACATTTATCGATAATCTTCGGTAAAACTAAGTTTTTTTTTTATTAGGTATTTAATTCTACCTAAACATTACAGCCGACATCCCCGTGTGGTGTCGGGTTAGAGTAGCACCACCCCATCTCTTCCTGTGGGAGTCGTAAAAGGCGACTGAAGGATAGGGTTATTGTGTGTTGTGGATAACAGGCTGGCAACCTGCAGTTACAGTTTTCTTTCTTTTACCCTAATATTGCTACACTTGCAAACTTAATATATACCTTAATTAACTGTTAATTAGTGACAGTAAAGCTTAACCCTTAATTTACTTTGATTCTTCTAAATCAGTAAAACTCAAAAGTTATACAATGGCTCGACCTATTAAATACTTACAATGACTAGTTTTATTTTTCTTTTTGTTTTTTATTGGGTAGTGTGTGCGTTCGTCACCGATAAGCCGGTGACGAAATATAACTTTAGAATTTCTTGAGATTTTTGCTACGCAACGAGAACAGCGTAAGCCCTCACCAGAGTTATGCCTCTAAACGGCGAACTCAACTGGAAGCGGGTGGTGACTTCCTATCCTCAATAACCATACTAAGCCCTCACCAGAGTTATGCCGCTAAACGGCAAACTCAACTGGAAGCGGGTGGTGACTTCCTATCTTCTTAATTGCCCTACTAAGCCCTCACCTGAGTATGCTTCTCTGAACGGCGTGCTCAACTGGAAGCGGGTGGTGACTTCCTATGTTCTTAATAGCCTTAATAAGCCTTCACCTGGGTTCTCTGTCCCTTGGGAGAGCTCAACTGGAAGCGGGTGGTGACTTCCTATCTTATCAAAAGCCTTACTAAGCCTTCACCTGGGTTCTCTGTCCCTTGGGAGAACTCAACCGGAAGCGGGTGGTGACTTCCTATCTTATCAATAGCCTTACTAAGCCTTCACCTGAGTTCTCTGTCCCTTGAGAGAACTCAACTGGAAGCGGGTGGTGACTTCCTACCTTATCAATAGCCTTACTAAGCCTTCACCTGGGTTCTCTGTCCCTTGGGAGAACTCAACTGGAAGCGGGTGGTGACTTCCTGTAGCCTTAAATCCTCGACTATGTGCCTATAAGACGCGTATCTCTATATTCTGGTAATCTGTGTAAAAATTAGTCGTAGTTCTCGCTATAACTATTTTTTTTAATAACTGTACGTTACCCTAAGATCAACCATGTAATGGTTAGCAACATTTGCTACTGGAGCATCGCACAAAAGTAAGTGTGCGTTTCTCTCTCTATAAGGAGTTTCTCTACTATTCTAAAAGTGGAAGAAACAGTTTGAACGATATGCTAGTATGATAGATGATGTATGAAAGTGTAAAGTAGTGAATAGGACCCTCAGCTCTTCTCGAAGGATTTTTCTTCTAGGAAAAATCCTTCTCCTAGGAGACGGTGTACTGTAACGTATAACGTTAAACATAAATACCTACTGTAACATCTTACCAGAAATAGGTTTTAATAAACAAGTTCTATTTCTTAATTTATCTCGTTGCGTAGCCTATTTAATTTTGCCTTAAAAACATAGAAAACCGCTACTCATAATACTGTCTAGGCGCGGGAGTTCGGAACATTCTAGATCTGTGACGTAGGTCGACCTTCCGCTATTATGTTTTGCCCTCTGCGGCCGAGACCGCGAGCTCGAGCGCGATGGGTCGTTGAAATTGCCACCCAGCTGCGACGCGGACAAGCCGCTGCGCACCTTTATTAAATAAAGACGCCGCTATTAAGCGGACGTACCTAATTTCTCAATCCGTGAAGTGAGTGTAGTTTCCCGTAATTGGGTAAGTGTTGCACAATTGCTCCTTATTTAAATGAATGTAGTTATGTAAATCATGGTTTAGCTGGTAATTACTTCCATCGGGATTAAATTCTTTTGTCTTGGACGCCGAACACGCCACGCCCGCGTGTCTCGTCCTTAAGTTATTAGTACGACGAATTTGAACATTAATTTGAACTGTATACTTTACGAATATACTACCAGCTGAATCACGTGTAGGTTTTTCCACGCTTTAAGCGATTACGTATTTGTTAATTCTAGGTTAGACTAGGTACATGCTACATCCATGTGTTATCTAAACATCTTATTTTATTCAGTGCTGTACTGTGCGATCTAGTGTACTATTAATGGTTAACAAATTTAATGTCATTGCTGTAATTTCCTATGCGGAAATTATGTATTTCCGTTACTCCACGCCATGTGTTTTTGCCTGCGTGGCATTGTTTTAAGCTTTGGTTTACATTTCTTATGCTTAATCATATTTTAAATAAGTCGGAAAAGGCTTTCTACTTTGATATACAATGGAAAATATCCACGGTATATAATTTCCGAATCATAAATGTACTGAAATCATCCGAGAATCCTATGCTAACGCACCACGCTAAACAACTGCACTCCTCTGGCCTTGCTTTTGCATTTTCCTTCTTGCTTATTAATTTTGATGAATTTATTTATTACTTAGAAATATACATAACCTCTAAATTTACTCAAATAGACTGTAACTATAGCCGTGCACCTTTCAATCGTTTTGGTTCGATTGGTTATCAATTAATTAATAATTAATTGATAAGTAATCTTATTTCTCTTTCGGAAATTGCCGACTCACGCTTGGCATATGATTCTCGCCGCCCTGCTTTGCTTATTTTGTACCTGGACTGCACCACCATCATTCTTGAATGCTCCTTTCTATAACTTGCCCCAACCCTGAGTGAGCACATGGTTCTGCAGTCCAGGTCGAGAATGTGGACGCCTTATTTACCTTAAACGTGGACGCGTTGCAGGAACTACGCTTACATTTGAAGCCGAGGCAGACGCTCCCCCAGGGAGTAAACAAGTTGGAGGCCCCTGGCGTGTGACGCTCTCCCGGCACTTACTACCAGCGCGTCCACCGACCACCTCGGACCACCATCGTCTCCTGCCATCCAGCTGCGTACCGCGAGGGGAGTGAGGGTACCCGGAAGGACCGACCACCCCTCAAACAGACCTGGCATCTAGCCATAGCCCGACCTAGGCGATCGAACCGCCCCTTAATCTTAACAATAAATTCTTAACTGTTCTATCATCTATAATTTTGCTCCTAGATAGGTACCCCAAGTTAGGGCTCCCTATCTACGTGACAAATTGGCGCCCATACGTGTTTTTTTTAAATAGGTCTTTCGGGTTTTGGTCTGTTTGAGGTTGGTATTTTCTTCCAAGCATTCTTGGTGTTGGTGTGTGTGTGCACGTTGCAGCTTTACTGTGTTTTTTTTTTTTTTTCAGCGGGCTGATTTATTATTAAATTTTTTTTTCAACCTAGTTTAAAAATCTGAGACTAATTGTGCAACATTTATCGATAATCTTCGGTAAAACTAAGTTTTTTTTTTATTAGGTATTTACTTCTACCTAAACATTACAGCCGACATCCCCGTGTGGTGTCGGGTTAGAGTAGCACCACCCCATCTCTTCCTGTGGGAGTCGTAAAAGGCGACTGAAGGATAGGGTTATTGTGTGTTGTGGATAACAGGCTGGCAACCTGCAGTTACAGTTTTCTTTCTTTTACCCTAATATTGCTACACTTGCAAACTTAATATATACCTTAATTAACTGTTAATTAGTGACAGTAAAGCTTAACCCTTAATTTACTTTGATTCTTCTAAATCAGTAAAACTCAAAAGTTATACAATGGCTCGACCTATTAAATACTTACAATGACTAGTTTTATTTTTCTTTTTGTTTTTTATTGGGTAGTGTGTGCGTTCGTCACCGATAAGCCGGTGACGAAATATAACTTTAGAATTTCTTGAGATTTTTGCTACGCAACGAGAACAGCGTAAGCCCTCACCAGAGTTATGCATCTAAACGGCGAACTCAACTGGAAGCGGGTGGTGACTTCCTATCCTCAATAACCATACTAAGCCCTCACCAGAGTTATGCCGCTAAACGGCAAACTCAACTGGAAGCGGGTGGTGACTTCCTATCTTCTTAATTGCCCTACTAAGCCCTCACCTGAGTATGCTTCTCTGAACGGCGTGCTCAACTGGAAGCGGGTGGTGACTTCCTATGTTCTTAATAGCCTTAATAAGCCTTCACCTGGGTTCTCTGTCCCTTGGGAGAGCTCAACTGGAAGCGGGTGGTGACTTCCTATCTTATCAAAAGCCTTACTAAGCCTTCACCTGGGTTCTCTGTCCCTTGGGAGAACTCAACCGGAAGCGGGTGGTGACTTCCTATCTTATCAATAGCCTTACTAAGCCTTCACCTGAGTTCTCTGTCCCTTGGGAGAACTCAACTGGAAGCGGGTGGTGACTTCCTACCTTATCAATAGCCTTACTAAGCCTTCACCTGGGTTCTCTGTCCCTTGGGAGAACTCAACTGGAAGCGGGTGGTGACTTCCTGTAGCCTTAAATCCTCGACTATGTGCCTATAAGACGCGTATCTCTATATTCTGGTAATCTGTGTAAAAATTAGTCGTAGTTCTCGCTATAACTATTTTTTTTAATAACTGTACGTTACCCTAAGATCAACCATGTAATGGTTAGCAACATTTGCTACTGGAGCATCGCACAAAAGTAAGTGTGCGTTTCTCTCTCTATAAGGAGTTTCTCTACTATTCTAAAAGTGGAAGAAACAGTTTGAACGATATGCTAGTATGATAGATGATGTATGAAAGTGTAAAGTAGTGAATAGGACCCTCAGCTCTTCTCGAAGGATTTTTCTTCTAGGAAAAATCCTTCTCCTAGGAGACGGTGTACTGTAACGTATAACGTTAAACATAAATACCTACTGTAACATCTTACCAGAAATAGGTTTTAATAAACAAGTTCTATTTCTTAATTTATCTCGTTGCGTAGCCTATTTAATTTTGCCTTAAAAACATAGAAAACCGCTACTCATAATACTGTCTAGGCGCGGGAGTTCGGAACATTCTAGATCTGTGACGTAGGTCGACCTTCCGCTATTATGTTTTGCCCTCTGCGGCCGAGACCGCGAGCTCGAGCGCGATGGGTCGTTGAAATTGCCACCCAGCTGCGACGCGGACAAGCCGCTGCGCACCTTTATTAAATAAAGACGCCGCTATTAAGCGGACGTACCTAATTTCTCAATCCGTGAAGTGAGTGTAGTTTCCCGTAATTGGGTAAGTGTTGCACAATTGCTCCTTATTTAAATGAATGTAGTTATGTAAATCATGGTTTAGCTGGTAATTACTTCCATCGGGATTAAATTCTTTTGTCTTGGACGCCGAACACGCCACGCCCGCGTGTCTCGTCCTTAAGTTATTAGTACGACGAATTTGAACATTAATTTGAACTGTATACTTTACGAATATACTACCAGCTGAATCACGTGTAGGTTTTTCCACGCTTTAAGCGATTACGTATTTGTTAATTCTAGGTTAGACTAGGTACATGCTACATCCATGTGTTATCTAAACATCTTATTTTATTCAGTGCTGTACTGTGCGATCTAGTGTACTATTAATGGTTAACAAATTTAATGTCATTGCTGTAATTTCCTATGCGGAAATTATGTATTTCCGTTACTCCACGCCATGTGTTTTTGCCTGCGTGGCATTGTTTTAAGCTTTGGTTTACATTTCTTATGCTTAATCATATTTTAAATAAGTCGGAAAAGGCTTTCTACTTTGATATACAATGGAAAATGTCCACGGTATATAATTTCCGAATCATAAATGTACTGAAATCATCCGAGAATCCTATGCTAACGCACCACGCTAAACAACTGCACTCCTCTGGCCTTGCTTTTGCATTTTCCTTCTTGCTTATTAATTTTGATGAATTTATTTATTACTTAGAAATATACATAACCTCTAAATTTACTCAAATAGACTGTAACTATAGCCGTGCACCTTTCAATCGTTTTGGTTCGATTGGTTATCAATTAATTAATAATTAATTGATAAGTAATCTTATTTCTCTTTCGGAAATTGCCGACTCACGCTTGGCATATGATTCTCGCCGCCCTGCTTTGCTTATTTTGTACCTGGACTGCACCACCATCATTCTTGAATGCTCCTTTCTATAACTTGCCCCAACCCTTGCGTGAGCACATGGTTCTGCAGTCCAGGTCGAGAATGTGGACGCCTTATTTACCTTAAACGTGGACGCGTTGCAGGAACTACGCTTACATTTGAAGCCGAGGCAGACGCTCCCCCAGGGAGTAAACAAGTTGGAGGCCCCTGGCGTGTGACGCTCTCCCGGCACTTACTACCAGCGCGTCCACCGACCACCTCGGACCACCATCGTCTCCTGCCATCCAGCTGCGTACCGCGAGGGGAGTGAGGGTACCCGGAAGGACCGACCACCCCTCAAACAGACCTGGCATCTAGCCATAGCCCGACCTAGGCGATCGAACCGCCCCTTAATCTTAACAATAAATTCTTAACTGTTCTATCATCTATAATTTTGCTCCTAGATAGGTACCCCAAGTTAGGGCTCCCTATCTACGTGACAAGGGCTCCGTACCATTATCTATAAAAACCATTTTATTCTGTGTTTTTAGTATTTGTTGTTACAGCGGCAACAGAAATACATCATCTGTGAACATTTCAGTTGGAACTATCACGGTATCAGTGAGATACAGCCTGGTGACAGACAGACGGACGGACGGACGGACAGCGGAGTCTTAGTAATAGGGTCCCGTTCTACTCTTTGAGTACGGAACCCTAAAAAGTACTACATGTACTTACTAGACAATAATTATCAATCTGTCACCGCTAAAAAATACTACAAAACAACAATGTACTTTCACATTGTTGTTTTGTAGTATTTATTTTTTAATTAGCGTACAATTTCGTACATTTCTCGTACATTTTTTTGATTGAGTTTGAATTCCGTACGACACCATGTCACCGCTAGAAAGTATGACACCATCTCTCTCTTATTAGAAAACTTAAGAGACGTATACGTACGCACTATAGTGCGAGAAAAATCGTGATAACCGTGCAGGACGAACCGCGAGCTGTGTCGTGGCGAGATACAATATACGTCTCTTTCTAATTAGAACGCTTAGAATGAGATGGATAGTATATATCGCTGCGATACAGCTCGTGGGCCGTACTGTGATAGCCATGCAAGGCCGTCTTCTTGGCTACTCTTAGGCTAATGCCCAGCCGCGACTGATGGGCTCTCTATGGCCCTTTACCTCTTGCCAACTCCCGGACTAGACTGTCTACTAGCTACAACCCCCGTTATCCTAGTCACTAGTGCAATGCATCTTGGATTTAGACAGTCGTGCGTCATGTTTAGAATTATATGGTTGAACTTACGTCTTAATCAATTTTGTTACTGCGAATCTGATTACCACTTCTCTTTATACATTTATTGGTTCTAGTTCGCGTCCGCAAGAGTAGACCCACCGTTACCCTGCACGTAGTGCACGTAGTGCACGTGTCCCTTGGGCTTGGGTGGTGCTAAATGAGCTAGAAACTATAGGTAAAAAATATAAATGAGCTAGAAACTATAGGTAAAAAGTATAATAGGATTCACACGAGTGTTTTAATGCCTAATAGAATAACCGCCATTGCACCGCCATGACCGACTAGATTTCAAATCATGAGCAACTATTAAGATTTCCATCATAACATCGATTAATTATCGATGTTTTTATAATTTTTCATACATTATAATAACACTGGCACAGATAAAACGCTGATGTTACGTTACTGTTTGCAATAATGGTGGTCATTATATATGGTTTCCGAACATATTCTAGAGGATTTATGATATGGGTGTAGATAATAGTATTTTATGCAACTGTTCTATAAGAAGGTTCTTAAAACGCGAGTGGCGTGGGTTGCGATGCGAGCCTTGGCGAGCATCGCAATTAAAGACGCCACGAGCGTTTTTAGACCAGTTATACACAGTTGCATACAATACTTTTTCTACGACAAATTTAAAATAAATAGCAGACTACAGAATAGTTAAACTTTTCAGGCGGCAAGTTTTCTATTCGTACTTTTGCTACCTACTCGAGCAATTACTTCAGTAGGTGGAGTTATTAATTTCTTCGACCATTTTAAAAGGAACGTACACTTTTGTCTTCACAAACACGAATAAAATCTTAATAGTTTAGGACTAATAGTTTACCATCTTTCGTCCTTTCATTTTGAACTCTATTTTGGTAAGAAATTGGAAATGTGACACCTCTTGCTTATGGTTTGTTTTGTTTTTAATTTATTTGCACTTTCCATCCGAACCAAACAGAATCCGGACCCGGACCGAATTCGAACTGTTTATTTTCATAAATTATTTATAATATACAAATGTTTAATCGTAAATAAATACTTTTATTTCGAAATATTTGTTTATGAAGGTGGCACCAATGCAATATAGCGGCCGATTTAAAAAAAAGTTAAACAGTGCTTTTATGAAAAATGTATGAACCAAAAAAGTACGCTAAACAGTGCGTTTTTGGGCCATAGAGCATAGAGTTTTTCGACGACTTATTAGTGGTGTCATTGTATTTGAGCTACAGGCTAATAAATGACAGATAACGGTTCAGGAGTAGAAAAAATAAATAATCGGCCATCCTCAAATTTTGTCTCTGCGATTACATCTGATTACCACTTCTCTTTATGAATACTTTATATGGAGTCGTGGCCATTAGAATACAGACACAAAACTGCTCTAGGCGATCCTTAACGAAGCACAATTAAAAAAGTTTTCAAATACTTGCAGAAAACGGAAATTGCACGTGGAGACAAATCTACAGAGTTTAATCGATCGGAATGCTTCCAATCTCGGCCAATCAAGCCATTCCTCGGGTACGGCGGCGGCGGTATTTATTTGATCTTGGTGATTAGAGAAATGAATGTCAGCATGTAGCATTTCTATATAACACGGGGTACGTTTTCATTGCTCTTGACTTCGTGAAACAAACTTGGCACGATTTTTTTTGGCAGCCATGTAAAAAGTCAATCGCGATGTTTATATTCGAACCCAAAACATCTGGCTTCTAGCTTTTAACCCCCGGCGTTTTTTTAATGGCTATGGCGTTCTTTTTATTTTATCTTTAAATAAGATATAGACCAAGCAAATGAACGAGTTTTCTGGTATTACACGTATTTTTTTCTTGGCTCAAAATCAAGTACTTACATAAGTGCATGCTCGTTCGTTTGGTCTGAAACCCCCATGACATCTATATAATTCTATCCTAAATCGATAAAGACGTTTCTATGTTCTAGTTCTTTATTCTTCAAGAGCTTGACAATAAATAGTATTGGTACATACGCCTTAACCGATTTGTCAGGTATCTTTAAAATTCTAACGATAATCCGCATCCCGGGTTACAATCGAGATTTTAAAAACTACAAAGTAAATAATAAATAATAATAAATATTTGCGGACAATCTTACACAAATCAACCTAGTCCCAAACTAAGCAAAGCTTGTACTATGGGTACTAGATGACGATATATATACTTATATAGAGAAATAAATACTTAAATACATAGAAAACATCCATGACTCAGGAACAAATATTCGTGCTCATCACACAAATAAATGCCCTTACCGGGATTCGAACCCAGGACCTCTTGCTTCGTAGGCAGGGTCACTACCAACTAGGCTAAAGCGGTCGTCAAAGTAAGTTTAAACATCCTTTAACTTTACTTTGTAGGTACTTTTCTCGGTTATTATTATTACCGTATCACACAATCGGAAAGAGGTGGATGGTAAAAGCCAAAGACAGGGAAAATTGGAGAAGACTGGGGGAGGCCTTCACCCTTACAGAAGGGGTTCTTGCATGACATCATATATTTCTATTTATTTTAATCACAATATATCAAATGAACTTTAAAAAAATATATATACTTTAAATAAATGCATTGGATTCTTATTGTACTTATAAAACATTTTTTATCTTATAAGTACTCAATTATAGTGTTTACATTAATTTATTGTTTCAGCTGTAATTTTTTTTACAAATTTAAGAATTTTGTAGGTATGCTAATTTTAATGAGTACTACCTACTGAACTATTGTTTTTGTTTCTTAACTTATTTTTTTGTATTTTATTTAGAAAGTAAATGGTTGAGAATTTTTTTAATGTTAAGCACAAATCAGTACTTTCTAAATTAATGAAAAACCAACAATGTTATTTTTAACTAATTATGCACAAGCAGCTAAATTGTTAGTTTTAATGCAAGAAATAAAAGGCTTTTAATTTTTTTTTATTTACCACACAATCGCCTAATTAACAATGGCACGGATAATTAGATAACAATGGTGAACGCGGAACCATCAAGCGGGGCACGCGGGCCGTGACCTGCGTAGACGCAGGTTGCCGTAGAAGGCGCGGTACGATGTGCCCACAGACTAGCTACCAACAGACAGACAGGTATAATGATTCAGATTCAGATTCAGATTCATTTATTCACATTAAAAGATTACATTATAAATTACATCTCAATTTACAAGAATCCCTATTGTGATCGTCAAGAACATTCAATAAAATAAAAATTTAAGAATAATAACAATTTAAATATAACTATGTCCACTCAAATAATTTAAATTTATAATGTCATAGATATTAGAGTTCACCTAGAAGGATCGTCATTACATATAACCACAATTTAATAATAACAAAAACAATAAATCAGAATTATGCGGTTATGTCAAAAAATTCACTTATATAATACAATGGAATATAATAACGCTAGGAGGATGAATCATACACAAATCGACCTAGTCCCAAACAAAGCAAAGCGTGTACTATGGGTACTATATAGACGAAATAATAATATTCGTGCTCATCACACAAATAAATGCCCTTACCGGGATTCGAACCCAGGACCTCTTGCTTCGTAGGCAGGGTCACTACCAACTAGGCTAAAGCGGTCGTCAAATATTGCCTCGATTTAAATATTCGTCCCATTAGTTCCCCGTTGTCAGACGCGGCCACACTATTGCAGTTAGCTCGAAAGTGTGTAAGTAATAGAATTATTCGTCATTAGAAAAATATGTTATGTTGACTATAACGGAGCGACATGTTCACCATCGCGCGATCACACAGTTAAATATAACTTCGTTGGAGAGAAAGCAATTCTTAATACCTAAAATTTACGCCATCATGCGTCATAAAAGCCTTGGCCTGATAGGCAAGAACATCACACCAAAACCAAATAATCTTTGCCAAACTAACAGTCAAGCAGTCTGCACCGCTATTATGTAAACTCCATTCGCATTGAGCATGCGTGCCCATTCGAAAGTGCGACTTTTTATACGCTCCATTTGAGAAGATCTGATAGACCGGTATAGTAATCCTTAAATTGGCATACGTAAGCATAGAGTAATATGGGACAAGAAGGATTGGAAAAAAGAGTAGGTATAAAGGATTGGTGATGTGCTCTTATCTCACACTTTTGCCTACGCAAGCGTTTGCGAGATAAACCAACTAATGTAAGATCAATCTATACTTGATTTCAGATCTGGACCCCAGGGTTTATAAACGTCATTATGTCCATTAATTAGGATAGTATCTGCGAAACCAGAGACTCGGCGTTGTGAGTGAAAACCTGGAAGTTATCTTAGAAATTGGACACAGATATGATACGATATCTAAAATTTCATAGCATCAAATCGCTACTTAATTAGGGTTCCATACCCAAAGGGTAAAACGGGACCCCATTACTAAGAGTCCGCTGTCCGTCCGTCTGTCTGTCTGTCCGTCTGTCTGCAGGCTGTATCTCAAGAACCGTGATAGTTAGACAGTTGAAATTTTCACAGATGATGTACATATTTCTGTTTCTGCTATATGTATATAACAACAAATACTAAAAACAGAATAGGATAAATATTTAAGGGGGCTCCCATACAACAAACGTGTTTTTTTTGGTTTTTTTTATAGATAATGGTACAGGAGATGGGTACAAGAGATTTTACTTGATTCGTAATGAAACTGCTCATTACGAATTAAGTAAAATCTCTTTTGAAAATATATCGTTTCGAAATGTTCGTATTTGCATTCCATTAGAGTCTGTCTATACTATACCATGTCTGAATATACAGTCCAAAACGTGTCACTTTGACACCCATTGTAGTTTGCGTAAGGTCCAAAGTTCAAAACACAGAGCCTATTTTAAATTTCCTTCATTTTGATCGTTAGGTATGTACTTGATGCTATTAAAAATTCTTTTGTTCACTAAAATGTTCGAAGTGGTTACTTTTTAATGAATATTCAAGAGAAAGGAGTTAAATTCCTCGGGTGTTGTCTTGTAACACGAATGTTTTCAGAGAAACAAATCCCCAGATGTACAAATAGTATTCAAGTTCTCACATAACCTCATTTACTTTTGGACTTTTTTGGAGCTCAGTTTACTTTTTTGGAGCTCAGTTTACTTTTTTGGAGCTCAGTTTACTTTTGAGTAAGTCGGAGGGTTAGTAACACTTTGGTAGTTTTAAACTATCATAATCATAACAGAGATATTTCATATGACCTTGACATGCACGTGGCTATAGTACAAAACTAACGATGTTTATATCCACATAAATAGATGAGTTCCAAAAAGCAGATATTTGTCCATGGGACAGCTCAAGGACACTCTTAACTTTATGGCTAAGCTTTGCTTATAAATACTAAAATATGCACTTCGTCCATTATCGTCAACCTTCCAACATATCAATTGAAGTTAAAAAAATCATATCACATCCTTAAATGCCAGTGAATAATCAACCCAATTTCAAACTACTGAATTTTTTTAATAACACTAGCACTTGATCAAGATACGACCTTATCAAATTAATGTCAGGACCATTAGGGCTGTCACCATATTTTATGCAAGAATCGAGATAACATGCCAGTCCATAAATTTGCGACACTTACGGTTTAAGAGCGGTTCCAGATAGTTTTATAAGTGGTCTGGCTCTACATAAAAAAGTAAAAATACTTCACTTGCATAAAATGTAATAATCTGTGACCCGTGGTCCGGAGATAAAGATACAAATGAAATGACAGACTCTGACCACCTATTTTTGTTAGTATAAATAATTATGAAAATTACGTTAAAATGAGTCAAATTCTGTGTGTGTTTTCATATATTTGACATCTCTCTGTCAAGCTTGCGCGTTATCTAATACATTAAAATACAACTTCTATGGTGGGTGGTTTTTCACCCTTATTCTGCGCCACTTTAAGGCACTTAAACAGAAAATATTACGAAAAAAAATCATAAAGGTATACTTTATCAGCGAATCTTCGCGTTGCAAAAGAGCTTGTACCTGAGAATCCCAATCGAATACATGAACAAACATGTGGCGTTCTTTTTTGTATGTCATGTTAGGTAAAAGGTCTCAAATTAGGCAGCACGGCAGACTGAGCCCCTCAAGCCGCCAGACGCCCTCTACGACTACTTCATTTTAATTGCGATGTGAAGCCGGCTCATACTTGGTAATGTTAAAATTCTACACTAGTGCACAATAGTACATTACTTACCTAGGGCGGTTAAACAAAGAATGTCTCAGATCGCAGGTATTTGACGCCCGAGCCGAAGGCAAGGGCGATAAATATGTGCTCTGAGGCTTTCTTTATATATTACCGCCCGTGGTAAGTACAACATTTTACGTCTCTATCTGGCCAGGAAGTGGGGTTTTCCGCACGCATAGCGTGCGGTAATTCCTACTTTATCGCCAGGTATGACGTAAAATTATTTTTTGATAAATTTGCAGGCAGCTTTTTATGGACCGAGCGAACTCTCATATATTGCTCAAAATATTTTTGTCTGAGTCTTAGATGTTTGAGCTAAGTATTTATTTCTATTAAATGCGACGTCGTTTAGCACACTAAACACAAACCTTGTTAAACTTTCAACTTAGGTACTATGGTACTGACTATTACTCTAACCCCCTGGCCACGACTTTGGTCTTAAGCGACCTGCGACCAGCGTTTTATCTGTTCATTGCGCGTGATCCCAACTAACCACAGTGCGTTGCGCGTCTCGACCGCGCAAAGAACAGATAAAACGCTGGTCGCAGGTCCACAAAATGACATTGAAATTTGAATCAAACTAATAAATGAAATAGAGTTGAATTTCTTTTGTTTCAAGAGAAGACCAAAACAAAACAAATGCAACTCTATTCCGACCCAAAATTGTTTAAATTCCTTTAAGAGAATATGTCCTTCCAGTAGGCCCATGGGCGCTATGAGGTTAAGACCAAAGTCGTGGCCAAGGCGTACTAAGTAGTTCGATTTGTGTTATTATTGTCCTGTAATATTTATTTTTTTATGGTTTTATTGATTGTTGGGCATACCTATTTTATTAGGCATAAATATTAATATGTTACTATGCTTATATGGTCCATTCTTTATTCTTTTCAAAATTCAAATTCATATTCAAATTGTTTATTTCGTGTAACTAGTGAATGCCATATTAAAAATATAACTAACTAAAATTAAATTAAAACACAACAATAACATTTATGTACAACGACACTGGTGGGAGAATGCAGCCCCGTGCAGTGTAGCATAATCGCACAGTCAGGCTTGTCCGCAGTCATTCTCAGAATGGTATTGGGACTTGGGACTGCCCCGTACCCGGCGGCGTACTAATAAGATGCGGCGCGACTGCGCATAGTAGCATAAAAACAACCAACCCGCGCCTCCGCAAACATCCCTGATGCACTTTTGTAAGCGGATTTTTATCGGATGAGTAACTTGGCAATGGCATTTCGGGTGGGAAACGGGTCGAATCGTGTCAGCGTCGATTCCATCGAGTTCGTGTGAAGATTACATCGGACATCACGAATGCACATTGGGACGGAGGGAGATGACACGACTTATTGACATAAAAACAATATGGATACGGTACAATAAGGTTTTTGGAACACTATCAAGATCAGATTCAAATTTTACTCGAGTTCAGTTAAATTTAAAATTTAAAACACCCTCGACACAACAAACATAGTTAAGAATCGAGACACCAAGACTTTGGATTTAATAAACCGCACTAAAATCAGTTCATCCGTTTGGAAACTACGATGCCAAAGACAGAGACGCAGAAACACATGTTAAACTTATAAAACCCCTCTGTTTTGTTTCATATAATTATGTTCTTAAAGGGTCGTGGTAATTAGACACAATCACATACACCAGGGGTGTCATCAAGAAAGGAGTGTAGGTACCTAGGTCACTGGCCACGTTACGTCCTCACTTTTTCCGAAAAAAGCATCCCGATAAACGTTTAGTAACTATTACTCTACCTACTACGTCTAATAATAGAAGAATTCTATTATAATCTACGAGTATTTGTAACATTGCATGTGAGAACATCTGTCAGGCAACTACAATATTGGCTGTCAGACCAAGCTGCTCAAAAATATCTGACACAACCACAACTTACAAAATAGCCGTACAGGTTGTACTTGTACAGATATTTTTGTCAGACATTATTCCAGGCGACTATACCCCGTCTTCTCACAACATATTCCACGTATCGGATGAATTACATTAAACGATGAAACGTGTTGTGCTTATCTGGATTATAAGTTTCGGTTAAATTCGGTTTATTCGGCAATTTGCGGCTGTTGGAGAGATTAGCCCGAATTTTGACACTTTCTCCGAAACTTGATCTGGTTTAAGATTATGAGGCCGAAACGGTTAAATAAAAACGATAAAATGTTGTTAATGTTATTGCTTTCAAATCTGTACCGTTGATTATCGTCAACGAACGTCGACAAAGACTTTAGCGTACGTTCGTTTCAGAATTGCACGTTAATATAATATGATTGAACTTAATATTTTAAAGAGAAAAAGTCTGCGAGGTCGTGTATGTTGGGGGTACTCTCCAAAACGACTCATACGTTCCAAATCCAATCCATCCACCGCCGCCACGCGCCAGCTAGTATAATATTTTTGTGATAAATTGATAATTTATTATGCAGTATGTATCGTTTTCTTTCAATTACTAGGTGCTCCAAAGGATTGTATGTGAATCATAAAAATTACGTTAAGTTGTTATTTAAGTATTATTGGGCATAAAGAAAATAATCAAGACGAAACGGGCAGTCAACGTACAGATTATTCGGAATTAGCATTATTTTTGCATCTCAAACGGTGTCGCAATATGCATTTGCATTTTTTCCTCACTTTAATCTCTTGAATTTTTTGTGAATGACAAAATATCTCCTAAAAATGTAAATATGCTTTTACTTATCTCTGTTTCACTTATTCAAACTTTTGCGTATTTAAATTACAAGCTTCATTTAATTCGGGAACACACTGATATAGGTACTTACTAAAAATATGAGCCGTACCGCGTACGTCGTACTGATACCAAACTACTATTCTAATTAAGTCTGTGAACATTTTAGGCAGCCTAATTAGCCACATGAGAATCCAGACCCAAGTGAGGTTTTTTTTATGGTTTGAGTAGAGTTTGCTGTATCTAAATAATAAATCATTCCTATCTTGAGAGAGAGTGCTAAACGTAAAAAAGAAATGATTGAATACTCTCAGCTACGTCGCTACTGATATGATTGGCTACCCAAGCCTTGCCTAAAATTTCGATAAATTTAGTTTCTATTTAGTCTGAGTGTATACACGTGTTTACTTAGTTTAGAGCCAAGCTAAATATTTGCAGCTTCGCCAGTAGTTAGAACAATTTATACCATAGACCGTCTTTTATATTTTAGGTATGGTTTGATGTATCTTACGTATGAGCGCTAGGATAAAACACAAATCAAACAAGGTTGAGCAATGTGATACGAAATAACTCGTATCAAAAAAAGACAAGCCACCACATATTTTAAATTGCGGATCTATTAATCTTTCATTTAACCGGATTAACTAATAACCTTAATATGGAGATGATAAATCATCAATTCAGCACAATACATAACCTGATTAAACATAAATTAAACGGACAATGTTATATAAAAAATGTGCGAACTCGGCCGGCATAGTCCACTCCCACATTGCAAAACGGTATAACTATATCGCACTAATTAGTACATAATTTACACACGGCCTATAAAAAATAATATTACAAATTAAAATTTGCATAGAATTTCTTTCTGTTAAGAACTAAGGCACCCAACAATGATCGTAAGCACAGTTACACACACACATACATATTATCAATTAATGTTCCGCTACCCACCTGTCGACAAACCCATTCGATTTAAACAAGAGAATCAACCTTTTTCGAAAAAGGAACGGACCAAGAGTTACTTTTAGATGATCTTATCTCGTCTTTGCAAATAATTAATTTTAAACTTTAATCAAAAGAGATAGGGTAGACATTTACAGGGTTGTATTTAATAATAAACGAAACTTCCAAATATGTATTTTAAGTTGTAAAAAGACCGTTGAACATGTGGCACGAGCCATAGCAGCTGCGCGATTGGACAACTTTTTGTTTCATATTCGAAAATCGAATGTCTTCAAGTTTTTTTGTTTCTGCAGGCAACGAATAGCACCTGACTGCATTTTTTAAAATGCTCTTTTGAACGATTTAAAAAGGAATGATAATGTCGTTGTTGGAAAGGATTTAGTGTTATTAATGTAATTATGTCCTTTTGGGAATTGAAGGTGTTTTTGGAGCTAAATATGTTCATGTTTGGTGTTTGGCACCGTTATTTTACGCTGCCATGAGTTTGCTAATTAGTTTAATTTGAATGTCTGCCCTTTTGTAGCAAATGTGTAAAGAGCTGAAAATATATTTTTGATAATATTGTTGCATTACCAGTTTGAATTTGAATACGGGTTTATTTGTCAAATGTATTATCACTTTTGATTATTTTCTTCAACATTTTAAATCGTGTATAAATGGTGTTGGATATTGAATAGATGATCCGTGAACTGTGGGGCGATCGCGTGACACATCAAATGTCACTTTTTATATGGAAAAATAAAAGATATTTTTTTTTTTTTGCAACGACGGTGGCAAAAAATTTTATGCCCTGCCTGATGTTAAGCTAGTACCGTCGCCTATGGACACTTGTGACTCCAGAAGAATCACAAGCGCGTTGCCGACCCTTTATTCACTTGAGGATTCGCTGTGTTGGCAGATAGAGACATGCAGGTCCCTCACTCCCAACCCAACACAGCGCAACCTAGGGAGCTCAGGCGACCTTACTCACCACCAGGAACTCAACATCACATGCTTCATATCATGCAATAATATAGCAACACTACAAAGCAGTGGTGCTGTTATGGCTGCGGTCTTCTGTAAGGTGGAGGTACTTCCCCAGTTGGGCTGCTCCACATACGAGCGAGATGACATTCCGCTGTGCCCTACCTCTCTTAATTAATTAAATTGTGCTAACGCGCGTTCGAAACGTTACCTAATTACCCCTCTGGTACCCACAACGATGGCAAATAAGCATACGGCCATAGAAGTCATCAACGCGTTGCTGACACCTTATTATTTAATATGAGAATTCGTTAACTTAATTTAATTTAATTGTGTTTTGAAAATTATGACTTGTAAAATGTACTTTTACCAATAAATATCTGTATTCTGTATTCTGTTCTCTCGGCAGCTAATGATTCTAACTCTCAACACAGGGCATCCGTGGGAGCTCTGGCGACCTTACTCACTGCTAGGAACACAATAGCACAGTATACCTATTACCTTCTGTAAAGTTAAGGTACTTTCCAAATATGAGCCAGGTGACATTCCTCTTAAAAAACATCCTCACAAAACAACCCATCGATATATCAAATTCCAATGCCAATCGTAGTGTTTGGTTAATTACTTTACCTAAGAAGTTCTTAAAGCGATTGCAGCACATACGCGGCATTGCAATATCAATCAAACTGTAAAAGCTTTATTGAAAGCTCCAGGAAATGCCACTGCGGCAAAAAGTTCAACAGGAAGCGCAGGTGCAAGTCCGTCTGTCCGAAACTTGGCTGATCACATCAAAGAACCCGCATGCATTATGTATGGGGTTTCATTGATAATACGAACCTGTTTGTGGGAAGCTTAAATGTACGAGTAAATAATCGTCGGGTGACAAGCAAAAGTCACTACCAAAACTGTCACTGCTCTTCAAAACCTCGTATCTCGTTACGTAGTCAATATCGAGATACGACGTTTGATTTAAGTAGGTATTTGTTACTTAGTGAGTTTTGCTTGTCACCCGACGATATTAAGTAACAAATGTATCAACTATTCTTTGTTCTTATCTTCTGATTCTTTTGACGACCTGTTTTAATAGTCAAGTGGATAGTGACTCACCTCACCCGCCCGCTTGCGTCGCGTCGCAGTCCTGGGTTCTGAGTCTTTACAAATGTTCTATGGTATATATGTTAAAAGTATCGTCGTCTAGTATCCATATTACGGGCCTTATGAGACCAGCTTGTTATCGGGCTAATTTAATTTGTGTACCTACTACCTAACCTAACAAGACCGGTACCTTTCGCCTCGGAACGACAATATAGATTTTTAATTAATAGAATGCTTTAAATCACGGTCATTTAGTAAACTAGGAGACCGATGAATTTTTCATTAGCTTTTAGATACTTATATGAACAGCTGCATATTTTCCAGCACAAAATGTATTAAGTACTTAATGTTAAGTTGCTTTATTTCATCTCCGGAAACTTTATTTCTCCGTTCTTACAGTCAAAATATAAATTAATGTTGGTTGAGTCAAAGTAACATTGCATCATATTTAAATACTGTTTTTTCCGGGTCTAACGCGATATTTATTTACCTTTATTACATGTTAACATTGCATCAATCAGTCACTCATTCTTTCAAAGGCATTGACCTTTGATACAACGTAATGTTTTAATTACAAAGCACGTCATAATAATATCAATAATGATCATAACATAACCGTATAAAGGCGTTATAATAAAATTATAATTTCCGTTACCACAACGACTTACACACAATTACCATCACCACTTAACATCTTAACACGAAATTACCATAATCTGATAGTAATCTTCAAAAACACCGTTTAATTACCACCTTTGTAATTTATTCATATTTTTTTTGGATCTGATCAAAAATGGCCCTTAAAGCTGTAGGTAGATCTATCTTTATGCCTTTTAAACTTTACTCCTATATATTTAACGATAGTATTGGACGCGAGCACACGCGTTATGGCTCATTTTATTTAAACTTACAAACAAGGTTTTTGTTTTGAATTCGTATGTACCTAATGCATGTAATATGTTCCACTTTGGAAAAAAATATGCATAAAGATCGTTTTAAAAATTCAAAAGTGATTTCCATCAAATCCGTGTCTGAAGTAACTTTCAGAAATCAATCACATTTTAACCTTCATTAACATGCGTTTCACAACTCTGTAAGTAACTCAAAGTCAATGCGAGTCAAGCAAGTCCATGACAATGTTTACGATTTTAAGTCGTAAAATGATAATCATAAGCAGCATAATAGCGTGGTAAGTAAGGAGAGTTGTGTCACTTTGGATTCGAAGTGCAGAAGTCAAAATGCGGGTGAAAGTAATTATAAATGCAAGGCGAACTCATAGCCCTTTTCTAGTAACATATTGGTGTAGAAACAGCGTTAGAGGAAGCATAAGCGGAAACGGATTAACTAAAAAGAACTCTGCTGGAAAATACAGATTGACATGTATTAAAAAAATTGGCTACAGCAATCGATAAGTAACATAATAACTTTATTAAATTAAACTTTCGTGAGACATGTTTAAAATAGCCAACATTATTTTAAACACCTGTATAATTAATCTGTATTTTGAAAACACTGCAATTACCAGATTGATCAATAATACCATAAAGTACTTAGTGTGCATGCCCATTGTACTCATTTAATTATGATCTAAGTTCTAAGATTATCAAGGTTTGACCTAGATGATTTTTTTACGACTGGGCGAAAATTTAGAAGTATATGAAATAGCAATAAAGGCAATAGCAATAGTCTTAGGCTACATACTTAACATAAGTAGAATAAAGTCTTCACATCACTGAAGCCATCTACCTGTATCTCTACGCATTCCGCTCCCGCGACGGCCTATCACCAAACCCCGCCCCTAACCCTACACCAGCCACGTCGTATGAATACCTAATTAATAACACATTGTCATTTCCCACACTATATCTTGTAAAGGGCTGTGCCGCGCATGCCAAACGAATTCATGATTTATTACTTTCGTGATAAGGTACGTTTCATTTTGTCGGGGTCAATGGGTTTTTAAAACGGTAATATTCAAAGTAGGGCTTGAACAGGTAATGGTTAATTAGCTTTTGAATACTGGAGAGGTTGGGTTTTGAGTTTTGTTTGAAACAGTTGTTATTAGGTTACTTTACTTCCATCTAAGGTCGTGAAATTTTCCAATTATTAATTTAAATACCTGCGGAAGACCAGCGCTGGCTGTAAAGCTAGCAACATGCTGAGCAGGGTCCATCCGTTCAGTTTTTTTGATATAGATTATAGAGTTACGAACCTACGAACATCCACACAGATTTCTTCTCACAGACGCAACATTTTTCCGTTTAAGAGATGATTTCCGAGATAAAAACTATCATAATATGATGGGGACATACAAATTATAGCAGGTTAACATCGTTTCCGTTATGTTTATGACTTTATTTCAAACAATGCTAGTCCGATTCATAAAAACCCCCTGTTGTGTAGTTTCCCGGAATCCTTTGTTTTCGCAATAAAACATGAAATATGGAATAGGTATGTCTGAGCTCACTGGCCTTTGGACATCCTGTATGATTATGATTATGCCATTTTGAATAATAACCACAGCGTAATAGATAATTTGTTTAGGCCAGATTTATTTTAACATAGGTACATATAACCCGAATAAATTAAAGTGTTCTCACAAAAGTCACAAGGTTGTAATCTGTTGAAAACCCACACTTGATGCCCATGGAAATAAGTAGGAAGTAAGTAATAAATAAAATAAAAATAAATAAATAAATATTACGGGACAACCTTACACAAATCAACCTAGGCCCACGGTAAGCTCAGTAAGGCTTAAGTAATAAATAGATTGACTTGAGTACAGTACTATTTCCTAGCCTGGTGGGACAGTATGTAGATAGTAGGTACTAGATACCTACTATGACTATAAAAAAATATTGGAGTTTACCTATCGATACAGGAAATACGAAGGATTTAAATACTTATATCTGTAACTATTCATTAGGATCTAAGTGGAATAATATCTTCAATTCATGAATGAACCCACTCCAAATAAATAAAAAAAAACGGCTCACATAAAGAACGGAAATGATTAAAATAATCAAGATTTTGTTTTAAAACAATGAGCTTTGTCGTCGAAAAGATAAGGCGGGCATAAACAGGAACCTCCTTCACCAAGCGAACCCGCCCGTTCCCTACACAAAACCAGTATAGTGTTGACCTCCGAATACGAATAAATGATACGAATCGACGGCTCAAATTATATAATAAAATATTTCACAATTAGAAATGTTTTGTGAATGGAGTTCGTTGCTTTTGTTTCGGTTTATGAGAAACAAAAAGTACGTAGACTTGGGCCTCATTGTTGAGTTCTTGATGCAGAAAGGACTCTTCTGCTCGCGTAGGTGGCTTTTTAAGAGTGGCGTGGGCCTAGTTGGGAGTTTACTAGCCTGTAGGTTTCTGTCAAAAATACATGTTTGTAACTTGTACCAAAGTTTGCGCATTCGTCAACTATTTAGGTAACCATTGGCCAAAGCCAGAGTCGACCAGATTCAAAACGGAATCGCTTGCAATTATATACGGCTGGAACCAAAATGCGTCTTTAAGGTGGTCGACTCTGGCTTTGGCCGATAGTACTAATGGAGAGGGTTCTAATGAGCCCAACTACGCCGGGTTTTATTGAACGAACGAGCGAAGCGAACGAATTTTAGTTTTTTAATGACTGTCTGTTAGTGGGTAATCCCACCTCACCCCGTAGTGGAGTTAGAGGGGATAGCAATGGGAATGGGGTGAGCTAGTAAACGGATTGTGAATTTCGGATTAGCTTGCCTCGATCCGCGTCCCGTCCCACTCTCCGCTCATATTTATCGCTCCTCTTCCGCATTATCGCTCCCCACAACCCTGGTTCCACTCCAGGCCACATATCTTTCACCTCTCACTTCTAGAGACTCCACGTTTTTTTTATATTATAATTTGGCTACTCCGTGTTGCTGCAACATAAGAAAATATGTCTAAAAGTATAATACAATTTATTTTAAGGCAACCTGAGCCAGAAAATCGAAGTAGCTACAGAAAATATTCGCGTCCCATCTGCCCCCTCAATCCCTACTCACCCTATTTTACGGTATTCTGTGCAAGTTATTATAAAACTAGTTAAAAGATCTAGTTGCCAGCGTAGGCATTTAATTATGGCTATGATTTACGTTACGAGGGTAAATGTACGCGTACCTATGTTTTAGTTTTATGGGCACCATTATACACCGTGTTATCACAGTTCAACAGCCGATTGGAGCGATATCAATGCATCAGTAATTTATAACCAATGCCATTAGGAGAAACTAGAAATAGGTAAATCAGGGACTATGTTGAATTTTATACAGTCTAAATTTTAGGTTGTTTCTGTAATATTTATTTTCACGAGTTCACTTCCCTTAATAGGTTTATTGAGGATGGTCTGTCTCCATTCCATTTGTTCCGATTTTCTGCGAATTTGATCTTTATCATACGATATTTTAATTTACATATTTAATAGTAGAGCGCTAACGGCGCTAAAAATCTAGGATTCAATTGTAAGATTAAGCTAACCAAGGTAGGTACCTTTTTTTTTGTTTACGGGGGGGGAAATGCATTACGCATACCACCCGGTTGCAGGAGGTGACCCGAGTTGTTATGTGGGACTCCCGTATGGGCTAATGAGACCCACGGTGTACCCACTAAAAACCCCCCCACTTGCCGCCTCGCCGCCTGGTGGTGAGGTTACGGGAACGCTTGCGCACACATCCGCGACCCCGCCGGCGGCAGCCGCCCACGAGCGGCTCCTTCGCGGATGCCCATCAGGGTCCTCCACGTGAGGCACGCCAGATGTTTCGGTGCGCCTCCCTCCTCGATCTCCACCTGTTCACTAGCGGACCCCCCTGAGTCCGCTATGAGGAGATCATGGGTGCGGGAAATCCAGCACCCGGTGGCGGATCAGATCTGCGGTTCCGCCACTGTCCACGTCTCGGCCGCAGAGGATAGGGAAAGCGGCGCACCGTAATACCGGCATTCCTCTTCCTCTGGCCAGCCAGCAGCCGGCCCTGGGTGTCTCTTAGCTTCACCGTGGGTGAGCAGTCCACGGTTACTAAGCCCCCCCGCCCCGGCAAGGCGAGCGAGCACCCTCGACGGGGTACCAAGGTAGGTACCTTTACCTAACCAATAACAGTATTTTTCTGTAGAAACCCACCTTTCAAATACATATTTTGTTTCATCGATATTTGTAAAAAACCTCTCTCTTACCCGATTACCAAGTATACATGTTCCTATCAGGCTCAGGCTTAATTTACTTTCACCACGTTTACTGCATTATTACCTGTAACAGAAAAACAAATTGTTAATAAAAAATCACAACACAAAACAAAATATTACAAAAGTAAATCAAAAATTCACATTTACAACTGTCAATATAAACACACATCTTTATCGCCAATATTTCATTTCGCTTGAAACCCTCGCAATAATTTAAAACAATGGCGGGCGAGACAAAAACAAAAGACCTCTTTTGTATTAATAATCCTAACTCAATAAAAGTTCGTCGAAAATGTCATTTGATACCGGGCCCCTGCGGGGCAGCATGGGTCATTCGGCCATGTCCTTTGGTGTACATAATTTATGGCTCATGTGTGTAGGGCTTTTAAAAAAAACGACTCTAATATGGAGTCATGAGACATATGAGCATTTTAGTAATTCAGTAACTTTAAACAGGCATAAAAAATCGAATGTATACATATCTAAGCGCAAAAAATACACATGCAAGAAATTGCATGCAAGTTTAACCACAGTCGCCATCACATACATCGGAGCAAACAAGCAGCTCACAAACATCGGAACACACCTCTATTTTCAAGGCATTAGGGTGCATGTGCCGATATTTTTGAACACCTATAGTGTACCTATGTATGTGATGGCGACTGTAGGTACGTTTTATAATTGACATCGTAAACTTTTTATTACAGAATAAAATTTGTAGTCAATATCTAATCAGTACCTAATACATTTTTGCCCGTACAGTTTAAAGTCAAAAACATCTACTGCAAGTCACATTACAGTTAAAGAGACAATTAAGAATAGGTATACATGTGACGCCCTGCAAGGGCACAGCAACATAGTTAAGAGGACTAATTTATAACATATTTTTTATTATACATACTACGGTCTATACCTATAACTATAACTATCAATACAGTACAGGTTTATTATTATTATAAAGGTTCAATAGAATTCCTATATCCCATCAACGCTATGTAGTCGGACTCTAAAATAAGAAGTGGATTTATCCATCCAGGGCCGGATTGCAGACATTTATCAAAGCTCGGATAAACGCTGGCGATAAATTTCAGAAATTGGATACAGAGCCCGGCCCTGTTATATACGATCGTTTGTTAGGGATGTCAAAAAATGTGTGTGCTAGGATATAAACTGCCGATATGGAAATAGTCTTGTTCATGCAAGCAGCCATATAGTCTGAAACCGCTTTAATATAATATTAGTACAATACATACATGTAGGAGGAGATTAATCATAACAGAGTTTCCTTCCTTGTAACAGGTTTAATAACATAAAAATTACAAAAACCAATATTGTTATGGAGCTTTTACCGTACCCATGAAAACTTTACATAAAGGTTTACTTAAAAAAAAACTATATTTTTGAACTTACTCGTCTATCTTATTACCATTTATTTAACTTAATTACTTGTCGTCACACCATCATAAAGGTGCAACTGTTCAACAGCGAAATCGACTTATTTTCAATTTCTGTGTCTTGATTTCTGTGTCATATTTAACGAGCAAAAGATACGCTCCCACTGCTAGAGCGCGAACCATCCTAAACAAGATCATGCAGGAAACCGACGACATTGATATATTTGCCGACAGTATTGGCGTATTTTGTAGAAAAGTTTTAGCCATACTTTCCTAGTTTCACGAGTCTGTACAATGCTTGCTCAGCTCAATCTTTGATTGATTAGGTAATTTAGGTATATTTAGTTTATTTTTATGATTGCTTCTTTTTGAATTGTTCCTACCTAAATTGTTGTATTTTTTATAGTGATGCTACCTCCTATGAATGTGTATCTACCTCATAAGTGTTTTGGTTATAAACTGTAAACTTGTGTGTGATTAATAAATAAATAATAGTAATAAATAAATAATAATAATAATAATACGCTAAAAATGTACCTACCTATTATGAGTTTATGTTAGTCGAATTAAATTATTTGAATTTGAAAGCTAATATATAGTGCACGTCTCGGTTAATCTAAAATTAATCTTTCCAGTTCTAAAAAGATTTACTCAATGAGAAAAAATAACGCTTGCATGTCCTTTTTGGCAACCCTGCTCGCAATAGAGTCGATACACTCTATGATGGAAGACATCGATTAAAATAACTGCAGTTATACAATATTATACAGATTCACGACTGCTATATTGAAAACGGAGATTAACACGTCACACGGATATTCAGTTATTATAGTATCATATATGTAGAAATAACTAACTCAAGTTCATTGAAGCGGTGATTTTGTTACACAAAAGTGCATAAAGTATTTTTACGTGGATTTTGAATCACGAATTACATTAAGGTATATTTCAGAAGATTTCCAACCCAATTTAATTTAATTCGAATGCTGACCAACGATTATAATTCTACATTGTTTCTTAGGACGTTCCATAAAATAATTTTCATACAAATCGACACTTTTTATTGCTCTAAAGTGTAGTTGGGTGAAATTTCCATGTGGTACAATGGATCTCCTCATATATAAAAAACCCAACAAAAAAAAAGTACAACACAACTATGAGAGTCCAACTTGCACTTTACCATTTTTTTAAACTCTTCATGAGTAGTAATTTCTTAAAGTTAATTAGTATTTTTATAGCTACCCATTCTACCCGAGAAAGCTTGGGTAACCTTCGCAATTCGTCACATCGGCAGATTCGACTCGGTTTCCAGCAAATCACAACGCACTCGGAGCTGCCATACAATGGAGTTTTTTTTTTAATTATGTTGTTTTTATTATACTGGCAAGTGACTCATAATGTTAAGAACAATAAAGTAATAAATTCAGTTAATTTAAACCTGTGCGAGCACTTTCATGAGGTTAATTTATAATTTTTTATGTGTATGTGTGCATTTTATTTATGTCTTCTTGTGTTCTGAAAGATTTTAACTTTAAAAAATACCTATTTATTTATCTTTAACTTGAGGGGAGCGGTACCTACACTCTTTATCTTTCTTAAATTATGATGTAAGTAACAAAATTTATTGTAAAACGCAAACAAAAACAAATATATCCAGTAAACTAAGGATAAACTAAACTTCATTAACGGAATGTAAGTAACTAAAACAAATCAAAAACCTTAACTTGAGCAAAGCCGACTATTAGTAGGTAAAGGTACGAAATTAACGTTATTTTGAATATGAACTTAGCCAAAATTGCTAAATAGCTTTAACAATCTTTCATATTCATAATTATGTATGATAATTTAAAATAGGTAGGTACTTATGTATAAAATATACCTAAGCTTTTTATTCTTACCTATATATTGGTTTACAAACTGAAGTGTTCTTCGACTGTTTCGTAGCTCCACGCAAGCCTTCATACATTAGTCACACCAACTCAGATTGCATTACAAATAGGCACTACAAAGATATTACTTTACCGTAACTCGAATAACGATCATTAATACTGTTTATGTCACCGGCCCAATCAACCGTCAAATTTGGAGAAAGCGTTTGGATAAGCACACGGATTACTTAAGTTACATGACAAGAGTTTTCAATAAACCTCGTTTCAATGTTTTAAAAAAGGATTTTATCAAAAATATACCTTATTTACGAAACAGTAGGGTGTTATTTGGATAAAACATTTAGAGATACAGTCATTACGAAAAGAGAACGAATGGGGAGTAACGAATTGGAAATTGACCATTTACATTAAGTGTGTTTGGTTAAGAATGTTTAATTGTGAGCTCTAATATGGCTGGCTAGGCCAAACTTGCTCTTAAATACTCTATTGAATGGGTGAGAGTAGAGTTGGCCTGTCGTATTCTCCGTATACACGTAAGGTTATTAGGCGGGTTTAACTCTCTGGGCTTTAGCAGTCGCTAGTTTCTGGTCCCGCACAATCTAAACCCAAGAAATAGGGAACCATCGACATGAGAAGAAGAAGAACTCTCTGAAAGATGGTATATCGCCAAGATGGACTTTTTGCGGCTAACTCCTCCCAGCACTCATGCTGCAGGATCTATAGCAGAAGCGCTCAGGTGTCGTTTGAGCACGTTATGCCGCAGGAGCTGACCGCCGTTGTTACACCAGTTGAGCACCCTTTCTCGACTGATCGCCTCCATGTATTCCGAGGACGTCCTAGCCGTCTTCTGCTACTTAGTACCTAGATTGCCAGCGGATTGTTTGTTTGATTAATTGTTTGCCACATAGTATTTTAGAAAAGTCGTTAGTGAATCTTTCTATTCTATTCCTTAATTGAACAAGCTCAGTAAAACTCCACGACCGCAATCCCACAGGGTGTCGCTAGTAATGGCTTGCCGTTTACGTCAACCGTTTTATACCCGGAGAGTCGTATAAAGTCGGTTGACCTTATAGGATTTTCTAGGTTCACTGACAGCTTGGTAGTTACGAGTGATGAAAAATCTACCTCTAAAACGACATGACTTGCAAATTAATGGGGGTCGGGGGTTATAACTGTTAAGCTGGCCATACACGACCGCTTCAAGTTTCAACAAGCCGCGGATGGAGCAGTACCGCGCCAAACTCGGTAGGTACATTACCAGTCGGAATTCTGTAAGAATTGGGAATGGTTGAAAATTTTGTAATATGAGACGGATCAAGGAAAGTGTCTCATTCGCCGTCCTAAACCCAAAACGTAAGTGAGGACACTGTTTATATTTAAAAAAAATATTTGACGCAACTGACAAGTCTGCAATTTTTTTCAGGTGCTAAGAAAGGTTATTATTACTGTTAACACAGCGAATCCCCAAGTGAATAAAGGGTCGGCAACGCGCTTGTGATTCTTCTGGAATCACAAGTGTCCATAGGCTACGGTACCAGCTTAACATCAGGCAGGCCGTAAGCTTGTTTGCCACCGTCGTTGTATACAAAAAAAAAAATATTACCCAAAAAATTGTGAGGCACTTCTAAAATTTTCATCTATTTCCCCATTGTCTTTTAACAGTTATGATTAGACCCTTATGCATATGAAGCTAAGGCTATCAGTTAAACGATAGGTCTTAGCTTCATATATCATCACCATCATCTTCTTCAGCCGTCTGTTGTCCATCCTTGAACATAGGCCTTTTCCATATTCCTCATGTTGCTCTGAATTAACTATACTTAAGATCACATTTATATGTATATTAGGTACATGTTCTGCAATGTATTAAACACCCATTCATTGAGATGCCTCATTTGTTGCAGAAACGAATTAAATAACAGCTTCTAAAAACACATATGTTGTTAGTTAATGTATTGAATACACTCGATCTTAGACGACAATTATATATCAACATCAGAACATCACTCTTCTCATCTAATGAAGCCGTCAGAGCTGTGAGACATTAGCACATGCTCGATAAGCAGCATGATAAGGCTGCAAGCAAGTCGTTTATCTAATTATCTGAAGCATCAGCAAACATGATTAACACTGGTCACAGTAGAGGCTGTGATAACAGTAAGTGCATGGGAAAATGGTGAGACTATTTTAATTTCACTTTTTACTGTAAAGCTTTACGCAGATGGCCTTTCGGCCGCGATTCGGGTGCAGTATAATAACATACTCAGATTGCTTTTGGGGCTGCCAAGGCATTGTAGTGCGTCGCGATGTTCGCAGAGGTGCGCACCGATTTCTTTGCCATCAGCACGGCTATCAGAAGACAGCGCGCGAGCTATCTCGATTTTTCTCGCACTATCTTTCTAAGTTTTCTAACAAGAGACCGACGGATAGTGCGAGAAAAATCGAGAGAGCTCGCACGCCGTCTTGTGATAGCCGTGCAGGCGAGTAGCGTCGTTATTATTTAACTTTAAAGCTGGATATTCACGAGCTGGATATAACTCAACCAATTCGTATAAACTTTGGCCAAACTGTCACCCTATTCTAATCGCGGTTGGACATTACAAGCCGAACGCCAAAATCGGTTCATGAATGTCTAAACTGCAGCGTTTAAAGATAGTTGGCGTGGCACGTTGGATATCGAAACGGATGGAAAGCCGGACTCGCCGTTCGGATCGCAGCGCGACTACGCGCCATCCGAATATTCCGAATGGAACGCTCGTGAATGTCAAAATTCAACGTTAACGTCCATACTTTTGTCGCATGTATTTGAACAAGCGCGCGAAGCGAACGAAGATATCTACTACAGCAGCAGTATGCAGTTTGGCAGATATATATGTACCTATTTTTCAAATGTTATGATTGATTACTAAATTAAATAAATTACAAAAGAAAACTATTTCAGCTTTGGCCACAGTTCTTTTGTATGTCCGGATGTCCGGCTGTTCTTCTCTACAGGTCGCATTTCTCTACCGGTTCTCGTGAAATTTTGTGAGCAGGTTCGATAATTATATAAATGTCTAAAAGGAGATTCAGTTTTTGAAAATTAAAAAAACGAAATTCTAGCAAAACACTCGTGAATTCTGCAGCTCACAGAGCTACTAGTTTAAATTAGTTTTTCTGTTCTGAGACTGAAACAGACGACATGGCCACTGCCATACTGTACTCACTCAGTTTACTGCGAGCTACAATGATGGACGGCCGTGGGAACGTCGGGTATCGACCCGATCGCAGTCTCGCTGTGATTGCGCGGGCGCCGATTTGCGCTTGATTGTTTCCTAGTTCGCGGCCTAGATCGTGTGTTAGGGTATAGACCTACAAGTCTTCTTGTAGAGTGAAAGTGAAACCATAAAAAATGACATAGCATTTTAACCCTTTACTTCGCAAATTAAAAAAAAAGAGTTCAAGCCTTGTTTACGACTTGTAGAGCAGATAATAATTCTCCACAAAAAAATTAAAAGCAGCGTCAAATCTTAAACTTTACATTGCGAAGTAAAAGGTATTCGGTGAACATATGTAATATAAAATCAAGGACAGCGGCAGTTGGTATATCTCTGTTGCCTGACACAGGTGTATATTATATACTATTTAATTTAATTTTAATTTATCATTTATTTCAAGTAACTTAAGACTCATATATTTATGGTTAATGTGTACTTATAGCTATGTTAATATCTATATTACTTAATTACTAAACATTTTATTATTATTTTTACCTATTTTTAATGTCATGTTTCTAGAAGCACCTAAGTAGGTCAGACATAGTAAGTACTTCTAGAAACATGCATGTCATCGCAATGCCTCAAATATGGGCAGTTAAACCCCCCAGCCAACAAACGCAGGATGGGGTTGGGGCTGGCCCGCACCCGACGCACCAGAGATGTGCATCGCTTGCGCATAGTCGTATAAAAGCAATATATGCGCGCTTCAGCAAACATCCCTGATGCGCTACAGAAGCGGGGCAGCCCCACCATCACCCGGAACGCATTGTTATACTGGACCCGAAGGGCCCCATAGGCCCGCTGCGTGTAGTTTGCCCATAAGCTGCACGTGTACAGGGAAGTGCAATATGCCCTAAAAAGAGTTATTTTCACCTCCCTAGTACAGCGCGGAAATTTACGTGCAATCATGTTTGCCCTCACCGACAGGGCCCTCCGTTCGCGTTCGATATCCATGTTGTCTTTTAGGTCTGAAGTGACAACATGGCCTAAATATTTAAAAGTCCCCACCCTTTCCAGTGGACTACCATTCAAATTGATGGGGGGTACCCTGTGTATGCGGTAACCAGTAGGTTCAAACACCATGTATTTCGTTTTACCTACATTGTATCTCAGCCCCTGTTGGATAGCGTAACTATACCTACAACGTGCTCCTGAGGAACCCGCATAACTTTACCAGCGTATACCGAAGTTAAAAATGTCGTATAATGTTTGCTCGATTCAGCTTGGTTTTTGAGATGTTTTAGTTTTAATAAATCGTACTGAAATCTTCAGTATTTATTTATTATGTATGAAAACATAAAAAAAGTAAAAATCATATTTCTACCTGGGTTCATATAACATTGTTTGCTTCTTACGACCTCAGACTACGCTGTTTAAATTATTCGGTTTCCTCATGGAACACATTGTATACCTAATAATAGGAGGCCTCAAAATCTGAATGTATGAAAAGTTTGACAAGTTTATGAAATGACAGCTGCCGGCGTCATATTTAACGTTGGTCAGTCTGTAATCGTAAGTCGGTACAACCCGCGCTATGTCATTATTCCATTTCTTACTTACACCCTTTATTCCACAAAACAAAAACAAAACACAATCGCAACCAGAAGCGCCATACGTAATCTAAAAACAAAAGCATGCGTAGGTACATCAGAGTCATATAAGGGCCGATCTAATGCGATCAGATAAAGCACTACCTGCTCCGAGTTCCATTGCCATTACTATAAAACCAGTATAGTGCCCCTATACGGCTAGGACGTTCACTCACTCTCACAATCGTAGGTCAGTTTTGGTTGATGTAGTTATCGATGTTAATGTGACTGCATTAAGAGTAGATATGCAAAATGTTGGTTTTTTGACGCGCGGCTCTTAAATGAGCCGGCAAAAAGTCTTGAATCTAAACTTAATAATTTCTTTTAAAACACTGAAATAACTGAAACTGTGATAAAAATATTATTTTTTTTAACTTGTAAAGTATGCAAAATTGCAATGTATTTTTTGTCATGAAATTGATAATCTGATCTTAACTTAAAACACATATATGTCAAAATAATTGTTGGAAAACAAACACAAAACACTTAATACTTATAATATACTTTTATTGCAGAATAATCATTCGTTTAGACAAAATATTTTACTCGGTGGTTGTGTAAATCCTACTTATATTATTAATAAGTAGATCATAAATCACAATTTATCAGACTGTTTGCACTAATCTCAAGAATGTCTCTCGGACCACATTTCTATGTAAGCTTATTGAATTTTATCTTTTTGTCTCCCACTATCATTTCGCAAGCCACCAAAACAGGACATTCGAAAGCCTTTCATAAATCAAACTCACTGCAACATAACACGCTAAATCTAACCCTGGGTCACCGTCCGCTATCCCACGACCCCTCTTACAGAACAATTTCTACTGCTTAAGAGGCCAAGTCAACTTGGTCTACATATATCTCATGTATATTGCGTATCACTTTGACATTGTGATTTGTCTGGGGTCAACTTCGTGGGCGTGGGTCGGTTGTAATGCATTAATTCCATGTAAATTGCATGTATTGCTGGTGAATATAGATTGCAATGTAGTTTACGCACAGCTGGATTTATTAGAGCTTATGGAGTGTTAACAATATTACTTCTTTATATTCGAATGCAGTAAGCCTTCCAAATAAAGGCAGGGACATAGATCGATGGCAATAAGGCATACAATTATAGACAGGTACAGGTTAGGAAATAAATCGATACACAAGAGTAACAAGGAAAAACTTCGGCACCATAATTGGTGCAGTGATGGCGGAGTGGTATACACAATGGATGGGGAAACCAGACACACCGGGTTCGATTCTATAGCCCAGATACGCTAGTATGCGCGTGTTAGTTTGTTTTTCTGCTTTGAGCTTTGTATCAGTGGTTAAGTAAACGGCCCAGTGCCCGTCACTGGCCTAATACCAGTCACTTTCAATCAATTTTATGTTAAAACAATAGAAGAGCACAATACGTGTCGAGCATTGGGCAATTTATATTCGTTAAGATGGATAATATCTGTTTAATAACAGTTACAATATTTGAAGGTAATAATTAACGAGTACATTATGATACAAGTGAGGTATGTTGATCATTATTTCAGAGGCGGAATTGTCACGCGAACCGCAGGTGAGCGTGATAATAGAGCCGAGGATGTAATTATCAAAGCTCACGCGTGTCATACGACGTTTTTCAACACATTTGCGAGGAAAAAATCCTTTTCATAAAATGAACATGTTACAGGCTCCTAAGTTGTTTCCTTTAGTTATTGATAACAACAGGTTTTTACACACATATTTGTACATCTCCAAGAATGTACAGTGGCGTCAAATCTATTTATTTATCACTATTCTATTCACTACGAGTCAACATTTTTAACAATAACCAAACACGCATGATCAATGTTTACAAATATTTGTGAAATTACCTATAATGGCGCGGAACAATTTTTTTTCGTGAAGTTCGCGCAGTGCGCCCGCAGCGAGGCTTAGATTAAATCTCTAAACAGCCAATACAAAATAAAATAAATATTTTCTTATTCAATATAAATTCATGTAAAATGTTATCAAAAGTAAATAGTTTTACTAAATGAAACGTTTCTATATCATATCCAACAAAAAATAATCAATTAATCCACAAGAAGGATTTAATTTGTTTAGTCGAGTAAGAATCCATTTGCCGAGAATTAAAAACAAACCTGTATAACCCGGTCAATTTAAGAATGCGCCGAATCCATACATACACCTTGCTGCAAGGTGCTAACGTGTCTTAATCGGCATATAAACATAACTACACGAGTGTCGTAATGTTATTAAACACGCGTGTTTAATACCCAGGATTATGAGCCCAAAAGCGGCAAAATAAGAGGAACGTTACGTGTTGAAAAGAATGTTATGAAAGTATGAACTAGTTTTTTCAGGATCGTTGTAAGTGGGAATCCGTTATCTCTACGTTGCATTAAAACATGTGTCATACTTAAATAAATAGACAAAAAATATTGATATTCATTAAATGTATCGTCGTCTAGGAACTTTAAACACAAGCCTCATTGGGCGTACTATTTTTGGGGCTAGTTCGGTTTTCGGTTTGTACGAAGGCTGCCCCTAATGGCCCTAATACATATTTGATTAATTTATTATTTCCGAGGATACATCCCTATGTCAAGTTTTAGCCCCTGCAGTGATTTCGTATCACACGAAATACCTAATAATTCTTGGTAATTCTGACCATTGCCTCTTCAAATTCATTAAAGTGCTCAAACGCGATCACTGCTAAGGTTAATTAAAGTCGATTGGAAGCGTGTGCGCAGGTCAAGATGACACCGTTGGAAAAACATCACTTCGTTGTTGTTTCATTTGTAGCTTTTGTCCATATAATATCATACAAGGGATAAATACCAAATTATCAAACATTCATACACCTACGTTGATAAATCATTATCAGTTTATTTTTAAGCAACTAATATTTCTTACTACGTTTAACAACGGCTAGTAAGTATATAAGGGTCATATTATACAGATTGAGTACAAAACAAAAGTCGTATTTTCTGTGTTATGTCTAATAGTTAAGGGCTTCCGTGCATATAAAAATTTTAATATTGCGTGAAATCATATAGGTACAGTCAACCAATTTGATTTCTGGGCCACTTCGTACCTTGTCACAATGACAATGATATGAGATCTCTAGGGGCTTTCATATTGACTTACACTGTGACAAGGTACGAAATGGCCCAGAAATCAAATTGGTTGACCGTACGATACGAGGGCACGCCGTTTATGCGGATTAAGAGTCCAATCAAAAATTATGATTTACAGCTTTATCTCTACAGAAGGCAAACCGAAATCTCTGGATGACCCATGATCATCTTATTTTATAGTAGGTACTTTTGCGATCGTAGCGATTGTAAACAGTAAGGTGACTAGTGTTAGGTTAGCCTTCATTTCATCAATGACAACTTGCTTGTCATCTATATTGCTAGAAATTGTGATTGAATTTGCCCTCTCTGTACCTTTGCTGATCGGTTAGATGTGGATAGGAAACATCGATGGAGGATACTTTTAGGTTAAATGTCCACAACAAATGTGCTTAACGATGTGTTTTCGTATACTTGAGAGTTAGGTGTCAAATATTGAAAACAGATAAAAAGATTAGGACGGATTTTATACCTACTCATTTATTTATCAATACATAGTATAAAACAAAGTCGCTTCCCGCTGTATGTCTGTCTGTCTGTCTGTCCCTATGAATGATCTTTAAAACTACGCAACGGATTTTGATGCGGTTTTTTTTAATAGATAGAGTGATTCAAGATGAAGGTTTATATGTATAATACATGCATGTATGATACAATTTAAATATCTTTATTCACATAAGACAGAGTACAATAACAAACTTAAACGTATTACTAAGTAACCTAAACCTATTCCTAATCCTAAAACTAAACATCAAACAACCCTCCCCGAGCCACTCCAGGTGCAAAGGTTCCCATCACACTGGCCGCATTGCCGCGCTGAACAGCTATTGCTAACCTTTGCACCAGAAATGACCCAGAGCGGGGATCAAGTCCTCTTTCATGTAATAAGCGACGCCCTACTTCCCTAAAAAAGATTTTGGCCTCAGCGCACCAACACCCAGTCGTCTCCACCGCAAGCGGAACAAATAAATAATTGGAAAGACACGCGTACTTGTCCCTCTTCCGCACTGCCGCCAGCTCAGCAGCGGCTCCAGGCGCCCAGGCAGGCAGGCAGGTTTGGGTGATGCATGTATGATTGTATAATACATATAAATCCGTGCGAAGCCGGGGCGGGTCACTAGTAATCGATAAAGTACATTAACGTAAAAAAGTTAAATACAAATAAGTACATTTTAATTTTTATAATAAATTATTAAAATTCAATTAAATTAAAAATGCCCATATTGAAATTAAAGATTATAGATATAATATTATAGATTAGATAATATGTATTAAATACATCTCGATTTTTCGAGCCCTTTGCACCACTCGTGTTCACACGAGAAAGAAATCCGTTCAAATTGTTTTATTTAATGAGTAATATTTGAGGAAATGTAAGGCCATAATATTATTGAAAACAGAGGTTAAAGGATGACTCACGCTAGAACGGGCCGTGTCCGGCTCGGGCCGTTTTCTAAGAAAAACGACGGCGTTTTTGCGCGGCCGAGCCATACCCAAGCCCGGCCGAGCCACGGTCAAGGCTCGGAAGCGGCTCGGTGTTGGCACGGCTCGGCCGGGCTTGGTTATGGCTCGTTCTAGCGTGAGTCATCCTTTATACATCTCTGATGGACATTTAACCTTAGAATGTCCAGTAGTTCAAGCAGAAAGAAAGTAAAACCAAGCTCGATAGCTCGATAACTCGCAAATAAGCGCCTCTGCGATACATATTAAGAACCCAGGATGTGTCCGAGCGGCGACGGCAATAACAAATTAGCGGTGAGTCACGCCAGGGTGACCATTGTACGCCGTGGGAACGGGACGTGTCCCATTTCAAGATGTAGACGTGTGTTTTATCTCACGGAATCGGGTTAGTCTTACTTTCGTGGGATTGCACATAGACGCTGTTGCTGGCTACGTCATGTTTGTGCAGAAGAGAAAGACTTAGAGAAAACTTCTACACGAGTATGATTTCGATCAACGCTTCTATAATATTATAAACATCTATACTAAGGTGGGACGTTCTGACTTGTTAATAAATAAAAATAATATCTGGGAGTGATTAATTAAACCAACGACCTGTTGCATTAAATTTCGATTGATATTGTACACACACATACTTTGTGCCTTGGTCTTTGTAGACACACATACGTAAGGTAGATATCATTCGGCTATTTCAGTACCTATTTTTATTCAATTGTTGTGGCAAGTAATGAAACAAATATATTGTCTTAAATTAAACAAAATATGGCTCTCGATGTCTCGATCGATATTCTCCTACAATTTGGCCATTATAATAAAATTATAATAACTGGCTCTTAGTCCATCGACAAACGTCTCATCGAATGTATGTTGATAGATTTATTCATTTTATAGTTTTTTTTTCAAAAACCGTTTTTTTAGGGTTCTGTAGCCAAATGGCAAAGAACGGAACCCTTATAGATTCGTCATGTCCGTCTGTCTGTCCGTCCGTATGTCACAGCCATTTTTTTCCGAAACCATAAGAGCTATACTGTTTAAACTTGTTATGGAGATGTATTTTGTAAACCGCATTAAGATTTTTACACAAAAATCGAAAAAAAACATTAAGTTTTAGGGGTCCCCATACACAAAACTCAAACTCAAAATTTTTTTTTCATCAAACCCATACGTGTGGGGTATCATTGGATAGGTCTTCAAAAATGATATTGAGGTTTCTAACATCATTTTTTTCTAAACTGAATAGTTTGCGCGAGAAACACTTCCAAAGTGATAAAATGTGTGTGTCCCCCCCCCCTGTAACTTCTAAAATAAGAAAATGATAAAACTCAAAAAAATATATGATGTACATTACCATGCAAACTTCCACCGAAAATTGGTTTGAACGAGATCTGGTAAGTAGTTTTTTTTAATACGTCATAAATCGTAAACTGCAATTTATTTAACGGAACTCTATGTCTTTGCTTTATGACAGAGTTTAATACTTGTTCATAATGTTATTTTGTTCCTATAAATACATATTTGGATTTTGCATACAACTTGGCACTCATTTAGATCTCCATTCTTTTTGCGGCGAAGCCCACAGCCAAGCATAATTTTTGTATTGAACTTGGCTCTCTATTTTTACATTTATGTTTTTGGTGGGATATATCTTGACACCACGATTCGTAGTAATCAAGCGTAGGTAGAGGTCTAGTTACGTTAGGCGTGACGGATGGGGTCCCCCCCCGACGTGCTGTCACCTTGTTGTGGTGGGGGGGCTTGCGTGTTCCTAGGATCCCCGAGGCTATACCGGATAGGGCCACCCATACCGGGAAGGCGAGGGGGGAGGGACCAGACGAAGAACAGCACACGAGGAGGCGCTCTAGTTCCTCTGTTACAGCAGAGGGTACTCCAGAGATGACCAAGGAGAGAGGGACCCCATATAGGGGATGAAGAGCAAGGAGGGTAGTTCTAGCCGAACTTCCAATAGGGGAGCCTACGCCAGCTCCCCTCGAATCCCGGAGCCCGCAGCACTCTCCCAACGACCCCCATCAGTGGCGGTATGGGGTACGGGAGGTGCCAGCATTTTGCACGCGGACCGGAGGGCTTGCCTTAATTGGCCGGCCCGCGGGAAGGAAAACCCTATAAAACCCGACAGTAAAGTCGTAAAAACCTCTGGATACCGGGCGACCTTCAGAGTATATAGTCACACCCGCGGAATGGGCGTCACCCGGGGGTGTAGCATAAATCGACCCTACTCGTGGGATAAAAAATGTCAAATAATAATAAAAAAAAAATCAGAAACTGGGATGGCACAAAACGACAACAACGGCGAAGTAATCATGGACACTGATATGCATAGCGGGGAAATGGTGGAGGTGGACGCCACGTTGGCGTGCACCGAAACACCAACCAAGGTAGGGAAACGGACCGGACTAAGGAGTCAGGGATCGATATCGGACTGTTATAATGGAAACCACCAAGGTCTTTTTAAAATATATATTTAATTAACACACACTTAAATGAAGGACACGACCTTTTAGAATTATAGGTATAGCGCGATTCGCGGCTCGGGAACAACTGAGGATTGACTGGGCTGGAATGATGAGCTAGAGTCGGGTAGAAGGGGTTACTGCTGACAGGGTTGCTTGGTCAGCCCGAAGGCATACAGGGTGGAGGTTATAACATCTCCCCGGGGGTAAGAATGAACTTACACTCTTAATGAGTGAAGTTTATGTAAGTCTGAGTCGAGGACCTGGTGTTGACGCCGGAATTTCTTCAGGTTCAGAGGGTTCAGTGGGTATGGTTAAAGTTTTAGGAGGATAAGGAGGAAGGTTAAACTTCTTATTACAATTGAATTTTTTCCAAATTTTATAAACAGCGAAGGACACTAATACAATAATAATTCCGATAGTACTATAAGAGTAGTAATTACCATATAATACAATATGGGGTTTATTAATTATTTTATCCAATTGTTTAGATAATTGGTCACGTGACCAGTGTTCATTATCCTTTAAGGATTCCAGATTCAATTTCTTTATATGCAAGTTGGGAACATTCAACTGGAAATTCTTTAATTGAAAATCATTACAACAACTATCGTCAATTAAATTAAAAGTTGATTGGATAGGCTTGATGTCTAATGTTACAGTATTCTTAGCAATAATCTGCATATCCTTGAAATAGGCTGTACATTTACTGGGTAAAGTCAAGATGCCTGTTCCCACTATACTAGTTTCGAATACATTTGAGTTGTTATAACATTCAATAGACAATTTGGATTTTTGCGAAATGACATATATCCATTTATTATTATTTAATTTATGCCAAATTTCCATATCTCCGGATATTAGTTTAGATTTACATTGAATCGGTTTAGACAATAACAATTTGGTTGCTATTTCAGTTTCGCATATAGGTTGTGACGTAGTGGAAAAGGTCTGATAAACATTACAGACATATAAACCATGAACTAAAATCTTACAGCTATTTAAATCATCTAGTTTACAATAGTGTGACTTATCTCTACTTAATGCTACATACTTCGTGGTGGGTAAGACCATCGCGTAGGCGGTCGGTATAACGTTACCATGATGCGCTACCGGGAATGATACACTGTGATACATATTATATTCCTGGGAATTTACTAGAGGTATTCTCATTATAAAAACAATTTTGTTGTCGATATAAAAACTTGATATGTCTGAAATATTTAATAAAATGGTTATATGGTTCAAATTTAGTGATATGGGTAATTCTTGAGATTTAGGTAATAATCTATGATGCTCTACTAATTCATGGAATAATTGTTTCGGGGTAATTATTGATGGATACAGAATATTTGATTTACTAAACATTATGGCATTTATAATATCCTCCAATTTAAATGACAAGGTTAAAATATTATTTTCAATAATACTTATTAACTCCAGGATGTTTGATCTTAAATTTAGCTTATTACTAATTACGGTTACATTTTTTAAAGACATATTCAGTAAGTTAACAGCGTCATTCAATATCTGTTCATTAGTCATTATTTTATTTATAAAATCCTCGTGGGATTTCAGAGTCGCGGAAGTGATTAAAATATTGGATTTAACTATGGTTGAAATGTCCTTTTGGTCGTATTGTAAACCTTGAATGGCGTTGTTATACATGATAGCATCATCCTGGTCCATAGTTCCAAACAAGTGTTTAAAAACGGTGCCTACGGCCCCAAACCACGCAGATCTCTTAGATTTATTCGTGATTAGGTGAGAGATAGAGTCATAATCTCTAATTATGTCTTTATACCTTGTGGTAATTGGTTGAAACATATTATTACATTCTGTTACTGACAAGCTATCACTTTCTCGACACAGAAATTTCGAGGTGCCTATCACACCGTTCAAATTATCAATATGAGGTTTAATAAATGATATATCCATAGGTACAACTACATCTAGGAATCCATTAATCACTTTTAACTCTCCGATGGGGTCGAAATAAAGGCCTGGGCTGTTCTGTACAGATTTGGTGAAGTTAGCTTGTATTAAGAGAGGGGCGCTGAAAGGGAGAAATAAAATATAATGAATTAATAAGTGCTTAAATGCAAGAAAAACATTAGAATAGTTAGTTCTAAAAATAAATGACTTAATTACTACTTCTATGAGCTAGTTTAATCTGATCGTAGTGGTGTACTACGTATTTACGATTGATTAATAAGGTCAATGTATTCCGACCATTAATTTTCATGACCTTATAAGGTCCTTTCCATATAGGAGATAGAGCTTTACGGAGTCGCATATGGTTTTTTAGGTAAACATAGTCTCCGACATGATAGGTTACCGGTTTGGTACGGGAATCATAGTATGTTTTAGCGGTTTCCTTTGATTGATGTATGCTTTCAAGGGCTTTGCTGCGAGAGTATTGAAGACGGTGCTGAAGCATTTTCACATAATCGCAATATGTCGTACCAGGCGCCGATTCATAGATGGAATTCGGGAAAAATGGTTTATGTCCAAAAATCAGTTCATACGGGGTGTAGTTAGTGGTGCTATGCACAGTTGTGTTATAGGTTAGGATAGCGGTATAAACATAACGGGGCCAGTCAGTTTGTTCTTCATTTACATATGATTTTAGATATTCTTTTAATGTTGAGTGGCTACGTTCAAGGGCTCCTTGAGTCTGGGGATGATAAGGACTGGACCAAATTTGTTTGATCCTTAGGAAAGAGTTAACTTGCTTGAATAGATCGGATGTGAAATTAGTTCCTTGGTCCGTCAGGATATATTTAGGTATACCAAACAGGCTTATGAAATGCACTAGGCACTCACTGGTTTCCTCAGCGGTTGTACTTCGTATGGGGTAAGCTAGGGAATATTTCGTTAAGTCGTCTTGCATAGTGAGTATATATTTGACCTTGGCGGGTCCGGCCTCTGGTAGAGGTCCTACAATGTCTAACGCCAAGCGTTGGAAGGGTTGAGTTGATGTAGAAGTTATCTCCAGAGGAGCACGGTTGATTTTCCTCAGTGCTTTATTACTCTGACAAGAGGAACATTTTTTAATATAATTCTCGATGTCAGCCCTCATGTTTTTCCAAAAGTACTGCTCGCGGATTCTATTAAACATGCGGGTATTGCCCAGATGTCCGGCAATCGGGATATCGTGATTCTCTTTCAGAATTTTAGGGATCTCACTCAAAGATGGGTATATAGTGTTATTATGATATATATGTATTTGTATACCAGTCCCATTGAAAAGGTAAGCGATTATATTATAAATCTTAGTAAACGCGCGGTTGTCAAACGGGCTTTTGAAGTCTGAAATACTGATATCTCTCTTCTCATTATTAGGAATTGCGATTAAATGGTTTCGAAGATTTTTTAAGGATTCGAAAATGTCAACGTAGGAGCAGTCGTCGAAATAATGGGCTTTTGTGAATAATGTTATAAATGTCTTTCCGCCATGGTTAACGTCTTGAAATGACAGTAAAGTTCTTTCGGATTGTAAAAACTCTTCTCGGTCAGGTAAGTTGCTTAACCCTTTACACCCGAGAGATAAAAATCTTTAACAGCTCCTTGCGACATTACGTAACTTTATTATTACTTCATAAGGAGTCTAGGAAAAATAACAAAAAAAATCCTGACTGAGCTGGTCTTCCACAATCAGACCCTCACGTTCGTGTGGCTCAGGAATAATATGTAACTCGCACGTTCGTGAGGGTCATGATGTGATTGTCTAGAAAAGTTACATTTAAACGGTTATTGAAGAATTTAAATGAATAAAACACAGTTATAGAAATAAAAACTAAGTAACCTTTATTTACTCATAATTTAGGCACTAAATCACAGCGATTTCTCAGGCAGCATTACAAAATAATCAACAAAATTATAGTTTTCATAACAAAAATGCTAATTTCTAGCTTAGTTAAGACAAGTAATATCTAAATTAGTAAAATTACATGAGATCGTAATCAGACATATATATGTTTTTATGTTATTACTTCTTATGATACAATCTAAAGCAGTCTTTATCTCTCGATATGCATAAAATATGAATAAGATAAAAGATATGGAAAAGAGCTTGCAGATTTCAGAGGCGGTCGTTTTTAATTCTACGCCTGTTTTTCGCATGTAATACAAGTTCGTACATCTAGCGATCTCTTCCACGAAGTCGTTGTCAATGTACTCATGAAAGTAATTTACCGGGGAGCGGACAGGTTTCACTGGTAGCGAGGTGTAATTGTGTGGCTTGTCCGTAAACAGAACTTGCTTCCATGTTCGACTTCGAGGTGCGGGTGCTGATATATCTTCCACTGCGTTCATTTCCCCGGGCACGGACAGATCTACCTCTACCTCTGCCTATTCGAACATTTCTAGGTATAGATTCCGACCTACCTCGACCTGGTCGTCTTCTAGCTCCGATTTGCAACGGCGAAATAGGGGGCTGTGATAATGTCCCTAGTGGTGGAGTCGCTGGTCGCGGAGAAAGGGGTGGAGAAGATGCTCGCGTTGAACTTAGGGGAGAACGTGACCGGGGCCTTACTTCACGCAGAGTAGAAATTTCTTCATCCGCGAGCAAGTCATCATCACTGGGCAGGTTATCGAAAAAGTTAGGCACATCTTCCAAATCATCATCATCTAAACCTTCAATTTCTGACAAGTTTCCATCTGCGAGCAGATCTTCTATTATTTTATCGGTCAACGGAGCTCCTAAAATAAGCAAAACATCCCGATTAGTAAGCCAAGCGTGTACATTAATAAGTAATACCTACTAAACCAACATCACAGTACACAACCGAAACCACACGATCGTGAGAGTTCAATTATACGCAAAGCAACCGAAATCGCACGATCGTGATAGTTAAAATTCAAAAACAACTTGCATATATGCCTTTCATTCGAATTAATGCAGAGTATTTAAAATATATCACACACACAAGTACTCTTTGCAATCCAATAGTAAATTACAAAGATATATAATGGTAACTAGTAAAAAAAATGCACTTACGATAGTTAGTCCGACGTTCAAAGAACACAGCCATCTCCCACGCCACGTCAATGAGACTGACGAGTCGCGACGCGTACGCATGACCTTTCTGTATTTTTTGTCTTATTCTAGCATAGCCGCACGATCAATCGACATCGGTTGGGTTCGCAAAAGCGGTTCGCGATACGCGGCATATTTTTTCAAAATCAACACTCACGATCGTTTCGAGTCGGGTGTAAAGGGTTAAGAAGTCTTCGACATAAGGTACATTTTCATCAAGGTCTAATGAGGTGGGAATAATAATTGTTTTATATGAGCTTTTTAGAAGATTGTCATTATGTTCGATTATCGCAGTGTCGAAGTTAGCGTCTGGTGGGGATTTTAAGAACTTCGAGTAAGTGTCTTCAATAACAGGGGGAAAGGTTTCAGATAAATCTTGAATCAGGTCTGATTCAGAGGGTTGCGCTTCCATGGATTGAGTGGTCTGTGGGTTTTGTGTAAGATTATCAATTATAGAGTCCAAATCAACAGGCGAAAATTGTGGATCAGGTGTCAATGATGGTAAATCTCCGATATCAAATGGGTCGATGACTTCAGGTTGGGCATAGGAAGTCCCAGGTTGTGGATTTTCGTAGATGTTGGATTCGGTTGAGGGCTCAGGGTTTTCGTTCATTTCCTTATTTACAACGTTAATAGGGAAATTGTTATCTTTGGGAATAGGATAACATGATAACAAGTTGGCTACGCAATTGAGGTTTTCTTTTTGATATATGATTTCGTATTCAAACAGCTCAGAATTTTCATTAACCTTCTTATTCACGGCATTGATTGGGAAGTTGGTACCCTTGGGGATAGGATAACGCGATAACGCGTCGGCTGCGCAATTTAATTTTCCTTTACGATATATAATTTCGTAATCGACGAACTCTTCTAATTTTAGACGCCAGCGTTGCAATCTGCTGCTGGGGTCTGTGTGGTTAAATAACCACTTTAAGGGGCGGTGATCTGTTATGATATAGAACTTTTTTCCAAACAGGTAGGGTCTGAAATATTTACAGAAATTGACAATAGCAAGAAGTTCCTTTTCTGTGGTACTGTAATTGCACTCATTTTTGTTTAACGTTCTCGAGGCAAAAGCTATTGGTTTGTCCTTGCCAATTTGGCCTTGGGATAAAATGCCAGAAATTGCATAATTTGATGCATCGCAGGTGAGTATAAAAGGTTTTGTAAAATCAGGATAGATGAGAATTGGGGCGCTAGTAAGTTTTGATTTTAATATTTCAAAAGCTAACTGTTGTTCATGACCTCAATGAAAAGGAGTGTCTTTCTTTAGTAGATTTGTCAATGATTTGGAAATTTTGGAGAAGTCGGGAATGAATCTTCTGTAGTAGGATACTAGCCCCAAGAAGGATTTGATATCCTTCGGTGACACGGGAGTTGGGAATTCAGTAACTGCTTTGATTTTTTCAGGATTTGCCCTTACACCTTCGTCACTGATGATATGTCCGAGGTAAGCTACTTCCTTCCTAAGGAACTCGCACTTGTCTGGCTGTAGCTTGAGATTGAAGTTTCGCAGCCTGTCGAAGACGGCTGTGAGGTTTTCTATGTGGGATGCTAGGTCATAGGAATAAATCACTATGTCATCGAGGTAAACGAAGCAGCGGACTCCTTGGAGTCCGGAAAGGCAATTATTCATGAGCCTTTGGAATGTAGAGGGTGCATTCTTTAACCCGAAAGGCATTTTATTAAACATAAACTGACCTTGAGGTACTGAAAAACTTGTTTTCTCTGCGTCCTCAGGTGCCATATTTATTTGGTGGAAACCGGAAGCCAAATCAAGCGTGGAAAAGTATTTGCTGTTTCCTAACTGGTCTAGGATCTCGGTAATTTGAGGTATAGGGTAGGTTTCGCCTATGGTAATGTCATTGAGTTTACGGTAGTCGATGACCACCCGCCATTTTTGTTCTCCTGAAGCGTCGAGTTTTTTGGGTACAACCCAAATAGGGGATGACCATGGGGATATAGCTGGTTCTATAATATTTTGTTCCAGCATTTTATTAATTTGTTTCTCGACTTCCTTTTTATGCACTTCTGGGAATCTATAGGATTTTGTATATATAGGGACATCGCTGGTGGTCCTAATTTTGTGTTGAATCTTGGGAGTTGACGTCAGTTTGTCGTCAGGAAGATGGAAAATGTCGGAGTACTGGGAACATACTTCAGTGAGGGCGTTTGCTTCCTCTTCATTCAAGTGGGATATGCGGAGTGAATTTAGCACCTCTTCAGTGCGTCTAACAGTATCGACTGTAGAGGAAAAGGCCACATTAATGTCTAGTGGCTCTAGGCGAAGTTTTAAATCTGGCTTGATTGTGACAGGATTTTCTGATGTGTTAATGATAGAGATATTAGCTCGGTTATTCTCCTTGACCCTTACAATACAATTAGCTATGAGCAGTGAATCAGACAAATGCTGGTCGGTAATTATTCCTTCTTTTATTTCAGGGTTAGCTACGGTGCATTCTATTATTGTCTCAGTGCGCGGGGAAATATTGTAGTTCGGTTCTTTGAATGACAGTTTAATTTTCTTCCCGTTTACTTCCAGACAGTTAGTCGCGTAATTAACATTACAGCGGAATTTGGAGAACATGTCGCTACCGATAATGCCATCGTAGGGCAAGTTTATATTTTCCATGACATGGAAATCATGAGACAGGTTAAGGTCATTAGCTAATTGAATTTGGCATTTAAGATGACCTAGGCTTTCGATTGATTCTTCGGTTGAATCAATCCCTTTGACATTGATTTTGCTCTCGGAAAATTTCAGGGATTTGTCAACGCTTGATTTTTTTACTAAGCTTATGGACGCGCCCGTATCTATGAGTAACGTCAAGGGTTTGGAATTCATGGACGTAGGTACACTAATGTACGGCAAGTACCTGTCGTTTTTAGTTAGTATTTCGTAGACCTTCGAATTTCTGGGAGTTGGATTTCCGACCCGGTTTTTAGGAAATGGAATTGGGGTAGTAAGTATGGTGTCTGGTACGACATTATGACTCGAGCGACACCTAGTCGAGCCTACATCTCGTTTAAAGAACTGGAGTCTGTTTCATCGACGCCTTCATCATTCTCAAGGAAGTTTACTGGTCGGGTTGAAGTGTTGTTATTGAAATTAAAGCGTTTATTATTGTATTCTCTTTTCCTGCACTGTTCGAGTGTGTGTCCGGGTATTTTACAATACCGGCACACAACAGGGGTATCAGGGAAGGGTTTTGGTCTGTTGAATGAATTAGGCTGGTTGTTATAGTTGGACGTACTAGGTTTTGGATTGCCTGGGAAATAGCCTTTTCTCGGGAAACTTTGTTTAAAGACTTCCACTGGTTTTTTGTTTGAGAATTGCTGTAGTTTGTCTTCGGATATAGCTAGGTTAATTGCCTCGTTCAGGGTTTTAGGGGATTTGCAACGTAGGATCACGGAAATTTTGGGGTTAACGCCCATAATGAATGAATTTAGTGCCAAGTCTTGCATGGCTGCAAGCCGGCCTGGAAGTTCACACTTTTTGGAACATGACATCGTTACCTCTGTTAGTAATTGTGACAGGCATGACTCTATGCGGAGTGAAAATTGACTAACGGATTCCATGGCTGTCTGTCTGCAATCTTGCAGCTCAGACAGCAGGTGGGCGTGATGTTTGCGCTCACCAAACTGGGCTTTTAAAAAGTCCTGTAACGACGTCCAATTGCTAAATTCTTTAATGGAGCACGCTATCTCAGCCTTGCCCTCTAGCTGGCTGATGATATATTTGAGTACAATCGATTCTTGACTCGCTGATGTAAGTGTGATTGCGTTAGAGCAATTATTTATAAATGCGTTTAATTTTTCTCTTGACCCGTCGTAGGGTTTTATGAATTTTAATATAACGTTTAGCGGGATTTCTGATAGCACCAATTTTGGCAACAATTCTGTGTTAGTCTTGAGTGTTTTCATGGAACTAGGTCCAGAAGCTTCGTTGTCGGACTTAGACATATTGACTATTTAATTAATTAAATGTGGTTATTTAAAATGCGTTACGGTGTAACAGGCGGACGGCGCTCTGATTGCGAGAACTAGTCGAGTTAGCTTGAACAGATAACAGAGTAGCCTCGGCGTTGAACTTGGAACAGGATGATATATATGATTTATACACGGAGCATACAAGTGATTTTGGGAATTAATTACGAAATTATAGAGTTATAGCGAATTGCAGGGAATGTTGTTTATACGCACTTCACTTAACACTTTCACGGCACTTCACGGCAAAACGAAATGGAATGTACTCACAATAGTAGTAGAAGCGTTGCAATTGGGGCGATCATCATCGCCAAGGCCTTTACCGGGTGTCTTAACCTTGACACGCACCAGTAAAGACGCGGGAACTGCAGGAACTCGATGAACACAGTGTCACTTGGAAATAGTAGGCACTAGGGGAATAATGAAGTACGCCGGTCGCTTAGGAACGGCGAACTGGGATTTAGCAACTCGATGAACACTGTGTCACTTGGAAATAGTAGGCAATACGGAAATAGTAAGGTGCGCCGGTCGCTTAGGAACGGCGAACTGGGATTTGGAAAACACAACACACACGAACTTTTTAGAACGGTGGACTGGAAATAGTAATGAGTTGTCCCTTGTTTCTTTTAAGGTGGTCGACCTTCACTTCACTTATTCTTCTTGGTTCACTTCGGAAACGTCCTTGAGATTTCTTTAAAATCCCTTAAGCTGCCACCAATGTTATAATGGAAACCACCAAGGTCTTTTTAAAAAATATATTTAATTAACACACACTTAAATGAAGGACACGACCTTTTAGAATTATAGGTATAGCGCGATTCGCGGCTCGGGAACAACTGAGGATTGACTGGGCTGGAATGATGAGCTAGAGTCGGGTAGAAGGGGTTACTGCTGACAGGGTTGCTTGGTCAGCCCGAAGGCATACAGGGTGGAGGTTATAACAGGACGTGCGGGGGGATCTCATCCGTTGCGACCAGGAGCAGCTATCTCGAGCGCCAACACCGACGAGCAGCAGGAAGGCGTCAGAGTCGGAAGACAACGACAGCCTGGCCACTGTGCGTTCGCGCTCGTTGTCACCACTGGGGCGCTTATGGCAGTCAAATGAATCTGACAAGAAACGAAGAAAGCTATTAGTGGCTGGATCTGGCAGTGAAGATGAGCAGGTGGAGATGGCAGATCCCGTGTCTCCTTCAGTACAGAGACCGAGAGCAACACCGCGAACCAAGGCGGATTTTATGAGCAGAGCAGCTGCGCAGGCGCAATACAACGCTGAACTGCGCGAGACGGCAAAGTTGAGGGCGGAGGAAGAGGTCGACAAAATGACCATCCAAACCCGCCAATCTCTTGGCTATATTTCAGGAGACGAAGCGGAAGCAGTGCCTGCTGCTGTGCTCCGCAAGCAGGTGATGGACAGCCTGGCTGTTATCGAAAAGGTGCAGAAGACGTCTGGTAACCTCAAAGGTGGTCACCAACGCAAGTTGAAGGATTCTTGTGGAGCCCTCAAGGATATCTTTGGTATCCTGGAGAAGCGCACGTCAACGGAGGAGGTCAGGCACCTGGAAGCGTGCAACTCACGGCTGCAAGCGGAAGTGGCCGAAATGAAGGAAAAACTGGACCGGCTTGAGACAGAAATAAGAGCAGTGCCAAAGGCACCCTCTCAGGACGAGGCCCAGCCAAGTGCGCTCCCGCGTGTGGAGCATACGAAGCCACCTTCGGACCGGGCAACAATCGTTGCTCTGATGAATGCCCGATTCGAAGCGCTGGAGATGGAAGGTCGGCTGTTGCCTGCTAAGAACCTGCGGCCTCGACTGAAGGCTGATGGAAGGCGGGTGAATGATGAAACTACACAGCTGCCCGAAAAGGCGCAAGCAGCAGAACCAGCACCAGATGGAAGTAAGACGCCTCCCACGGCCACGGCAAAAGGTGCCCAACCCGGGGGCAAAAAGAAACCCAGAAGAAATAAGGGCAAAATGAGCTCTCAGGCTGCTGCGGCTGCTGCGGCAGCTTCGGCAGCTACAGAGCCGCGACCACTGCCTCCTGCGCCGGCGGCGATGACTCAGCAGTGGAACAAGGTTGCTGGCTCCGGGGCAAAGGGTGAAGCTGCAACGCAACTCCACGCGCAGCCCCTACCCAAGGCGAAAGCACGCTCTAAATCGGAGCGTCGCAAGCTCCGACCTCCAAGGTCTGCGGCAGTGGTGCTGACGCTGCAACCAGAGGCGGAAGCTAAAGGAGTAACATATGCCAAGGTGCTCGCAGAGGCCAAGAACAAGGTTAACCTCGCTGACCTCGGCATCGTGAACCTCCGTTTTAGGCGTGCAGTGACGGGTGCGCGAGTCCTGGAGTTGCCGGGAGCCACCAGTGGTGAAAAGGCTGACAAGCTGGCGAAAGAGCTGGCCGAAAAGCTAGGGGAGGGAGTCAGGGTCTCCAGGCCAACAAAATGCGCGGAGCTGCGCTTATCTAATCTGGATGACTCCGTAACTCCCGCTGAGGTGGTCGCCGCCGTCGCCCGAGCTGGTGGCTGTGCGGAGGACCAGGTGAAGACCGGTGAGATTCGTTCAGATTACACTGGCCTCGGCACTCTCTGGGTGCGCTGCCCGGTCACGGCGGCGAAGAAGGTGGCCGAAAATGGTCGTTTCTTGGTGGGGTGGTCTTCGGCTCAGGTCAAAATACTTGAGTCAAGAACAATGCGATGCTTCCGGTGCCTGGAGAGCGGGCACGTCAAAGCGCAATGCCAGTCCCTGACGGACCGCAGTGAACTGTGCTACCGTTGCGGTCAGCCCGGCCACAAGTCGGCACAGTGCACGGCCGCGCCTCTTTGTGTGCTGTGCAAAGCTGCGGGCAAATCGGCGGATCACGTCCTGGGCTCAAAATTGTGCTCTGCACCACGCCCGAGAAGGATAAAGAGCGTTGGCGATGGCCCCCGGGTCTCCTCGCAGCGTTCTCAGCCAGCCTCAACAACACCTGAGGCTCGCAACGAGGTGGTGGAGGAAATGGCCCTAGATTAATGGCCACCCAATTTCTGCAGGCGAACATCAACCATTCGGCCAGGGCCCAAGACTTGTTGACTCAAAGCCTGGCGGAGTGGTTGATTGGAGTGGGCATTGTCGCCGAGCCGTATTCCGTTCCTCCCAGGGACAACTGGGTTGGTGACCTGGACGGCCTAGTGGCCATTGTCACCGGATCATACGCTGGTTCCCCGCTGCCCCAAAGAGTGGAAAAGGGCCACGGCTACGTTGCAGCGTGGATAGGTGACACTATGGTGGTTGGGGCGTATTTCTCGCCGAACCGATGTTTGGCTGAATTCGAGCAGTTTTTGGTGGAGATCGGAGCCATGATCGGCAGAAGTCGTCCTGGCATGGTACTCGTGGCCGGTGATCTCAACGCCAAGTGTACGGCGTGGGGGTCACCGGCAACGGACGCCCGCGGGATGGAGCTGGAGGAGTGGGCGGTCGCTACCGGGCTGGTTGTGCTCAACCGTGCGTCTACCAACACATGCGTGAGGCAACAGGGCGGCTCCATTGTGGACGTCACGTTCGCTAACGCTGCCCTGGCGCGCCGTGTTCGAGGCTGGAAGGTACTGGAGGATGTGGAAACGTTGTCGGACCACCGATATATTCGGTTCGAGGATTCTACTCTCCCGGACAACCAGAGTGGCCTAAGTCGGCCTTTGCGAAGAGATGGCCCGCGTTGGGCACTTAAGCGCTTGGACCGGGATGCGTTGGTGGAAGCAGCCTTGGTGCAGGCCTGGTTGCCAGCATTCGACGGTCCGATGGATGTCAACGCGGAGGCTGAGAGGATGGGAAGTGCCATGGTGGAGGTGTGCGACGCAGCCATGCCGCGGGTCGGCCCCGTTCCCCCGAGGCGCAGAGTGTACTGGTGGTCCGAGGAACTCGCGCAGCTACGTGAGTCCTGCGTTGCAGCGAGACGTCAGTACACTCACAGCCGGAGGCGTCGAATACGTGACGTGCCAGAAGAGGAGCGGCTGTACGCTGCATACAGGGAGGCCGTCAAGTTGCTGCAGGGGGCAATAGGCAGGGCCAAGGAACTGGCCGAGAAGGAGATGCTGGAGACTCTCAACAGCGACCCGTGGGGAAGGCCGTACAGGATGGTGAGGCGCAAGCTCCGCCCCTGGGCACCCCCACTCACGCAAAGTCTCCAGCCACAGCTCCTCGACCGGGTGGTCGATGGCCTGTTCCCGACGAGAGAGGAGCACACACCTCCACCCATGCTACCCCCTAGAGGGAGGCCAGTTGACGTAGGTGATGCGCCGGAGGTAACGGAGGGTGAACTGGGGGCAGCGGTGCTACGGCTTCGAGCCAAAAACACTGCTCCCGGCCTCGACGGAGTTCCCGGCCGGGCCTGGGTTCTGGCCCTGGGTCCGCTGGAAGCGCGGTTGAGGGCGCTATTTGGCGCATGTCTAACGCAGGGACAGTTTCCCCGTGAGTGGAAGACGGGGAAACTGGTCCTTCTGCGTAAGGAGGGGCGACTACCGGACTCACCTTCGGCCTATAGGCCAATCGTGTTGCTGGACGAGGCCAGCAAACTGTTTGAGCGGATAGTGGCTGCCCGTCTCAACCGGCATCTGGAGGGGGCAGGTCCAAATCTTAGCGACCAGCAGTTTGGATTCCGCAGGGGCAGGTCCACTATCGACGCTATTGCGCGAGTGAGGGCCCTGGCGGATGAAGCAGTTTCCCACGGGCAGGTAGTATTGGCGGTGTCTCTTGACATCGCCAACGCGTTCAACTCCCTGCCCTGGGCCTGCATCACGGCTGCACTGAGGCGCCACGCGGTGCCTGAGTACCTGCGGAAGACGGTCGAGGACTACATCACCGATAGAGCCGTCAGGTACCCAGCACAGGAAAATTGGAAAGAGAAGAGGCTGTCGTGCGGTGTCCCGCAGGGGTCGGTTCTTGGCCCACTCCTGTGGAACATCGGGTACGACTGGGTGCTGAGGGCGGGCAATCTGCCAGGGGTCAAGGTGACGTGTTACGCCGACGATAACCTGGTGACAGCCCGCGGTAGCACGTACCGTGAGGCGGTGATTCGGGCCACGGCAGGCGTGGCAACAGTGGTGGCCCGAATCAGAAGGCTGGGGCTGGAGGTGGCCCTGAACAAATCCGAGGCCCTGTGTTTTCATGGGCCCCGGAAGGCCCCTCCGGCAGGTTCCAACCTGGTAGTGGGAGGAGCGTCCATCGGTGTCAAGTCGACAATGCGGTACCTAGGCATAATCCTTGACAGCCGTTGGACGTTCAAAGAGCACTTTAGGTGCCTAGCTCCTAAATTAATAGGGGCGGCGTCGGCACTCAGCCGGCTGTTACCAAACGTGGGCGGGCCAAACGCAAGCTGCCGAAGACTGTACGCGGGAGTGGTGCGGTCAATGGCTATGTACGGAGCGCCCATTTGGGCCGGATCCCTGAGCGCCCAAAATCAAGCCCAGCTGCGAAGGCCGCAGCGGGTCATGGCGGTCAGGATGGCGAGGGCATACCGCACCGTCTCGTACGAGGCGGCTTGCGTGCTGGCGGGGACTCCGCCCTGGGACCTCGACGCCTTGGTTCTGGCCGATGTGTATTGGCGTGTCACCGAGGCGCAACAGGACAGGGGGGTGCAACCACTCCTGGAGGAGATCAGGCGGTGGAGATCAGACTCCCGCCGTGTCCTCCTTCAGAAGTGGAGAGAAAGGCTGGAGGTGCCAAGTGCCGGCCACTGGACCATCGGAGCAATCCGGCCAGTCCTGGAAAGATGGGTCGGAAGGAAGGGGGGGTTCCTCTCATTTCACCTTGCGCAGATTCTCTCGGGGCATGGCTGTTTCGGGAGATATCTGTGCAGGGTGGCGGGACGGGAACCGACAGCGGAATGCCATGAGTGCGGCGACGCCGAAGATACGGCGCAGCACACGCTGGCGGTGTGCCCAGCTTGGGCAGAGCAGCGGGCCACACTCGTGGCCGTGGTGGGGCATGACCTCTCCCTGCCCGCCGTGGTGGAAGCCATGGTGGGGAGCGACAGGTCATGGAAGGCGGCGGCTTCCTTCTGCGAGGACGTGATGACGCAGAAGGAGGCAGCGGAGCGAGTGAGGGAGGACAATCCGGCCTCCCAACCGATGCGCCGCAAACGCGTGGGGCGACGGCGGTTGGCCTACGACCGCCGATTTCCCCCATAAGGGTACCTGTGGGCGACGGGCATGGGGACGTCTGTCGCCTACACAAAGGTCCCTGAGTGGTGGGCGTGCCGTCTCTCGGTGCGCCCCTTTGCAGAGGTAGGGGGAAACTACTTCCCCGGAGTTGAGTCCGCAGTGCGGACAGCCGCTGGCGAGGTTGCGGAAGTGTGCCTAGGGCGTTCCCGTGGCCTCGCTTTCTAGCGTAGAGGCGGCAAATAGAGGGGTTTTTAGTGGGTAAACCATAGGCCTCATCAGCCGACATGGGAGTCCCACATAACCACCAGGGTCCGTCCCCACACTCTGGTGGTATGCGAAAAGCATTTTCCCCTCTTAAAAAAAAAAAAAAAAAAAGGCGTGACGGATGGGGTGAGGTGAGGCGCATGAGCGCGTAAAGAATAACAGCCCTGGTCCGTATTTGAGGAAGCAGTGTGGTCACCGTCGTCGTGCCATCGGATATTGAACACTGCTCTTTTGTCTTATTCCGATCGAATTTCCAGCTATATGTGAGATTTGCAAGCACCTGAAATTGGCTTTAATTAATGTAAAAATTGGCTTAAACCCTAAACCTCTAAATGCTTAAAAAAAAAACAGTTGCAAAAATGTATGCAATAAATTAATTAATCTAGTTTTGACTATCAACTAGTACATAATCCAACTCTTAGCCCTAACCCATAAATTATTCAACCTTTGAACCTACACAAACTTCATCTCCACTTATAATCTCCACTTATAATAAATCTCTAAATTAAAAAAAGAATCAGCCAGTTTGAAACTAAGCTTTGCGCGGTTCGAATGTTCTCAGCATCCCATGAACGGAAAAATATGAAACATTTTATATAGGTACATTATTATTCTAGCTGCAACTTAGGATAGTTTTTATCCGACTGCGACAGTTAATTAATTTTCCGAAATATACGACTTCATTTAATTTTTCATTTATTTTTATTGAAATCAAACGCTGCTCCAACTGTCAGCTATAAGAACCGTCAAATTTTCGTCAAAATGGCGGAATTGCTTTGCCTTTCACTTATTAATAATTTAAATCCCGTCTACGATAGACCTTTACGAGACAAATGCTAAAATATAAACCATAAAAAAATATTCGATTCTGATATGAGAACTTATATGCGCACATGTCGTTTTATGTCGTAATTTCAATAAATGAAATCAACAAATTAGAACAATATAATTAACACGAATTTGTTTTTTTTGAATGACAATGGCACGCGCTCGGCGCATTCAGCCAAAGTACCTGCGGCGCTACCACGAAAACCGATACTCAATGTTCATATATTTGCATCCCTGTCACTCGAGTATGGTTAGTGCGATAGAGATAGAGATACCCGAATATTTTCGAATTCCGAAGTTCGTGGTTATAGCTCAGGAATCGAAAATATGGTAAATAATCATAATGTATTTTCTCGAAAAAGAATTTAAAATAAATATAGTCAAATGGAGAAAAAAACAAAGCAAGAGGTTATATAGGTAATGATTAAGTTATAAGAGTCCAAAGTTTAAAGAGGGGGTATGTTCTGTCCCTTTTCCGCAAAACGCACCTTCATATGAAACGATTGTTTTTTACTATGACGCTCGAGTATATTGACGTCACAGTCCCTCATCGTTTTCTCACTCTAACAAGCGACATTAAAACGGATGTAGCTTCATAATTTTTTGAGATATTTGAATGGGGGTTTCATTATCTTCTATCTATTTATACATAATAAATGCCTATGTCCTCTGACTGACTTATTCACTCACTCACTCACTCATCAACGCACAGCCGAAACTACTACTACTACTACTTTTATAACGTGGGCTAGGGATAAAAAGGGATTTTTGAAAATTCTACCCCTAAGGGGGTAAAATGGGGGTGCAAAGTTTGTATGGGAGAACCTTTTTTTTTTGAGCTATAGACTTAAACTTTGAAGAAAAATTAGTTATAAGAATACAAATGAAACACTTTTAGCGTTTTGAAAAATTCCACCCCTACGGGGGTAAAATAGGGGTGCAAGGTTTGTATGGGGGAAACATTTTTTTTTTAAATAGAGACTTAAAACTTTGTAGAAAGATCAGTCATTAGAATACAAATAAAGAACTTTCAGGGTTTTAGAAAATTCTACCCCTAAAGGGGTAAAATAGAGTGCAAAGTTTGTATGGGAAAAACTACTTTTTTTTAAATAGAGACTTAAAACTTTGTAGAGAAATTATTCATTAGAATACAAATAAAGTACCTAGATTCAGTGTTTTAAAAAAAATCTACCCCTAAGGGGGTAAAATAGGGGTGCAAATTTTGTATGGGGGAAACAATATTTTTTTTAAATAGAGACTTAAAACTTTGTAGAAAGATTAGTCATCAGAATACAAATAAAGTACTTTCAGCGTTTTAGAAAATTCTACCCCTAAAAATAGGGGGCTAAAATAGGGGTGCAAAGTTTGTATGTGGGAAACTATTTTTTTTAGCTAGAGTCCTAAAACTTTGTAGAAATATTATTTAAATACAAAGAAAGTACTTTCAGCGTTTTGGAAAATTTCACCCCTAAGGGGGTAAAATAGGGTGCAAAGTTTGTATGGGAAAAACATTTTTTTTTTTAATAGAGACTTTAAATTTTGACGAAAAATTACTTATTAGAACATGAAAAATACTACATTCGGCGTTTTACAAAAATCATTCCCTAAGGGGGTTAAAAAAGGGTGCAAGGTTTGTATGGGGAACACTTTTTCTGAGCTAGACACTTAAAACTTTGTAGAAAGATTACTTATAAAATACAAAAAAAAAGACTTTCAGCGTTTTGAAAAAATCTATCCCTAAGGGGGATAAAAAGGGGTGCAAAGTTTTTATCAGGGAAATTTTATGTTTTTGAGTTAGAGACTTGAAACTTTGTAGAAAGATTACTTATTAAAATACAAAAAAAGAACACAAATCGTTTTAGAAAATTCCACCCCTAATAGGGTTAAAAAGGAGAGCAAGCTTTGCATGGGCAACACTTTTTTTTGAGTTAGACTTAAAACTTTGCAAAAAGATTACTTATTAGAATACTAAAAAAGGACTTTCAGCGTTTTAGAAAACTCCATCCCTAAGGGGATCCTTAAGATCCTTAAGAAGGGTAGCCAGTGTTGTGTGGGAAAAACTTTTTTTTTTACTAGACTTAAAACTATTCAAAATGTTACTTATTAAAATTAATAATAAAGTACTTTCAGAGTTTTAGAAAATTCCACCCCTAAGGGGGTTAAGAAAGCTTTGTATGGGCAACACTTTTTTTGAGATAGAGACTTAAAAGTTTACGAAAAAAGTTCTTTCAGCGATTAGAAAAATTCAACCTCTAAGGGGGTTTAAAAGGGGGTTCAAATTTTAAATGGCGAGCAATAAAATTTTAAAGTGTGAGTAAGAGATTTTTAACTTCGGTCTTATTCTGTACGTTAAAAGACTACAAAACTGATTTCAGAGTTTTTCCAAATTCATCCCCTAAGAGTGTTAAAATTGGTTCAAAGTTTGAGTATTTCAAGGCATTTTTAAAGTATGAGATTTTTAACTTTGGTTTTAGACTGTTTGTTCACAAACTAGAAAATGAACATCAACTTTTTTTTTAATTATCCCCTAAAAGAGGGTTCAAATTTTGTATTGAGAGAAATCATTTTCTAAGACGATAAAAAGTTCTACGCGGACGAAGTCGCGGGCAACAGCTAGTATCTATATAAGTTGCTAAATCTTTATATCTATATTAGTCAACCTAAACTAATTTACCGAAAAAAATAAGAATTTATTATAACACAGTTACACAATGTGATAAAAACGTACTGTTAAAACTGTGTGTTAGTGAATACACGACTTTCTCGTGTATGTAAAACTAATCTAAATTAATTTCATACTCTTAATTAGTGCCTGATTAAGTCGCACTTGGCCGTTACTAACAGGTACACAAACACCGATTTCCCGGACGCCAGCGTTATCGAAGCGTATCAGCCCCAGCACGCAACAGACCGACAGGCGGGTTTATGTTAGATAGTGGCAGCAGAACAAGATAATAAGCATAAGTAGTCTAAACGAAGAAATTGCATGTTTTATTGGGGATAATCAACATTAGGCACCCCCTAATGTTGGGCTCAAGCCTTAGGGCCTGGCCACATATGTCTGCAGTGAGACGCCGCAACGCACAATTTTGCGGTGCGCGCGTTGCAAAACTCGCGTTTCTCGGTACTAAACACGGGTTTATACAGCGCGCGCGCCGCAAAATTGTGCGTTGCGGTTGCGGAAACACCTCAGACATGTATGTGGCCAGGCCCTTAATGAACGAGACGTAATGGGCAGTAGTACCCACGCTGGCCTTGTGCGGATTGGTTTCATCACATATTATGTTAAATAATTAAGTTAGTTGATTACGCATGCGACAAATTCGTTGAGACGAATAGATGCACAATACTTATCGTGTACGACTAGTACCTATATGTAGGTAATAATTTACATTTCGGGGCCCATCTCTGCATCGAGGAGACAAATTCACGATATTGTCGATATATTCGAAACATCCAGGAAAATAACCTAAACTACCCACAAAGAATTATGTAATAAGTGTAATAAAATAACTTATATTCCGTCGAGCTTGTATTTCAATGTACCTACCTAGACCAATAACGTCAAAAATTTCTAAAAGTTCATGCGTTCTGTCAAATTATAGTTGAGAATTGTCCTGTCATGTTTTGTATTTGCTACCTTTCTAAAAACTACAACAAAAATCAACGATGTCCGTTCTCACGAGCAGCCACGACGCCAAGACCACGACCACCTTTTAAATGTATAATTACAATAACATGTAATGCCACAGTAATTGTCTCAGGAAAACCCACCCTAATCGCTGCCGCTGTCACGATAACGCTATCCTTATCAGCCCTTGACGCGTTGTCACCACAACAGCACCGGTTGCCGGTTGCCTTATTACAGTGTCCAAGATTCCGGTTCTCGGCGAGGATTAATAATAACATTACTTTTTATCCGTGTTTTGCGGTGGCGCCACCGGACTGGCCAGTAATGCCGTTTTTTACGGCCGCGCTTAATTAAAAAACATAATTTGGTGAAGCTATGCGGAAATTTGATGGGCATTTTGATGTGTACGCGTCGATGAATATCTTAGCAATTGATTTTCTTTTTTGTTGGAGGTGTTTAATAATTGTGGTATGGCAATTTGCTGTACTTATGAGGATTCTCGAGGGACGTTTAAATTAATACGATAGCGCTATAACCTAACTAACCTTGTAAAATATATGAGAAGTAAAAAAAAACTTGCAAGTTTGTGATGAGAAGCCAGACATTTTTACAAGCTTTATATTAACTTGCACTGTTCGTATGTAATGTATGTCAGTAAGTTGTCCGTCAAAATTTGCAATCATTTTTTCAGTCAATTCCCGTTATCCAATTGAGCTGAAATTTTGCAAGCATATGTATATCGCATGTCCATACAATATTATGATGACTTGGAGCTGATCTGATGCTGGAGCTGGAAGGTGGCCATAGGAACTCCGCAATAAAACGACACAACCCCATCGAGTTTGGGCTCAATAGAATCGTCTCAATGAGTAGTTGATGATGGTATGCAGAAAAGTACAGTCGGCAATAAAAGTTTGTACCAAAAATGAAATTTTTGACGGAAACTTATTTTTAATAATGTTAAATTATCCTTTCATTCTAAGAATTATAATCTTATTTAAGTAGGTACTTAAATACAGTTTTTGTTACATGCTTCGAGAAACTTTTTCACACTTTCTATTCTGCACAAACACACAAAACACTTATGTGTCAATCCAATTACGAAGCTGTCAAACACCAATTAAACTTTCATACAAATTGCGCTTCGTTTGCATCACTGGTTAGTGGTTACTAGTTACAAAAAGTGTCACATTACACAAGACTTTACCGTTCTATCTTTACTTATTTTTATTTACACTGTCACGGTTACACTGTCATGAATCCATTTTATCCTGAACCTCCTGCACATACTTTTCGGAAGCACACTGAGCTCTTCTCAAACTAGACTATTGGCCAATTTCTCTCTTAAGTCTTAGTGTAAAGATACATCATTTTAGAGGTCTTTCTCCATGGTTACTTTGTTAGACCATTTTATGTTGACCTGTAGTCATCTCAAACTGTACCGCACTTGAAGACCATGTTATATTGGGCTGGTTACTGGCTATTCAAACAAGTTAACCCAATTTCAATGTTTGCACATGTGTAGGCAAGAATTTGAAAGAAAGTTCCCTATAATAGAGAATTGGACAAGCATTCTATTTCATTCATGATTTACTATGCATTTCCACACAGAACTAACTTAAATAAATAAAGTATAGAAAAGTAGAATTGGCTATGGACTTAATTTTAAAAGATTTTATACGCTTTTTGCTTACTTGACCTGATTTTACTGAACTGATAAAAAAAGACTTTCACATTCCGACTATTCAAGTGCAGTCTTTCATGACCATTGCTTAAACTAGCTCAGTACAGTCAGGAACAGAAATATCTGCACAACTCACCAAGCGGTGTCAAGAGAAGAATACTTTTCGATATTACTATCAGAGGGTTACCTTGAATAAACCTAAAATTTATAATCCGCCGATCTCTTGCCAGTTGCCATAATAAATGTGCCTGCTTTTCTCGAGCCGACTGGCATTGTCTGAGATGATGGCAAAATACCTGTTGGTGTGCCTTTGGTTCCGTGGAGTTTGGGACGGGTGCTGGTGTGGGTTCGAGACCCTCGGCCCGTGGGGTCCCAGTGCGTATAAATTTTGATTGTTGTTGTTTGATAAGTTGATGTAACTGGTGACCGAAGAGCTGGCGGCTTCCTCGTGCAACGCATCAGCATTGCAATTCAGCGAGGAAATGCCGCCAGCGTCATTGGTTTAGTTAGGTTGCTTAGATATTTTTCTACAGCATGTTGCGTGATAGAGAGAAAGGGCATCATTTTGTAGACAATGATGTCAATGATCCTTCTGTGTTTCAAGCTGTGGTTTTCAATACTACCATCTATTTTATGCGAAGACAAAATAGACAGAAGAAACTTGCTTTACTAAGGCCATCCACCCGATGAAACGTCTTCGCGTGCTATCAATTATTTACTACGTACTCTCCATTTTCTTTCTCATTCTGAATGCACCATAAACAGCAAATAAAGCAAAGAAACTTTACGCCAATGCTGGCATTGTCACACGTTCATTGTTCAAGATTTTATAGCTGCACATACAGACAGGAGCATTCACGACGCTTGTGGTCTCATGCGGACCAACATAATCAGAACACAATTTACGCGTAGTTGTTAAAAGTCTCTGGGCCAATATACGACGAGTGGTGAGTAGAAATTATTTGTGAATTGCGTTGAATTTTATACACGTAGTCGCATTCTCACGCGTGGCGTTTCATTTATGATATCGTCAAGTTTCATGTTTAAAGCTATAGCGATTGCAAGTAAAATTCTACCAAGAAATACCTACCACAGCCTGATTCCAATAAGGTTTTAGATTCCTCTTTGGTTTGGGAGATCAGCACGGCTAAGATGGTTGCCATTTTATCAGTTATCGTTGTGGATAAGACATCTGTCACTCTCGCATTCGCATAGGTACTTGTCAGAACATGGCGGGCGCAGGTGATAGTAGGTTCCGTAAACAACGTACTACACAATTCTTGATGGCCGAAACGCACTGAAAGCGGTGGCGGTGCGGCGCGGTGCGGTGCGGAATACAGTACAGAATACCGCGCCGCGCCGCGTCCCGCCGCGGTATTCTGTGCGGACCATTTCATATTAGCTCGAACATTACAACCGGTACCGCATCCGCACCGCGCCGCCACCGATGTCTGTGCGTTTCGACCTTAAGATCCGGAGAATTCAGGCTCCTTCAGAACGCAATTACGAGGATATAGTTAAGTAGGTGTTCTGCTCAACGAACAGGAAACAGAAAACGGATAGGAAGCAACTGTTGAATAAGCATGCTGTTAAATAACCTACCACCCTACCCTGGTGATAACGATAACTACGCTGTCAAAAGTGAATAACTGACGGAAAAGAATGGTAAAAAAACTAATGTACCTAAACTCAATCTAGGCTTACCTAAATCCTAGTAACGTCAACACAGCATTTAAGAAGGGGGTATACATTGCATTTCTGCAATGCCCTTTGAGTTTACACTTGCGAGATACACTCGTATGAAGGATTGAGAACGATAATATAAAATGGACCAACATTTTTTGATGGATTGATTGTCATTCATTGACCACTGCATTTTTTTTTTGTTTAGGTATCTCTGATATAACAAGAGACAGTCCCCGCGAAGGGTACGGGCGACTGAATCTGCGCTTACATTATGATAATTATGATAAACGATTTCTAATGGAATTAGTGATTCTGTGTATGGGTGAAATGGAGAGTGAATTTTCCATTCTCCATTGTTAATAACCTTTTTCAGGTTATTAACTATGGAGTAGGCAAGTTTGCAAAATGAGGCTATTGTAATTTCTTTACGAATGATTTCCTGCAGGTTGTATGGTTCTATATGGAGATTATGTATGACAGGTAATTTCGTGGTGATATCTCGAGTTTGTGAATGTCGGGCTGTGTTTTAAAAGGTGGTCGATGGATTGTGCGGTGCTTCCATCGCACGGGCAAAGGTCATCGGTGGTTATCTTGAAACGGTATAGGTAGGTTTTGTGGTAGCCGTGTCCGATGAGAATTTGGGTGAGATGGAATGAGATAGAGGTCCTGTTTCGTAGATCTTGGATATGCTGCAAAGTCGGTAGCCAGCATTGCGGATAATTGTTGCAGTGAAGTCATGATGCAGCAGCCTATAGTAATTCTACAGCATCACTACATTTTTCCCGAATATGTCCCATTTCTAATTATTGGACGATTATAAAAAAAAAGTACAATACTACAGAGGCCGGGAAGGAAGAGATTGCCTGCCGAGAGTAGATATAGACTTGACCAAGTATCTATCTGTAAAATGACGACCGTAACGTCTTGTTTTGCAGTCTATTTTCGCGTACATTAGGTACATACACATCTTTACTCTATACGAAAATTATCATCACCACTAATTCTAACACGTCAGTTATCGCTGACGCTCATATCTCGCAACAGTGATTTCCCAGAACCTTTCTCATAAAACTCGCATGTATCTGATGCGAGTTTCTTGCTGAGAATGCGATCATTTTAAAAAGGTCTTAACGTTCTGTGGGCCTCACACGGTCTTACAGCATTTAGAATCGACAGTATTGTATGCGTCTGCGCAACTCTTACTAGTATTCTGTTTAGTCGCGTGCGACGCAGACTGTTCTACAAACGGTTTTTGTTTGGTGTTTTCACGTATAATACGATTTATGGATTTAGACTTCTCACAGCAAAAAAAAACTATGCCATTTCCCATGGCATGTTTGTTGCTCATAGCACACAATACACTGTTAACTTCTTACCTTACAGTAAATGTTGATGATACAGAGAGCCAGGCCAAAAACAATGTTCGGGAGCACTATTATTCTATTATGACTCCTGTGCAAGCAACTATTAGCTACGACCATGTGGCAACCTGAATAGACAGCTCAATTAAATAGATGATACTAATAACAACAATCTCAAGACACGACAGTTTCTGGCTTGAAGTGATATATAAAGGAATATGACACGGTTCCCTATATGAGGAACGATGATTTACTGTTAGGGCGGGACAGCACGCCATCGCCAATAAAAGCTTCCAAATATTTTTAGAGCATTGAGAAATGGTCTGAAATATTTGGAGGCTAATATTTACAAACTTATCTATAGTTTATCTATAGTACATTGTCGCAGAGGCTAGAAAGTAGGCTTTTAGCCGAGACATTACATAGTGCTTTTCACGCCTGCTGTGAGAATTTGTAAATAATTATAAATTAAAATTAAGACCATAATACATACTAAACAAAAGAGAATTGGTCGATTCGCTTGTCCAACTACTGTTGGACAGTTTGAATTAAGTTTTTGTGCGATCGTCGTCCAGGTAGCCACAGTTTAGAAGCCTGTATTCTGACCATCTTTTGCCACATTTCCGAGCAGTGGCGTGGAAAGACTTTTTCACGCTAGATTCATTTCATGATAGATGGTCTAAAACCAAGCTGGAAAGTAGGCAATAGCTTTCATTGTAGTAGTGGTTGGTCATTGTAGTAGTGGCTGTTCAGTTTGAACAGCGCTTCGACCAATCACAGGGCGTCGAGCGGGAGGAGCGGCGCCGGCGGACGCCGGGTCCTCTCCGCCGCGCTGGCGAGCGGGGCCGCGCTAATTTTGTTTTTTGATTAGTATTATGATCTTCAATTACGTACTTAATTTTGATTTAAAATTATAATTATTTGCAATTTCCTCGCAGTAGACGTGAAAAGCACTGTGTTAAGCCTCGGCCGAAAGTGCAATAGCTGGACTCGTATTTTCGAGAGCCTCCGCTACGCGTCGGCCCTCGAACTAACTCATCCATCTATCTATCCATCTATCCACGAGAAACAAAAACAGGAAGAAGACACCAGGCATCCCCTCTACGGCCATCAGCTACCACCGTCCCGTCTCAAGAGCCGTAAAAGTTTTATAAGGCACACTACTGCTGCCAGGGTTCCCCCCTCGAGGAACAGACTCGCGCACTGGCAAAACACTCGCGCTCCTCCTGTTGACTCTGTCCGTCCTGCTGAAGCGCTCCCCGCTGGACACAAACAGCCGTGGCCTATCTGGAGATCTTTAAACAGACTGCGCTCCCAGGTCGGCCGCAGTAGGGACAACCTATTGAAATGGGGTATCCTGAGCAGCTCAGACGCCCGGTGTATGTGCGGGACGACCCCTCAAACCATGGCACATATGCTGTCTTGTCCGGCGTGCCCGTACACATGCTCCACACAAGACCTCCGGGACGCGTCAGATAGGGCTTTAGCAGTCGCTAGTTTCTGGTCCCGCACAATCTAAACCCAGGAAATAGGGAACCATCGACACGAGAAGAAGAAGATCCATCTATTGCTTACTTTCTAGCCTCTACAACAATGTACTATAGAGTAAATGCCTTTTTGTTCTAAAGCTGGATGAAATTCAACTAAGAACATTGACTGTTTTTTATTAAAAATAATTTATCATTTCTATGTACCAGCTACCAACACGTTTATAGGGTCTCTTTCTAGTTCAACGATGTCGCCAGAGATCCTAGATATGGAGATAAAAACTATTCCAACTGCCTCGAAGGTACGATTTACAGACAGATGTAGGACAGTAGATTATTTATAAGTACTGTAGAAAGGTTTTTAGATTTACTTTTCCACGTAACGGCATAAATCTAGACACGCGGCAGCGTGTCCAGCCAAGTTCAAAGCCAAAAGGAACTGGTATACTTTTTCCCGTCGCTTCTGGAGAACTTAAGTAGCTTAGTTATCAACGTGAGGAATGAAATATATAAATTGGTTGTTAGTATGATATTCTGAAAATTCACAATTTCTTTCAGAGGAACATGGTTTTCGGAATTATGAAATTCGAAATAAATATGCTTTCGGACAATTGACTTCGAAATTATGTAATGTCAGTCAAGGTCTATACCCAAAGTTGCAAAAATATGTATAAGTACAACAACCTTACTTCCGTAGTAATAAGGTCTGTATACATATTTCTGAAACTTTGTGGTGTATACATATTGGTAACCTTAGCTGTACTGTACCCCATATATCGCGCTATGTACCTATACTTAAAACATCCGTATGAATGCGAGAGTGACGATGCCCCTTCCACAGCGATAAAGATTCTGTCCCCCTAAACTAAAATAAAACTGATTGCTGATAGCCATTTGACCATTTCCTTGGGTACCACTAAAGTACTCCTCGATGGTAACTACTGGGAATATTTTTCCCATCTTTTACCACTAAAGTACTCGGTGCCGAGTACTTTAGTGGTGTTAGTTCCCACTTCGGCGTTGCCTCTCCCAAAGTTCAAGCTTCTCTCCTCCTCATGGCTCCGACTGTGTTTGAAATGTTCATTTACTTATTTTTCACTATTAAATTAGACATTCCTTTTTTTTGCTGTCGCCATTTTTTCTCCTTTCCTCTTAAATTTCTCTATCTTTGTATTTGTTATTTGAGTTCATAGTGTAGTTATTGATTTAGTTGTCTTTATTTTCTTTATAAAACTAAAATACTAGTGAGCTGAAGAATTTGCGAGCTTCTTTTTGAATTTTTTTAAGTTTCGAAATGTGGAATTGACAAAAATTCTATAATTATTGAACCTGCTCACAAAACTTAACGAGAATCGTTTGTGAAATGCGACCTGTAGAGGAGAACAGCCGGACATCTCGACATCCGGACATACTAAAGATTTTTGGCCCAAGCTGAAACGGAGAACTTCGTTCTCTCATTCAATTATTTCTCCTCTATTGAACAAGTAATAATTAAATAAATAAGATACAGAAGGCGGTACTCCTGGATACTGCGCGGATAGTCAGGAGGTTCCTGTCTCTGTCGCCCTGACCACCGGTAGCTTAGGCCCCGCCTCGCTGCCGGCGGCACCCTAGGTTAGGTTTTTATAATGATTTTATGTTTTGTATGTATAGTTTTATATATTTTACTTTTTATATGATTATTGTACAAACCTAGCCTAAGAGGAAAGATTAATAAAGAAATAAATAATTATAATAAATAAATATTGGGGGACAATCTTACACAAATCGAACTAGCCCAATAGTAAGTGTTCAAGACATGAACATTTATGTAAAAATAATAGTTAAAATAAATAAAATAGATTTATAAATATAAAAAAATAAATAGGATCACAGCGAAATATCTGTTAACAAGTAGGCTAATTAGCATGTATCAAAACGCATTTCTTTTATGAACTAGCAACACTGTCATTTCTTCCCTTTCTATTTCGATCATTGATCATGGCAGCGTGTGCTGCTCAAAAGTCTCAAAACTTAGTTTATTTTTCTTAAATAAACGCTTTATTAACAGTAAAAGCATGTTTTTATTGAACAGTAAGATCAATAAGTATTTTGTTATGGGTACTAGACGACGACAACGGTAATATTGCAATGATTCACATATACCTACCATGACTCTGGCGTACTTTAATACAACAGGAAACGTATCATGGTCGTTGCACTTGCACTTAAACTTATTTACATGACATGATACGCGTGATTTATCGGTGGCAAACGTCTTCATAAAGACCTTGCCTTGCGGGCTTGAATTTAACTGTCATTATAATATTAGTGGCACTCTTTGGGGGAGGCCTATGTCCAGGAGTGGACGTCTTTCGGCTGATATGATGATGATGATGATGATAATATTAGTTAAACCACTAAAACGGAGCCTATTATGAACAAGTGTACACATCTTGTCAGCACAGTAAGTAAAGAATTTTAGAAATGTAACATTTTGGAAATATCAAATTTATCCTTTTTACGCGCGACGACAAAGTCAACCTTTCTGGGTTTTGGACTGTTTTTAATTCAGCAATAGTAACAGTATTCTTTCAGGTCAAATATTTCTGGTAAATGCCGTATTAAAAAGTTAGAAACGATGTCCCAATGTAAACCGGCTCTGTCAATAACTTCGATTGCTTGACCAGTTTTGCCAGACCGAAGCATCGCAAAACCCATGCAATTAACGTTTACAAGTTTTACAACATATAAACAGTTTAGCACCATTGTGCATGAGCCTTTATTTTGCAATGCCAACCACAGGCCATTTAAAACCTTAAGCAGTCTCACATAAAGTCCATTTCATTCGTTAAGGCAGAAGATGTCAATAATGTTCTTTATACATACACTTCTATGTTATGCGAGTCTTTTGACAAGGCTGGCGTAATCGATTATGGTTTTTATGGTCATAGTAATAAGTTCTCGTAGTTATGGCATCGTATAATAGTACCATCCTATAAAAGACCATCGTGAAGAGATACATTTTGCAACTAGAAGCATGAATGCTCATATGTTAAACCAGAAGACTATTTTAGTAGTTCGTATTTAATAGGCTCGCTTTTAATGTAATTTTTTTGTCATGAGAAAACTTGGATGCATGCTTGTAAAGACTGCAGTAAAGGTAAACCAACCTCACGTATTTGCATGCATAAGTTGAACATTGGACTCAAATAAATAATTAATTACCGATAGGTGTACTACATATAGCGGCTAGCTTTTCAGGATTCTCATGAATGTAAATATTCCTTCCTTCCTCAATTCAGAATTCAAAACCAATTTCCAAAATTCTATTTTAATCAATAGAGTATACTCCCGTGGTGGTCCCATTGTCACACCAAGTCAGAATCCGATGATGGGATCCCAGTGAAATTGAGGGCAACCATCAAATTGTATAAGAACTAGCATATAGTAGTTTCGATATTTTCTATTATACCTTCGGAAATCGCAATTTTAGTGAAGTGGAACTACAGACAGATGTCTTATAAAGATTCTGACATGATTCCGTTGAAGTAGTAACTAATGAACTCCTCAAACATTATCAGCCCACAGATAGCGACTTGGGTTTTTTTCTGTAATAATCAACGCATTTGCTCTCAGAGAGCAGGTCATGTACTAAATTGAAAAGGAAATGTGGAAATTTTCATGTACCTATGTGGCTTGGAGAAGTACTGAATTGAAGTAGATTTAAACTTTGTTTTTAAAGTAAATTATGTCAGCCTTAGAGGATAGAATACTAATGAGAGGACAAGCCGCCGGCGGCCGCGTCGCAGTTGTTAGCTCAATGGGCATACTCTGCGTGCAGATCGCAGAGAATACTACGTTTCTTCCCAAAATACCTGATATGATGCGCGTGTATTGTCCAATAAGTGCTTTGTCTGTCAATTAGTTGGGCTTTGTGTGGGCGTACTCAATACAAATCGGCCGGCATGTCCGATCTCCTTATATTTATACATCTGTGATGTCAGCTATCTTCCGTGGAAACACTGGAAACCCGACTATCCTAGTAGGGCAAGGAACGACTGGTGTCGGATGCCGTAACGCGAGCTGACCGCAACCGTTAGGAGAGAGTACCGCAGCGGAGCGTCACGGGATTGAAGTCTGAGCTGGGCTGTTATTCGCTACGCGTTAATGCGGCTCACCCCGCCGGTCACACGTAACGAAACTAGACCTCTACCTTCGCTTAATTACTACGCATCGCGGTGTCAAGGTATAATTGTGGGTGAGCGTTGAGGTGAGCTTAAAACAAGTTACAGAATAGGGGGGCTGGGTACTGTTACTGACAAAGGAGGCGACTAGGCTTTACTGTGTTGCTATGTTGCATTGTCTAATAGGCGTTTTCCTTACGCCTAACTACCATTTGATGTAATGAATATTACCCTTTGACCGACAATGGTCATTGATTGAGGTGGCTCATCCTAATTGGGGTTGCACCCGAGTGTGAACTTAGGTACTCGAAATATACTCACTCCGACAATGGTCATTCATTGAGGTGGCTCATCCTAATTGGGGTTGGACCCGAGTGTGAACTTAGGTACTCGAAATATACTCTCTCCGACAGTGGTCATTCATTGAGGTGGCTCATCCTAATTGAGGTTGCACCCGAGTGTTAACTTAGGTACTCGAAATATACTCACTCCGACAATGGTCATTCATTGAGGTGGCTCATCCTAATTGGGGTTGCACCCGAGTGTGAACTTTAGGTACTCGAAATATACTCACTGCGCGCATCGAACGACTCATATACTTAGAAGTTATACTTAGATGATTCCAAATATTACAACACATTTAAAAAAACATCAGAAATTGGGTTCTTTGAGATTGGATGCGACTATAAAAAGTATGCGTCTTAACTCTAAATCCGTTATGGTCGAAATGAAGTACAATTATTTGTAGTGCTAACAAAATTAGATACAGCAAAGCCTTAGTGACAGTTCAGACAGTTGGTTAATTAAATATGATTGTTTCGTACAAACGTATGCCGTAGTATTAACATAAACGTGACTAAAATACAATAACACCATTTCATACAATCGTTCCGAATCTTTTATTGGTTTCATATCATCGTCATGTCATATATCACGGCAGAGTGCCCAGGATACATCATAAAACTATAAAAGGTTTTTTATGGCCAATCTTGTCCGTGGCCGTAAAAAAGTCATAGTGTCTTTATTCTTTGTATGCTTTATCATTGGGATCAACGGTGTCCTTATAAACTGGTAATAAGTAATATAGGTAGTTTATTGTTTGGATACTAGCCCTTATTTGGCATGGATTTCGTCTCCCAGAAGTGTGGAAGATCATGCCGGTCCCGGTCTCGTATTGGTCTCAACAGTCACCAAAAAAGATGTCTCCATGGCAATGTTTAAATCGTCTGAAATAGACGCAAAGACCTGTGGGATATTACCCCGTTTAGATTTTTCGGAATTATCAAAAACAAGTGATTACTGTAGGCTCAACTCTGTTTGAATGTTTTGCGTAAATATACTTTCCAAACACATAGTCCTCTCTTCGAAATCTTCCAATCGGTTACTGGACATCGAGAGATGGTGAAGAAATACCTGCAACAAAAGCAGAAGATTAAAATTAAAGGCCTAGAAACCCTGGACGTTTCTCCGGTCAAGCAAATACCTAGGTTCGATTACTAGCTCGGTCACATTCGATTACGATATCTTTATATCAGGCTTTATTTCTTTAAAAAATTCATCATCATCATCATCATTTTCAGCCTGTAATCGCCCACTGCTGAGCATAAGCCTCTCTTCGCGTACGCCACTTATCCCGGTCCCGTGCTAGTCTCATCCAGAAATGACCCGCGGTCTTTTTTATGTCATCAACCCATCGAGCTGGTGGACGACCAACGCTTCTTTTTCCTGCAATTGGCCATCAATCCGTTAACGTTTTGGTCCACCTACCGTCACGCTGCCTGGCAATATGTCCTGCCCGACTCCATTTGAGTTTGGTTATGACTTCGCCGACGTCACGCACCTTAGTGCGACGTCGGATCTCAATATTCCTCACTCGGTCTTGTAGCTTAATGCCGAGCATGGCGCGCTCCATGGCTCTCTGTGCTACCCGTACTTTATGCACAGTCTCCTTTGTGAGCGTCCATGTCTCAGCACCATACGTCATTGTGGGCAGGACACACTGATTATAGAGACGAGTCTTCAGGCATTGTGGAACGTCAACGTCAACGGTCAACGTCAACAATTTAAAAAATTACAAGAATCAAATTTTGTGTACTTGGGATCAAACTGTGATCGAAGCTTAAGTTTGTAATTATCTTAAAGCATTTTCTAAATATTTACCTGCGAAATGTTTGAAAATTCTCCACAAATTAATATTTCACCTAAGCCAAAGATTGCGATAGTTATCTTTTTTTTTCTAGGCATGTGTGTCAGACTAATTAAAATCAATTATTTATAATATTCTACACGATCCGGTCTACTTATATACACATATAATACCCCTACAATTTTACCCAGTTGCCATCTTATCTCACTTTATGAGCCGCATAACGATGCCACCTTTTATTTTTATGCCAACCTAATAAAACGCTTTCTCGAAGCATGTAAGTATTTCCCTGTGCGGCATGTCAACTTGTCACGAATAAATATTATCTTTCTTTCTTTCTAAAACACGTATAAGAGCAAGCGACGTACATTTTGTAGATTTTTCTTTACTCTGGCCTGTATTGTATTCAATTTCAATTATTCATCAACCAACTGGGATTATGTGTGTTAGTAGATACTTAAAAATAGGGTTAGTGGTTACATTAATGATAATAACTTAAAATATATATATATTCTACATTATGTATTACCTATATCTCTAGCTGTCAAGACAAGGAATACTCAAATTAAAATGGGAACGGCGACGAACTTGTTTTTTTTTATTAGGTATAGGTACGCATTCTGATGACCTGGTAAAGGTCGCGGGAGTCCGCTGGATGCGGGTGGCGCAGGACCGGTTACTTTGGAACTCTTTGGGGGACGCCTATGTCCAGCAGTGGACGTCTTTCGGCTGATGAGGTACGCATTTGACCACTATCTCACCTGATGGTAAGTAAGTGATGAGGTCGAGGGTGTTACTTGCATACTTAGATAGTGCCTATTCACTTTCGTCTTGTAAAGATCCAAGTTATAAGTAGCTGGAAAAAGGTTTGCCGGAAAAGAGTTCCACTCTTCTGATTTCCACTCACTCTGAAGCCGCATTCCATGGGCTTACGGTGTCTGCTTGATATGAGGCTGGTCGTATGTCAGATTGCCACCGTTGTAGGATAAAAAAACTAGCGACCCGCACCGGCTTCGCACGGGTGCAATGCTGATACTAAATGTATATGTATTATACTTCTTCCTCTTGAATCACTCTACATCATCATCATAATCATCATATCAGCCAAAAGACGTCCACTGCTGGACATAGGCCTCCCCCAAAGAGTGCCACAATGGCCGGTCCTGCGCCACTCGCATCCAGCAGACTCCCGCGACCTTTACCAGGTCATCAGTCCACCTTGTGGGGGGCCTACCCACGCCGCGCCTTCCGGTACGTGGTCGCCACTCAAGAACCTTTCCGCTCCAACGGCCATCGGTTCTACGTGCAATGTGCCCCGCCCACTGCCACTTAAGTTTAGCGATTCGGAGGGCTATATCGGTTACCTTGGTTCTGCTGCGGATAGCCTCATTTCTGACTCTACATATATCTATTTAAAATAACCGCATCAAAATCCGTTGCGTAGTTTTAAAGATCTTATAAGCATACATAGACAGACAGCGGAAAGCGACTTTGTTTTATACTATGTAGTGAAGAAGCACATAACCAACGTAGTTTATATGTTTTTTGCGACAGAAAAAGTACAACAAGTGGGCAAAGTTGCCACAATTGATGGAATGAGTTTCTAAAGTGGTTCCTATTGTCCACGTTTGTGTCGTCACGTTCTACACTCAATTGAATATCGTGACGAAAGCGTGATAAAATCTAACAAAACTTTTCAAATGGAAACCAACAGATTCAGCAGATAACTGCTGTACAAGATCGAAATAGGGAACGTTACTGCAATGTTCTGCCGCCAGAGGCAGCACTACCACTAATAGTAAACCAGTATAGGAATATAGGGATTCACACACACATGCACAATTGATTGTCAAATGAGTGCCAAGGATGCTTGCATAGACAATACCGCAAGTGGGAACGAGATATACAATGTCAACGCTGCTAGTGTCGCCACCTATGAAGAGTTTTGCGTAATGTTCCCTATTGTCAGAGCAAATTCTGTCAAAAAAAGTCAAGTAAAACAAGCATAATTTTATTTTATTAAGGTCATAAACTGAATCGATATTCCTGTTTTAGGGATGCCACTTGACACAATGCCCCCAAAACTTTGCACGCAGATAGACTACTCTGTGGAACTCCTAAGGAGAGAGGACTGGTTGAACAGCCTCATAGATTGGAAACCAGGTAGCCTGAAGTGGTACACTGATGGCTCCAAATCTGGATCGGAGGTAGGATGCGGAATATATGGAGAGGCACCCAGGGCAGCGATCAGTATGAACCTGGGTAAGCACACTTCTATATTCCAGGCAGAGGTATACGCCATTCTAGAATGTGCGTCAACGAATCTGCAAAGCGCCTTCCTCAATCATACTATTTATATCCACTCGGATAGCCAGGCGGCTCTCTTGGCTCTTACCTCTAACGTCACAACGTCGAGGCTGGTCAAGAACTGCCGGGTACTATTGAATGACTTGGGTGCCAAAAACAAGGTAATTTTACGTTGGGTCCCAGGGCATGCATCAGGTATCGAGGGAAATGAAAAGGCTTGCACGAGCGGGGGCGAAGGGAACACACTGCGGACCAGAGCCGTTCTGTGGTATCCCTAAAAGTCTAACCAAGCTCACTCTAAAAACCTATTGTTTCTACAAGACCATTCAAGCCTGGAGAACTAACCCAGGACTGAAACATTCCAAGGCACTTAAGCAAAAAGGCGTCTTCCGACGCCTTGGCGCTAAGTAGGAACCGCCTACGCATGCTGGTTAGGGTGCTTACTGCTGGGCACTGCCGCCTAAACAAGCACATGCAAACGATAGGACTGTGTGACACAAGGCAGTGCAGATTCTGCTTTGAAGCAGAGGAGACGCCTACACACATCCTAACCGATTGCCCTTGCCTCATGCGCAGTCGTAACTCCTTCTTGGGCAAACACATCATGTGCCCGAAGGAGATCAAATTTCTTGAGTTCAACAAAATCCTGCAATTCTGCGAGTTTGCAGGACTTGACCAAGAATTGTAGTAAGTGGCGATCACAATAGATCAGCGATGGTCGCAGTGATATAGGGGCTTTGACAGCCCGAAAGCCACTACCAGAATAATAATAATACGGCTCTACCGTAGTCGGGCAAAAACTACTACGTTACATACAAGAATACCTACTCTCGTTCTTTTCTTAGGTTCCTTTGAGATAATTAAGTGTAATAATTAAGAGTACATTGCAGGGTAGAACTGATGGCCATTGGGGCGGAAAGGTCTCGAGTGGCGACCACGTACCGGAAGGCGCGGCGTGGGTAGGCCCCCCACAAGGTGGACTGATGACCTGTGGGTCGATCACGTAACTTTTCTTACGCGCGTCTGTAAGGTCTAAATGTCAATTTTATATGGAAAAATGACTGTTAGATTGTAATTTTACTGTCAGACGCACGTACAATGCGTTACGTGATTGACCTACAGGTAAAGGTCGCGGGAGTCCGCTGGATGCGGGTGGCGCAGGACCGGCCATTTTGGCACTGTCTGACATTTGGACGTCTCTCGGCTGATATGATGATGATGATGATGATGATGCAAGGTGTCCCAGAGCCTAACACTGGACCAATACTTGACATATTCAATATTATTCATAAGAATAGTGTTGAACAATAGGTGTATTTGAGATTATTTAACGTCGGTCGACTTTTCATAAAACTGTTATAGTAATTGTAATCTTCTACCTTGGACGGTAGAGTTGTTTTTTGAATGGACTACTTTGATGCAATTCGGCCAACCTAAATTATCTCAAGTATAATGTATACTATCGGGCTATCCCTCTTCAATCGCTACCCCACAGGACGCACTCGAAAAATCGATACTCATTGTTCGAGTAATTACCACTATCGATTGTTACGATATCAATAACGCATCCCATACAGAATACAGAATTAAATTAAATTAAGTTAGGTACATTACACACAGTCACACGGTGCTGGAACCTTCCGAGTGTGCAAAACTCGTCAATTGAGTAACATGCCTGTTCCATTAGCAATGATTTAAGCTGGTTCTTGAATTATACTGTTGCTGGGTGAGTATTTTATGTCAGTCGGGAGCAAGTTGTATAGGGTGGGTCCCATGATGCTGAGTGACGCATACGTTTACTTTAACCAGAGTTTTTATTGTTTGTCAAGTCTGCAAAATATTATAAGTACATACAAGCCAAAAAACACGCATATGTGCTAGGTAAGAACTTCAATTTTCATAAGTCATTAGAATGGAAATATCGTTCCATCGCGATACGACCATAATTCTATTATTACAGCAAATTACGTGATATTATCAATTCGTTACACGGCACATTGCACAAGTTGTATTGTGAACTTTACTGGGATATTTCAAACTCTGGTAAATAATATGTGTGATGTTTTGAATTGTTAAATGTTAAGTAATATTTCGTATTTATTTATTAAAATATTATATGTACGATTTTTCAAAAAAAGCCTAAGCGGGCCTAATGCATTATATTCTTTGATATTCTGAATAATTAATGGTTTCAGAAAAAAGGGGTATGTCTAATGAACGTCTGGAGAATCATTCTTGATTTAAAATTAATAATTTACGACAAAGTTTGTCGCCAAATAAAAATAATAAATTTTATATAATTATACAGCCTGTAATAAGTACCTACTATACAGCGTGAATTTTAATAGTACCAAATTGTAACCATACATAGCTTTTCGTACTATGAACCGATATTGTAAGACTACCTAAAGAGTAATTAATTTTTGTTAATTTATCGTGGAGCAATGTAATGCTTACATTCATTTGACACATGGAAGAAGCGGGTTACTTGTGACAGTTGTGACGTCACATCAGTTAGACAATGTAGTGATACATTGCGTGCTGAATTATTTTATGAGGTAAAAAAAAGTTGGTAGGTTGAGAAAAAAATTCTTGCAATATCGGTTCATAGCCCTAACACCTACCTCTGGTTACAATTTGAGGAAATATTAAAAATACATGCTGTATAGTAGGTACCTATTACATTGTTGAATTGCTTTGTTTCCTATCTTGCTTCTTCTATTAACCGCCATTTTAAATATCTCTCGCCCTAAGCAACCCTGAAGCAACACTACCCGGCCACTCCGTCACAAAATCGAGCCTAACTCAGACCCCCGATCACGCATAGTTATTACGTATCTCAGGGTCAACTTATAAAAGTCGTTCTCACTCTTTTTTTCTACCCCATTATCTGCACACGTGTATGGACAATGCAGCATCCCTCTTCAATCGCTACCCCACAGGACGCACTCGAAAAATCGATACTCATTGTTCGAGTAATTACCACTATCGATTGTTACGATATCGATTGCAGTTCGTTGTTGGGATGTTTGGACGGTCAATGTCAGACGTCAGAATGATCTTGGGATGAGATAGTTATTTTGTGGAGATGTGCGATTGTCGTACTGCGATTAATTAGGATGGCAGTGGATGTCTTCCGGCTGACATGATGATGATAATGATGATACGACCAGCATAAAAAGTTCAAAAAACTGTATGCCGACTACGGAAAACTAAATGAAAAAACCGGCCAAGTGCGAGTCGGACTCGCGCACGAAGGGTTCCGTACCATTATCTATAAAAAACTATTTTATGCTGTGTTTTTAGTATTTGTTGTTATAGCGGCAACAGAAATACATCATCTGTGAAAATTTCAGCTGCCTATCACGGTATGAGATACAGCCTGGTGACAGACAGACGGACGGACGGACGGACAGCGGAGTCTTAGTAATGTGGTCCCGTTTTACTCTTTGAGTACGGAACCCTAAAAAAATGTCTGTGTCATATCACCCAGAACATAATTTCGAATCGATTGATACCTCAGAGGATTCAATGCTTAGTAAGGAAATTTTGGGCAATATTAGAACAAGATAAAAATGTAGCGTTATATATATAGGATTTCCTAGTAAGTAATTAATTAGGTATTGAAAATTATTTAGGTATCTTAACAGATCTACAAACATCACGCACCTGAACCCCAAAGTTCTGAGAAAAAAGGAAATGCACCATTTGTGCACCACCATGCAACGACTTTGCATGTACATCATCGATAATTAAAGACGAAAGTCGATGATTTGAAGGCAAAATAGCGGGATGCTTTGCATCGTATTCTAAATCTGAGTGTCGAAGTCTCCCTCCGACACGCAACACGTTGTCCGTTGTCCTGTGAGAGAAAAGGACTCAATTTTTTCATAGGCTTTGGCAAAGGCTTGTTATCTTTGAGATTATTGATCTCATTAGCAAAACAAACTTGCTGACATGACTTAACGAGAGTTTCAAGAGCTCGATTCAGCTCTTGTTCACATATTGGACCAGAATATGTTGTCTGCTTCCGCGAAAGACTAAGGAACCTAAGCATACTAAATATGCACTTATATGCAATAATATATACTATTTATGTAAATCAGTTATTCTGTCGCACTTAATCAAAAGTTCCAATCACGATACAAGTCTTATGTCGTACGGCATTTGACTTAATAGGATAGCATAAGTATTTTACATCTTCAATTCGTAACCAGCACAACCTACATCGCTTCTCAAACTCTTTGGACGGTGGACTTTTTCGGAATACAAAAAATATGGAATCACAAAATAAAAACTGTTTGACGACCTCTGTAGCCTAGTTGGTAGTGAGTTAGTGACCCTGCCTACGAAGCCGGAGGTCCCGGGTTCGAATCCCGGTAAGGGCATTTATTTGTGTGATGAGCATGAATATTTGTTACCGAGCCATGGTTGTTTCCCATGTATTTAAGTATTTATTTATCTATATAAGTATGTATATCGTTGTTTAGTACCCATATAATAGTACAAGCTTTGCTTAGTTTAGGACTAGATCGACTTGTGTAAAAAAAAAGCTGTATTCCTCTTTTCATAATTATATATTTTATTAGGCTTGTGTCCTCATTTTTTCCATTAGAATTACCTTCTTGTCTGTCTTTACATTTACAAATTATGAACTCTACATTTTTTTACCACGCTGGGCACAAAGTACAAACTGAGATTCAATTCACGTTGATGATTTTTGAGGGAAAAAGTTCAAAAACAAAACTAATAATTACGAGTACCTTTCAAAATCCACTTGAAATGGATCCCTAAAAGTCTACGTATTTCTAACGCGGTATTACATTTATCAAATATTCCGGACATTTGGGCATACTGGCATCAAACCAGGTAAAATGCTGGCCATGTTTATGTGGTAACAAAACGCTGCCTCGTTTCCTTTCCGTCTCTTGGTCCTTGGAAAGTGCCATGAGTACTTGTGTGTGGCAAATATAAAATAAAAATAATAGTATACAATATCCTTAAGTATATTAATTAATCCCTCTGGTACAGTAGTACTACCAGGTAGTTCTACTGGTAGTACAGATGATACACCTTAGGGACACTAGTACTACTTCTAAAAATACAAGAATATCCCTCGGGTTTTGTCATAGACCACTGTATTAAAAGTTCAACTGGTAGTACATATGATACACATTCCAGATGTAAACAAAATATACATACATGTTTTCTAGCTCACTGAAAACCTTGAACGGAAAAAACTTTGACTTTTACTATGCAGCCAACCAAAAAAAATTTATGCTTTTTCATACAAAATGTCTACTATTTATGAAGTGTTCGTGTTCTCTTCGTATTCTGCACCAAAGTTTTTTATTCTCTGTTTGGCCTGTAGGTTGACTGGTAGAGAATGCCTATGGCATTGAGTCCGCCCTTTGTAACTGTATTTTATACTGTGCAATAAAGTTAAAAAAAAACGTCGTTATCGATCGGTCAAAATGTATAAAAAACACATTTTTTTTAGATTGTATTGCTAAGCCGCGTTTTCACGTAGTGTTCTGAGCGAGCATTTACTTGTTCGTGTGCTGACGAACGAACATTTTACTATGTGAAATCCTGTTTTCATCCGCCCAAGAACGAACGAATGCTCGCTCAGAACACTATGATAATCGCGAAAGTAAATCTATGTCAAAGAAAGTTGTATAGTTGTACTACCAGTCTGCCGTTATGGTCACTAGTACTACTGGTAGTACTAGTGACCTTAGGGTGTATCATTTGTACTACCAGTAGAACTACCTGGTAGTACTACTGTACCAGAGGCTAATTAATTACTGGATATCCAACCGCCCGGGACCAGCAACGCCCCCAATTATTATAATCTAAAACCTTACCAGCAGAGCACACTTTGAGAACATCAGACATACATGTAGGAAATGGTAAATACATCGATGCACCAAGGATTATGTTTATGTTCTGTCAGATAGCGAGCTATTTACGATTACCGCGTATTAATGCTCGCATGAGGAAGATAAAAAGCCCGTATAACGTGGTTTCATATTCATATTTTATTTCTCAATGCGTTCGATGAACTGTAGGTTATTTATTTATCATAGTATTTAAGTTATTTATGGACATAACTCATATATAGGTATTTTCTGGGAAAGACGGAAAGTTACCCAAAACTGTGCTGTGCACTGCGGTGCCGACGGCAAATGCCCGGAAGTGACAGTTCGTATATATCTGCATGTCTCTAGCATTCGAAAATTACAAGTACGATAGAAATATAGGTATTCGAAAGGTTTGATTTTTTTGCACTATTTAACCTAGAGGAGATTCGGGTTCTTCTTATATTTGTACTAACTAGGTTATATACTACTCAAAAAAAAATAGGGGCCACTAAGTATTTTGATTGCTACGTGAAAAATATAGTAAACAGTAATGTATATTTATTAAAATTAACAAGGCTTTTGTTTTAACTTATGCTAATAACCATTTAATTGTGTAGTCAATTGTTTCACTTATTTCAATTAACATGAAATTAGTCCATTGTCAACAGCAAAAACTAAACAGAAACTCTTTGCAAAACAAAACAAAAACTGACACAATCTGTTTTTTATAATGGTTTAGTAACGGGTGTGTCCTCCTCTCCTGTTTTCACACTCCTGGAGCCTTGAATGCATACTATCGATTAAGTTTCTGATGTTTTCATCAGGTATCTCTTCCCACGCACTGTTGCTGGTTGTGAACCTCTAACCCTTCGTTTTAATTGGTCCCACATATGCTCTATTGGATTTAAATCCGGACTATACGCTGGCCATGGTATAGGACACGAATATGGGCGTCATCCAGTACAGTCTGAGTGGCCCGAGCTGTGTGTGGGCGGGCATTGTCATGCATTAATCAGAACCCTGGCCCCACTCTCTGTGAGAATGGAATCACATGAGGCCTGATGACTTCATCGATGTACCGTTGTGCAGTTACTGTGCCTTGATTTAAGAAAACCAGCTCAGTTTTGCCTTGTAAGCTAATCCCAGCCCAAACCATCACACTAGGACCTCCAAAGCGGTCAATTTCCTTGATGCAGACATCGGAAAATCTCTCACCCTGTCGTCTCCATACTCTAATCCGCCGATCATCACTATAAAGCTTCACTTTACACTCATCTGTGAAGAGCACCATACCCCATTGATTCATGCTCCAATCTAAATGTTCGCGGCAAAAACTTAAACGATTTCCACGTTGAACCCTAGATAAAGGAATTCGTACTACTCGGCGTCTGGACCTTTGCTGATCTTCATGCAGTCGATTACGTATCGTTTGGTCACTAACACGAGTCCCCGTTTTCAACCGTAGGCGATTTTGTAACTTACGTGCCGTCACAGAGCGCTCTCGACGGGCACTCAATCGGATGTAGCGATCCTCTTGTGCCGTAGTCGCTCGCACCCTGCCCGATCCAGGCCTTCTTGCAACACTGCCAGTCTCTTGGAACCGATTCCACACATTTTGGAAGGCTCGGCGAGAGAAACCCAACGAAAAAGCTACAGACCGCTGTGAATGACCTTCAGCAATCAATGTAACGGCTCTGATGGCAGTAATGGTATCCATATGCCTTCGTTGACGTGGCATTATTAACATAAAGATGTTAAAAGAAGCAAAAGATGGACAGAAATAGATTTTTAACAGAATAAAATTGTGATTCCATCTGAAAGGAATTTGACCTGAAACTCGTTTTTTTTATTTGCTTCAATTTCTGGCCAGCTGTAAGACTTAAACACCAGCATTAAAGAGGTTGGATACTGAAGGAGGCCGGACATCATTAATTAGTCACTTATTAATTAGTTTACATCTAAATATTTACTCAAAAACAGAAATATGTAAGTGGCCCTTATCTTCTTTTGAGTAGTATATATAAATTGTCGCAATTGAAGTGTGTTGTGGGCGATGGGCTAGCAACCTATCACTGCAACATCACATTTTGTCGATCTTTTATACCCACATTTATGCTAAAAGTGGCATCACTGGAACACAAGTTTCATGTGCTCTGCCTACCCCTTTTAGGGATAAAGGCGTGATGGTATGTATGTATGTCGCAATGTCTCCGCTACCGCGTTGTCTATCTCTACTGTGCCTTTATGTTCAGTACTGTGTTCTTTTTTAGGGTTCCGTACTCAAAGAGTAAAACGGACAGCGGAGTCTTAGTAATAGGGTCACGCCCTATTACTAAGACTCCGCTGTCCGTCCGTCCGTCCGTCCGTCTGTCTGTCACCAGGCTGTATCTCACTGATATACCGTGATAGTTCCAGCTGAAATTTTCACAGATGATGTATTTCTGTTGCCGCTATAACAACAAATACTAAAAACACAGAATAAAATAGTTTTTTTATAGATAATGGTTCGGAACCCTTCGTGTGCGAGTCCAACACGCACTTGGCCGGTTTTTGAGGTTTATTGTGTATAAAGTGTATTTGAATATTTTGTATTGAATGTATTTTTAGTAGGTATTTGTTATTTATAGCTGATTGCGAAACATCTCACACCAGTTTCGGTATCAATGCCAATGTCGGCATTGCAGCCACCCTTACTAAGAATACCGTAGCGTGTTACATTGTGCTATTGTTAGGAAACATTTGTTAGACAATAGGAAGCGCGCTCGGGTGGCGTAACGTTACCATGCGCATGCGCCGATGCGTCAGGGCTTGCAGTTTATATATCCTGCACATTTTGCATCATCCCTGGCAATTACCACCCTCTACTGTAGCATACTCCCACTTCCTGGCCAGGAGAAGATAAAACATTTTGTACACACCTCAGGCACTAAATAAAGCCTCAGATCGCATTATGTATGGCCTTGCGACATTCGACTCGTCATAATTTGAGCTTTATTTTATCGCCCGTAATGCGGATTCGTTACAACTGTGCGTATAATCGCAGGTCAAAGTCATACCGGATAAGGGTGGACAAGTGGATTTAACTTCGAGCAACACGGCCTTCCTGGCGGAAGGGAGTCGCCTTAGCAGTGAATATTACAGTCAAATAATTCTGTCATTTCTTGGGGGGGTGGGGGGGGGGGGGGGATTGCTGTAATTATGACGAATTTTTGTGTACGAACCATGCCCACTTGGGCTTGTACTTTGGCAGAGAGGAAATGGTGCGAATGCCTATTCACTCACTCGACGCAGAAGTACAGTAGTACCCAACTGATATGGCGATAGCCTTTCGGTGAACGAATTAAGCGCTTTGACGCGCGCCATATCAGTTGGGTAGTACTGTAGGCGTAGTGTGTTTATACTTGAGATTATTTCAGTTGGCCGTTGCATCAAAGTAGTCCATACAAAAAACAACTCTACCATCTAAGGCACAAGATTCCCATTTCAATTACATTTTATGAAGGGTTGGCCACATTATAGTATTTTATGCAACTGTTGTATAAGAAGCATCTTAAAACGCGAGGGGCGTGGGGTGCGATGCAAGCCTTGGTGAGCATCGCAATTATAGATGCCACGAGCGTTTTTAGACCACTTCAGGAGTGCAGTTATTAATTTCTTCGACCTTTTTAAAAGGAACGTACACTTTTGTCTTCACAAACACGACTAAAGTTTTAATAGTTTAGGACTAATAGTTTATCATCTTTCATCTTTTCATTTTGAACTGTATATATTTTGGTGGAAAATCGGAAATGTGACAGCTCTTGTTTATGGTTTGTTTTGTTTTTAATTTGTTTGCACTTGCCATCAGAACCAAACCGAATCCGGACCCGGACCGAATTCGAACTGTTTATTTTCATAAATAATACCACGAATTTAAAAAAATATGATTTTATTATTATTGTAGTAAATAATTTATAATATACAAATGTTAAATCGTAAATAAATACTTTTATTTCGAAATATTTGTTTATGAAGCTGGCACCACTGCAATATAGCGGCCGATTTAAAAAAAAGTTAAACGGTGCCTTTATGAAAAATGTATGTACCATAAAAGTACGCTAAACAATGCGTTTTTGGGCCATAGAGCATAGAGTTTTTCCAAGACTCGTTATTGGTGTATTTGTATTTGAGCTACAGCCTATATAAATGACAGATAACGGTACAGGAGTAGAAACTGTAGGTAATTAGTTAAGGGTCCCTTGTACTTAAGAAGCTAAGTAGGAAAGAAAAAAAAAAAGCGGCCAAGTGCGAGTCGGACTCGCACATAAAGGGTTCTGTAAAATAAATAGCGGTTTCCGATTTATGACGTATTAAAAAAAAAACTACTAACTAGATCTCGTTCAAACCAATTTTCGGTGAAAGTTTGCATGTACAGTCAAAGAATTTAATTTCCTACCCACTTTGGACTTTGTCAAAGTGACGTAATCAAGCAAAACGTAAGAGACTTCTTATGATTTTATTTACAGTGTCACTTTGAAATAGTCCTAAATGGGTAGGAAATTAAATTCTTTGACTGTACATCATAATTTTTTTTAGTTTTATTATTCACTCATTTTAGAAGTTACAGGGGGGGGGGGGGGACACATTTTACCACTTTGGAAGTGTCTCTCGCGCAAACTATTCAGTTTAGAAAAAAATGATGCTAGAAACCTCAATATCATTGTTGAAGACCTATCCATAAATACTACACACGTATGGGTTTGACGAAAAAATTTTTTTGTGCTGAGTTCTGAGTATGGGGACCCCCAAAACTTACTGTTTTTTTTCGAGTTTTGTGCGAAAATCTTAATGCGGTTCACAGAATACATCTACTTACCAAGTTTCAACAGTATAGCTCTTATAGTTTCGGAAAAAAGTGGATGTGACATACGGACGGACAGACAGACAGACAGACATGAGGAATCTATAAGGGTTCCGTTTTTTGCCATTTGGCTACGGAACCCTAAGAACAGGAGTAGAAAAAATAATGACAACCATAACCCATGCATCGCTAATTACCACACAAAGTGTCGTTGACCTTCAGACGACAATAACGGAAAGTACGGAAACCCAGGTGGAATTCCGTAGGTAGCTAAATTGTTATCTGTAAGCTAGATAGCTTGGTAGAGAATCTGATACACAAACAGAGAAATTTACAAGATTCTAGTATGACACGTAAGAGTCATGGATCTTCAGACGACCATTTTACTACAAAACATAACGGAAACCAATCTAGCTTGGCAGAGAATGTTATAATATATCCAAACCAGGAAAGCAATCTAGCTTGGCAGAGTATCTGATACCCAAAACACTGCAATGCAACAAACCAAGAAATTTTCAAGAAATTTCTAAAGGAGTTCTATTTCTTTCACTGAGAGTGTAAACGAGATCAAATATGTCAAATACATTTCAATAAAACCCATTGAACGACTACATTTCCGCGTCGTCCTAATTCCGCGAATCGATAAAAGAATCATTTCAATCGATTCCAATTGAAGCGTGCGAGTCGATAACGATAAAATATCGATTCCTGGTTGCAGTCGATTTATTGACTATTAATCTTGACGCCTACATGTGCCGGTGAACGAAGCGGCGGTATGAAGGCAGTAAAAACTCAGGAGGTCGATTTGAGACCAACGTTTCGCATTATAAGGCGTGTGCCACGTTGGGATCATACGAGTCATACGATATGTCTGATTTTGAGGCTCGGAAGCTCTAAAATTAATCAAACTAAAATTCAAAAAAATATATACGGTTGCAATAAAAGCACTGGTATCCTAGATATATTTAACATTAAAATCACAAGCCACATTAATTACATTACACATTAATACAATTTACCCGTGGACATTCGCATTGACGCCGACAGCTCTTGATAAGGCGCGTTCGGAAACACCGCTAAACAGCGTTAACTATTGGTAAATATTCACGTGTAGTCTCGTAGTAAATAAATATTCATTTATTTAAACTTTATTGCACAGTCATCATCATATTAGCCGAAAGACGTCCCCTGCTGGACATAGGCCTCCCCCAAAGAGTTCCAAAGTGACCGGTCCTGCGCCACCCGCATCCAGCGGACTCCCGCGACCGTTACCAGGTCATCAGTCCACCTTGTGGGAGGCTTACCATCGCCGCGCCTTCCGGTACGTGGTCGCCACTCGAGAACCTTTCCGCCCCAACGTCCATCAGTTCTACGTGCAATGCATTATTGCACAGTAACATGTTACAAATACAAAAGGCGAACTTTAGGCATTCTCTACCAGTCAACCTTTTTCAGCAGACCGATTCAATTTGCACTTAAGGGTACATAAAATTGGGATCATTAAAATAAGTACAAGATGTTTCTTTACGATTACTTCTTTAAACTTTCACCAGTAATGTAAAACAGTTGTAAATTTCAGTGCAACGGTTCACCTGCAGACCTGCACTGAGCGCATCCGTGAGTAAACAACGTGGTAAACGTCCTGCTTATTTATCGTTCCTGTTAATTACCCTAATTGATGGAGTTATATTTCAAAGTGCACTTTAGTAGACTGGGTATTTGTTTTGTCTGTGTTGGAATTGGGACGCCATACGTATGTGGAGGCTCAGAATAAATAGTACAGAAGGCACGCTGTACGACTACTTCTAAAGCCGCGTACGGATAGCCCGTACCCTCTGCTACGCGTGTGTTTACGCGTACATTGGATCTGGACGCACCGCCACGATCCACTGCCGTGCCGGCGGCTCGTGCGCGAGCCAGTTCGCGCGGCACGCGTTCCCCTAGAGTGTACGCGTAGCTGCAAGTACGGACATGGTGTTCCAGGACACGCGTAACCGACTACGCGTGCCAATGTACGCGCAATCCGTACGCAGCTTTAGATAAATTGATGAACTACGATAATTTGTATACTGCGCACTGTTGTTTTGCGGTCTGTAGAAATGTTAGGTACTATCTTTAGCTTATGTCCTTCAGGGGCAAGGTGGTCGCTGACTGAAGTTGATCGCGTAACGGGCGCAATTATGACCCTAACAACATGCAAATTCACGCTACGGTCTTCAGACACCCCTATTACTTCAGAACGAGACGATTTGTATATATACTTTAAGTATAATATACAAATTTACTAAATTAAATCTATAAAAGGTCCCCGAGGCATTGTACCAGGGATGCTATCTGCTTTTTAAAGGTGTCAAATATATTTTTTTAAATGTTTATGGAAAAAAAAACAATTGACAGCTTTAATGAAGCAGACATCATCTGTCAAATATGTTTGACGTGACGTAGAGTTGTGACGCGACAGAGCGATATCGGTTTTATACTTATTAGGATTATGTTCACACGTATCTGATTCTGATGCACTCTGACGTGACGGCTCCTGCGTCAGAGACCACCACACAGTCAGATGAGTATGAATCTGGCTTTGCAGCCTTAACACGCACCATGATATCTATTACACCAACAAAATTCGACCCTAGTTCCTACTTACTCATACTATGTTGACCACCGCTTTAATCTATGTGGGCAGCTACGAAACTCGATCTCTAGGAAAGGGGAACTCGACTGAGTTCGTTGCACCACAAAGATAATGAACACGAAAATACGAGTAGGTATTATCACTGTGAGTTGTGGTGCTGTGGAACTCGCGAAGGTGTCTTTTTTGTATTTTCTTTAATTAAAAAAAAAAATGAACTTTCGACAAAAAAAATCTAAATAATTTACGAACTTGCTCAAAAAAATTTACCTGTAGAGGAGAACAGCAGGACAGCGGGACATCCGGACATACGAATGAATTTTGGTCCAAGCTGAGACATAAAACTTCGTTCCCTTCGCTCGCTCGTCCAATAAGCGCGTTTGACTAGATATTGCTTTTTGCCATCTTATCTTATCTTATCTAGGTGAGGGCCCTGTGGGATGCACTTCGACCCAGTGGGATCTTTTGTGCATTTGCCCTCTCATTTATGCCTGTTCCCAGGCTTGCTCCATCATTTCCACAAAACCGATGATGCAGTACACCTGGAGCACCTTGAATTCCTTTGGTTTGCTTTTTGCCATACCCTTGCTCGACACAAGAAACGTCTCTAGGAAAAGTCGCGCGACATTATGCCTTATCTTTCAATTTTGAATCATCTAAATTGAACATACTTATCTACTTATAGTAAATTCGTAATGGCTATGTCCTATATTAACTATGTCACGGAGTATCATGAAGCGATGTCGAATGGCGCTAAAGACGCTTACACTTTATTTTTAGTTAGTAGAGTAAATTATAAGTTTAAATTTAATATTAACCTATTTCTCCGCGCTCCATATAACCATCGCCTCCGCAACCGATACATTTCAGTCTAACCAGCATACACCGACTCAAGCGACACAGTATTTCTAACAGAAAATACACTTTCATTACAAAGCTAATGAGATAGGTAAACAACCTTTAAAGAGTCCTGTCACCTTACCTTAGTGACCTACGTCCTTGAGTAATTTTGCTCACACGGCTAAATTAAAAACCCCTATTATCCTTACTAGTTTTATAGGGACATAAGTCGTTTCGTTTTCGAACGGTGGTACAGTTAGCCGCAATATTTACTATTGGAACCGGTGCGCCCGCGCGCCCACGCGCTGTCGCAATCGCGATGCGTGCGAGTGAGGATCGACACCTCTTGGTAGTAGAGTTGAGTGAATTTCGATGTGTGAATACTGTGAATTTCATACCCTTCCTAATATACCTTCTCTGCCATCATGCGCAAGCGAGCCGCCTCGCTACTTAGCAGGGTGAGGGCCAGCACCAACAGCATCCTAGCAATGTTTGCTGGCAGGTGGCATGGGGCTTACCTAAACCACTGCACTAAGCTCTATTCCATATCATAATGTTTAAGTACTAACACTAGATTCTAAATTGTCATTTTTAGGGTTACGTACTCAAAGAGTAAAACGGGACCCTATTACTGAGACTTCGCTGTCCGTCCGTCTGTCTGTCACCAGGCTGTATCTCAAGAACCGTGATAGCTAGAGAGTTGAAATTTTCACAGATTATGTATTTCTGCTGCCGCTATAACAATAAATACTAAAAACAAAATAAAATATTTATTTAAGGGGGGCTCCCAAACAACAAACGTGATTTTTTTGCCGTTTTTATAGATAATGGTACGGAACCCTTCGTGCGCGAGTCCAACTCGCACTCGGCCGGTTTTTTTATATTTAAATGATTATATTTTAATGAACATGAACATTACATTTCAATACATTCCTTATATTTAAAAGTGTAAAATATGGATAAAAATCGGTAATAAATGACGATTTAATTTAATTTTAATTTTATATTGTCGGTCATAAGATTTGAATCGAAAACATTTTGTCGAGTAACATAACGACTCATACATAAAGCATTAACTAGGCCCAACAGCAGTACACCGTAGCTAGATAAAGTTTTTGATAAAGCCAGCTTTACTCTATAATGAGATTGCTATGCTATGACATTAACTAAATTGATTAAATCAGGTCATCGGTCATCGGATATGGAAGGAATCCACGTAGGTAAATAAACAACGCTATAACTAAAGATTTGTAATATTCTACAACTGCTTTTTTTTTCTTTTCTCCTTGCCTTTTCCCTATACGGGGTCGGCCTCCGTAATACATTCTCGCCATTTCTGGCGGTTTTGGGTGTGTTCTGGGTTTATTCCCAACGTCTTCAAGTCAGCTGCGATAGTTCTAGTCCATGTAGTGAGCGGGCGGCCTCTTCCTCTTTTGCCCCCGTCTATGGCCATTACTTTTCTGGTCATATGATCCTCATCTCTTCGCATGACGTGGCCGTATATTATACAACAATATTCTACAACCCCAATATAATTATATTAATTATGTACATATAAATAATGATATTATTCCAGCTCGATCATTCCTTGGCATACTTACATATTTTCTCTGAGAGTCTGTACTTCTTTCTACCCTCTTCCTAACCCACGAGGATTCTATTGATCTTCTATTGACAACTACATAAACGAAGTGCTCCGCATAATCGCAGAAGACTATTTACTAGTAGCGTTCTGAGCTATAGAAATGGCGAGCAATTAAAAAAAAACAAAACTGAACGACTAAAAATTATATATAAATAAATAATTATTGAACCTGCTCACAAAATTTTACGAGAATGGTTTGATAAATGGGACTTGTAGAGGAGAACAACGGCGGACATACGAAAGAATTTTTACCCAAACTGAAACGGAGAACTTCGTTCACTTCGCTCGCTCGTTCAATAAGAAACGAACACTGCTTATCTAAAGATTCTAAAGTATCAAGATCGTCCGCTCGCCCTATACGAACCGCGCCAGACAGTCTAGAGGAGCGTTGTCGCTAAAATGGGGCTTCATACACACTAACAATGAATGTAATGCGCTTTTGTTTCGATCGCATTGTTGAATAATAATACCTCACCACTGTCATTCAAATTTAGACCCAATCGTACGATACTAAAGTTTAAATTCAAGTGACGATAGTGTGCGGAATTGAATGCTTAAGTTTATTGTAATAATTGAAAACCTACACGCTATTTAACTCTTTAAAGACGTATTGTTAAGGGTCTTAATGGATTACAAGTGTGCCGTTATCAGCTTGATCGAAGTTTATATTTAAATTATTTAGATGAAGCTTCAAAAAATACAACGCATTGTTTTAAAAAGCGTCACTGGTGGGTTATTGATATAATTATGTATGTATACAAATATACATGTAGGTAACCAGATTCTGCAAAAAATAGGGTCACTGAGTCAGTTAAGGCGACGTGAGCTCCAAAAACTGATTAAAAAAAAAATCATGGCTGTTGTTTGGGTTAAAATACGGCTGCTTTAAATTTAATTAGCAATCTTGAGGCCTTTTTCGAGGGAAATCAGCTATTCGAATCCTGAGTTTTTGACTTTCGCTCGATAGAAAAAAATCACGAACATAGGTCTAAAATAATCGTAACAAATTATGCACAACAGCTAAACATATAAAATTGGTTCTAAAAATCGGCAATGTCATGTTTGAGGGAAATCAGCTATTACTTTTTTATTTATTAAAACGCACAAAAAATTAAAATTAAAAAACATGATATCCGCGCTTCCAATCACGCACTTCCATCTCGCTCACGCTTATGCTCAGTGAGAGGGAGAGAAGACCACGAACCTACGTCCCCTTAACCGACCAGCTTCAATTAGAGTCCATCTGAAGGACAAAGGTTGTTCAATTACTTACAGGATAACATTTCTACAGACCAACAAATGGTGAGCCGTATGCAATTATCTTTCTAGTTTTAGAATAGGAATCTACAAAAAAAAACGAGGAAATATCCTATCAGATCGTCGCAAACTGGCACACTAAACTAGGTGGTCGCTAACCGGCGCAATGACCCTATGCATGTAACAGTTATTATGATTCGAATGAAACTGATGGGAACCGAACCTGTGACCTTTAGATTGATAGTCGAATAGTGCAATCATTCAAATCATTGGTCCAATCGAAAGGTGCATTAATGTGGTGTAAGATATGCGCTTACGCGTTTTCAATGGGGTTGGCTGGTGAAAGCTAATTGTAGATGGCGCTCTTATAGATTCCATACGATGAGAGAGAGAGACAGAGGATCGATGGTCCCTAACTTGTATGGAAACCATATACAGTTCTTAGGCAAAAATCTTCCCCATAGCTTTAATCCATAGCCTTTTATTTTTAGCCTTTTTCGGAAAACGGTGGATTCCCACTTCAGAGCAATTCGGGACGAAACATTAAGTCATTTTCGCAAAAATAAATAAAAACTACTTCCCGCCATACAAATTTAGCTTTTTTAGGGACCATTATTGGTGCTGTCAGTTTGACAGTTGCCAGCCCCATTAATTCACACACGTGTTCTAATCGAAGATTACCTTTACAATGCTCAATGGCGATTGGTGCCCTCACAATTAACTCTCGCTCGTAAAGTTTAGCTCGATATATATTAATAATTATTAAATAATACATGTAAATAATGTATGTACAAGTAAACTATTATAGAATTGACATAATAGAAAATAATACGCAATTGTGATAATATGTGACGTGTAATATTTCTATAATTATTACAATGTGATCTTCTTATGATTATTACAAATAGGTAATATAAAAAACTAGTCAAATATTATGAATAAATGAGTATGAGTATGCTGAGTATGAGTATGCTGTGCTCTTTGCCCTCTCTGCGGAGACTTGCAATAGTTGCAATAATCAGTGTAGAATTAGGTTTCTATCAAAACCGATAATACTTAATTTGTGTTTTGATTGTTCTCCCGAAAGCACTGTCAAAATATCAGTTATATAGTTTAGAAGCAGAAGCCAATTGCAAAGCAGTGACGACCGCTTTAGCCTAGTTGGTAGTGACCCTGCCTACGAAGCAAGAGGTCCTGGGTTCGAATCCCGGTAAGGGCATTTATTTGTGTGATGAGCACGAATATTTGTTCCTGAGTCATGGATGTTTTCTATGTATTTAAGTATTTATTTATCTATACAAGTATATATATCGTCGTCTAGTACCCATAGTACAAGCAGCTTTGCTTAGTTTGGGACTAGGTTGAATTGTGTAAGATTGTCCGCAAATATTAAAAAAAAAAAAAATAATAATTATAAGTTGCAAACAGCCACATTAGAATTCTTATTGTAATTTAAAAGAACCAGTTTAAAAATTATATTATTTTCAGTTTTTTGGTTAATTTTATTTCAGAGCCCGGTTTTCTATTTTGTGTTAAGTAATGGAAAGGTATTCCAGGTAGAACTCATGACATAGTCGATTGTACAACAAGCGCATAAAACGAGCCATTCAACCTGATACGTTTATATCCACCCGAGCCACCGGCGAGGGTGGATAGTTAAGTCGAGGGGTTAAATGGCTAATTTATGCCCGAGTTATACACACTGCCTTTCACTTCGATTGCGAGAAAATAACAAATAATTGCAAAATAAAATAAAATAATAGCTCATTCCCGTCTCTTAACTTTTTAAAGTTTTTATGTTTAATTTTTTTACAAGTGATATTAGACTTAGGTACTTACCTACTTCATACTGCCAAGTAATTTAATGGTTCAATACGGTTTAAAATAATAATTGACTCCTATTTTATCTGGTTTTATTAATTTAGTTATGGAAAACACGGATGTGAAATTTATTAAAGTAAATCAAATCAAATGACAAGTTTATTCTACGAAGTTTTATTGTGTGTGTGTGGCTGTTAGGCCCGATTGTCTTAGTCTTTAAAACAATTTTACTTTGTGCACTAGAGCATAAAAGTGCCATTTTATGCAGCATACATCCAGCACAAAGGCGAACTTTGCGAGCATGAGAAGTGAAATAAATATTTGACTAAGTACCTACATTAACCCTGGGTCACCTAACTTTACCAAAATTCCATTACTCATCCACAGTACCAACTCAAACCATGACTCATGAACAGTAGGTACCGCTTTTTGCGAAACAATTTTCCGCACGGAATCCAATTTTAAATATCAATAAGAGGACGTGTGGCCATCACAATGGCAGAGTCCGAGTCAATTTGGATGCGGACCGCGGAGTGCATCCGCGCGCAGATTTGCTCAATAACTTTTGTGCATGTACGCGCAGCGTGCATAGGGTTAAAATGATTTAGATTGGAATATTGGATGCGTTTGCGGGATTTTCAAACGACGAAAAAAAGTGTAGGTTTTCGAACTAGGTCTTTTGAGGACTTGATCAACAATTTAGCTGAATTATTTTACATGTATATCTCATAGGTACAGTCGCCATCACATACATCGGAGCAAACAAGCACGGAGCAAACATCGGAACACACCTCTATTTTCATAGCATTAAGGTGCATGTGCCGATATTTTTGAACACCTATAGTGTACCTATGTATGTGATGGCGACTGTACATAAGTCATCATCAGAGGCATGTCAGTCTATTACAGACTATAAAAACTCTTATGGCTATATAAGCCGATATACCCTGAGAAAATTACGGTTTTTTGGAAATAATTCAATATCAGGCTAATTATTTGTATACGGCTTTTATATGTTATTTTAAAAAACTTTTACTATCGAAGTCAATAATTCTATGGACCGGAAGTTAGGAAAAAAATTATCCCCCAAGCAAAAATGATATCAGTATGTTTACAATGAAAACATGCTGGAGTACACAAATTTGGAGACTTACTACCTGAATCCAAAAATATAGGCATCAGGAAATAACAGCATTTTAATTAAATATTTACGACCTTGAGATAATATTAAATTTCATTTGGCCTATAGAAAAGTTTATTCATTAACAAAAATAAGTGGATTATGCGCGTATCCCAATTATCCTATTAGTCAATTATAAAGTAAAAAAAGTTTATACCATTTTCGCCTGATTTTTACGGAATTTATGAAGATTACTTTTCGTTATTTTTTACCGTATCGGTATTCAATTTAGGTGGATTATTAATGAATATTACCCAACCTATTTTTTGGTGTAAAAATATGGCTGATATCGATATATTGTTGTGTTTTCATAGAGCGAAACCGTAAAGTTCTCAGGGTAATACGGGAATGGCACGCACGACCGCAAATCGACATAAGTACAGTCTACGAAAAATTGTATACATGACCTTAATGTAAAGGCAATAAAGTCGTGTAGGTATACATACTTGTATTCGTGTACAATAATCGGAGCATTTACCTTAATTCAACATTTCCATTACGCTGTTCTACATCAGTTCCATTAACACCTACACACAACGAAAATGCTACAAAATCGAATATACCATGTATGTTTATCATGTCATGTTAGTGATACCAGATACATAATACATTAATAATTATGGCTTTCGAAGATACCGACCTCATAAATACGAGCCTATTGCACAACGCAATGTCATCGACATAATTTAAATTCAAATCATCATGTCTGAAAGCGTCAGATAATAAACCGTTTCAGACGTAATTGATGACATTATAACGAGTTCTATATCTAAATGCCCCAAGCTGACAAAATCAAGGCATAAAACTATTACAAACGTACACTAAAATCTTAATTACATTAAGAGGATTATGAACCTGTAATTTTTCATACAAAAAGCGATAACGTTTTTCACCCCGTAAACATTCTTCGATTATTATAATTTTTGGACATGTTGTAGATATAATGAAAAACTAGGTCTGTACGTTTTGATTTTTAAGAAATATTGCTTGCGGTAAAAGTTATTAGCATCTAAAAATCGATATTTTTGACTTAAAAACTTTGTCTATCGTTTTATTTTTTTTAATTAATCTAATCTGATTTGCTAAAAAAAGAAAACGTACAGACATAGATTATAGTGTACTAAATCTAATAATACCAAAATTATTTCATTTCATAAAGGTTTAGGGGGGTAAAAACGTTATAACCCGGAACAATATTTCAACAAGGAAATGTAGGCAATTGCCTCCAGGACTAGCTACTCTCTCTATCGCACGATACGGGTGAGGCACAGAGCGATGTGAAACAGATAGATTTTTTTAAAATACCTACTGGTGCCGCGTATCGGCACTTCACAATCCTCTTAAAAAATATGCGAGCTAACCGAAACCAAGCTATTATGAACCTTACTTGCTTGTAATAAGACTTACACATGCGTCTACATTTGATTTGTACTCTCCTTGTCATATTTGTTTGACCTACTACTCTTCATGATATGGCTATGCAATCTGATCTGTACCTAAACCTCGTGTACCACTCATAAGCACCGTAGCAAAAGCAACCGTATGTGTTTAGTCATATAATTCACATTCCAATTAAATTGCAGTGACAGATAAGATGTGGAATATAACAATGTGTCCAGTCAATATTTGAGCAGTGTAGGTGGCATATCAATGTCTCTAGAATGTTGAACTTCATGACAAGTAGGTTGTAAATAATTTACTTTAAAAACAAAGTTTAAACCGACTTCAATTCAGTAGGTACTTCGCCAACTTGCGACGCCAAGCCACATGATACCTACTTGAAAATCTTCACATTTCCTTTTCAATTTACCACATGAACTGCTTTCCTAGGGCAAATGCGTTGATTATTTCAGAAATAACCCAAGTCGCTTTATGTGGGCTGATATTATTTGAGGAATTCCGTCGATTCCTCAAGGATCTCAGAATTAACACTTCATTAGTTGCTACTTCAACGGAATCATGTCAGATTCTTTGACGTATGTACTTTAATTACGTCTTTGAGGAGTTCCATAAGTCATCTGTGGCCTTCATCATCAGTTCCACTTCACCAAAATTACGATTTCCGAAGGGTAAATACACGAGTTATAATAGAAAATACCGAAATCACTACCTACGTGTGCCTATAAAATTTGAGGGTTGCCCTCAATTACCCTGGGATCCCATCATCAGATCCTGACTTGGTGACAATGAGACGACCTCAGGAGTATACTCTTTCGAATAAAAAAGGAATTTTAGAAATCGGTCCACAATTGACGGAGAAATCGGCGAACATACATTACATCTTTGACGAGTTCCATAAGTCATCTGTGGTCTTCATCATCAGTTCCACCTACCCAAAATTGCGATTTTCGAGTGTAAATACACGACTTATAATAGAAAATACCGAAATAACTACACGTGTGCCTATAAAATTTGAGGGTTGCCCTCAATTTCCCTGGGATCCCATCATCAGATCCTAAATTGGTGACAATGGGACCACCTCGGGAAAATACTCTTTCGAATAAAAAAATAATTTTGGAAATCGGTCCACAATTGACGGAGAAATCGGCGAACATACATAAAAAAAAATACATACAGTGGAACATAATAACCTCCTCCTTTTTAGAAGTCGGTTAATGAGTTTACGTACATTCAAGGACTTTAATTTTTGAGCCATTTAGGTGTCAACTAATTTTGGTTTTTTAATAGTAAAGCTTTGAAGTGTTCAGTATAAAGTCAACTCTAAATAGCTCAACGATTACATACATACATATTATTATGTATGATACATATGTGACCGTACATTGAAATGAATATTCTACTCAAAGTCATGAATTAATTATATATGCGTTTTGGTTAAGACGCTGTCAACACCAAAAACGCGCACACTGTCTATTTGTATCGGAGTAAACGAGAGCGAGTGTTACTTGAGCGGCCAGGTTTTAGACGAAAATAATGAATAAAAATTTAATTAAAAAAAGGGGTGCATTATTTTTGAAATATGGCTCGTCAGCGGTTTAGGTATGAATATGTGGACTTCATGTTTTAAATTGCAGACCCATACGTCTAAAAAATAAAGACATAGAACCGTTTAAGTTGATTTTAAGACCAATCTTTGCAATTATTTTCTATCGAGCCGATTTCATCCAATTATGTTTCGAGTCCGTCTACGGTCTTGAAACTATGATAAATAAAATAAATAAATAAATATTACGGGACAATCTTACACAAATCAACCTAGGCCCACGGTAAGCTCAATAAGGCTTGTGTTGTGGGTACTAGGCGATGATATATATAATAGATACATACATATAGATACTTATATACATATATAACATCCATAACTCAGGAACAAATATTCGTGATAAATACACAAATAAATGCCCTGACCGGGATTCGAACCCGGGACCTCCAGCTTCGTAGGCAGAGTCACTACCCACTGGGCTACGGAGGCCGTTAAAATGATGAATATTAACTTGTATTTTTTTTTGATGTGCTAGAACAAATAGTTTTTCTTAAACAACTGCTTAAATATTATCAATTTCAACAAATTTGGTCTTGTCAGCCTCTTAATAGTTCGTCTGAACTAACTTACAGTGGTCATTTAAATATACAAACACACTTTGAGTACCATTGAAAACTACTGTTATTTTTATGCAATAACAGCATCATTTTCGCAAACCTAAACTTTCTAAACGAACAAAAAAACACAAAGCAAAGCAGAACTAAGTAAAAGAGTTACAATTGTACTTTCTATTCCGATAATCTACAAATCTAGGACGGATTTAAAGTCCAAGTGTGCGCTATAGTCGAAGATGCTGTGAACTGTGGAAGGGAAAATGCGCCAATTAAATAAACCACGATACTGCCCAAAACCAAAGAGATATAAGTCTTTTATCAAATGCACTTGACCCTGGTTCAATGATATCAATTAATAAATAAAAAGCGGCCAAGTGCGAGTTGGACTCGCGCACGAAGGGTTCCGTACTATTATCTATAAAAAAGGCAAAAAAATCACGTTTGTTGTATGGGAGCCCCCCTTAAAAAATATTTTATTTTGTTTTTAGTATTTGTTGTTATAGCGGCAACAGAAATACATAATCTGTAAAAAAATCAACTCTCTAGCTACCACGGTTCTTGAGATACAGCCTGGTGACAGACAGACAGTAATAGGGTGCCGTTTTACTCTTTGAGTACGGAACCCTAATAATAGGGTCCCGTTTTACTATTTGAGTACGGAACCCTAAAAACTATAATGCTCATTATCAAATTAACTTCATTAATTATATGTAGGCTGAAAAACCGATAATGGCATGCGTCCGCGACAGATTTCATCTACCTACTTACTTACGTCCATTCAGCCGTGATTGTGTACCGTACCTCCACGCGTTCCCGAGATAAAGTGTCTTGACAGACAGAAGGACAACAAAGTGGTCCTATAAGGGTTCCGTTTTTTCCTTTTGAGGTACGGAACCTTAATTTTATAAAGTTTGAATGTTTGAGTGTTTGATTATTCAGTCACGCAAAAACGGCGTAGCGGATTTTTGTTTTTTAACCGACTTCAAAAAAAGAAGGAGGTTCTCAACTCAACTGTATTTTTTTGTGTGTTTGTTACGCGATATCTCGGTAATTTATACTTAAACCGATTTGAAAAATGTTTTCTTTGTTTGAAAGCATATACTTCCAGATTGGTCCCGTTGTCACCAAAATTCAGTTCTGATGATGGGATCCTGGAGAAATCGAGGGAACTCTTCAAATTATATAGGCTAACTTGAAGCAATTTGGGTACTGGTTTGAAGTCGGTTAAAACTTTGTTTTCAAAGTAAATTATTACTAACTTGGATTAAAACAGATTACTGGTCAAACCTAAAATCATCCCCCGACATTACGATTTTTATGAATCGTGGTCGGTGACAAACAAGCCTACGGCCCGACTGATGTTAGCCATGTCACCGCAGCCTATGAACGCTAGCAACTCCAGCGTTGATGCAGAGGAGGACGAAGTCGCGAGCAAAAGCCACTTTACCATTTATAGGTAAAATAATTGTGAATGGGTTTTGCGACGTTCAAACAGTCCCCTGGGAGGCCTGCGTAAATAATTGTACTTGGGAGTCCCGGGAAAACCATTAGTTAGATGCAAAATTTCGTCCATTAGCGAATTAGCTTTGTTAAAGTTAATGTCGTTTGTCATTTTTCTAAAGTAGGTACTACTATTAATTTGTAAAAGTAGTAGGTACCTACCTACTTAAATAAAATTAATGGTGACAGTTCGTTGGCGAACTCTCCTTGTCTAGTTTTATATTCGAAAAATGATGATAGATGAATCATCATCAAGTTTAAAGGAATAAATATATTCTTTCTAATTTTTGCATTCTTACTTTCTCCGTCACGCATGCTGGAAAAACATTGTCACATCACTAATCCGTGCATAAGTAGTACGTATAGTCTGGTGCCAGATAAAATCCAACAAGTTGTGCGATGCGTATAGATCGATCACGTTTAAGGTGGTTCGATTGCCATACAAAACGTTATTTGACATTCGCAGGCTAACGGCGTGATATTTTAAGAAACTTATGTAACAAACTTTCATAAATTGGCGTCCCATTTGCGCCAAATTCCCCCTTTCCTAGAATGAACTTGTATAAACTAGATTAATTTGAGAAATTGGGTTGGAACGTGATATTTTGGGAAAACGATTTTTCTCAAATTAATCTAGTTTATACAAGTTTATTCTAGGAAAGGGGGAATTTGGCGCAAATAGGAAGCCATTTGAAGAAAGTTTGTTACATAAGTTTCTTGAAATATCACGCAGTTAGCCTGCTAATGTCAAATAACGCTTTGTATGGCAATCGAATCAGTAGCTCTACTAGTTCAAAGATTATTAAGAAAAGGACTAGTTCTAGTATAAGTTTTATCGATAGGTACCTACAATACGTTTTCGAAGGCGTTTGCGTTTAGTTTCAATTTGTATGGCAACGCGAACAGCGCCTCTGGTGGTAACTATTAGGAACTACGCGTTGCCATACAAATTAAAACTAAACGCAAACGCGTTCGTAAACTTCGTAAACGTATATGTATCGATAAAACTTATACTAGAGCTATTATTAGCTGCCAATTGTACTTTAGGAGCCACATGAGGGATACAACGTGCAAATATGCAATAAGTACAATACAAATACTCTTTATTGCACACTCTCACACTCCACACAAACAGAGCAGTAAAAAATAGCAAATATATAACAGTATACATTTTTTTTGCTATTCGTTCCACGTCCGGGACATGTATTATCCTATTAGTCATCAAATTTGACGTTTTAACCTCTAATAAGTTTTAACTACAAAAACCGACTGGACAATGCAGGTAATCAACGTCCAAAAAATATATTATGATTTGCATTGTAATTTTTTCCTTTTGTATTGCATTTTTTGCAGCTTGAGATGTATTAGGACTATTAGGAGTTCCTGATTCGATGTTCACGCATTTTGGAATTAAATTTAAACTGCACAACAGAATTGAGTCTTAGAATTAGGTAGGTATAATGTAAATGTTCGTGAGACCAGTCACTTTTTTTAACATTTGCATTAAAACATAGTGTCGTGCGTGGAATTTGTACAGACTATTTCAATCGGAATCATGTATTTAGGAATATTTTTTTTATTGAGAAAGAAAAATCATATTTTCATTTTCATTTCATTTTCATACATTTTCTATGATAAAAACAATACGTGGCTAATGCACAATGAGAACCAAATGTTCTTATTCTTATCTATCCACATAGGCCGGATTCTATAAGGATCCTATAAGGTTTATAACTTATTTGTTTTTTATCAATACAACTATCATTACCTAATAACACTGCTTTAATGATGATGACCGCTACCTGGAAAGGATACCCTTTCAAACAAAAAAAGAATTTTCCAAATTGGTCCAGGCGTAACGATCGTAGAACCTCCTCCTTTTTTGAAGTCGGTTAAAAATAGATACTATCCAACTTAAACATGTCTAGTAATGTCAAAGGCTGACAACGTCGACAGGTCGTGCTAGCTAGTTTATAAATAAAAAAACTAGTTAATGAGTCTACGTTAAAAAAACCGAAACCAATATTTGAGCCAAAATTCTTTTTGATGCCTATACTCTCGTACATTTTAACCCATAATGTTTTACTTATTCGGGTTATCTTTTAAATAATTATTTGTTTCTAATTCACAATGAAAATGCATGACCGAATGATTACTTTTATAGAAGAACATACATACATACATATAATCACGCCTCTTTCCCAGAGGGGTAGGCAGAGATCACGGATCTCCATTTGTTACGATCCTGACAAACCACTTTCGCTTCACTCACTTTCATAACATTTCTCATACATGCTCGTCGGTTTAGGGTACTTTTGACCTGACCTTTTTGTAAGATGTCTCCAATTTGATCGGAGAAAGTTCGCCTAGGTCTTCCCCTTCCAACTTTATAGAAATATTCGGGCTCAAAATAAAAAAAAAACATTGTTCGGTAGGTAACGCAGTGGCCATCATTTTGAGGGGTCATGGGGACTGGTAAGGTAACGCAGTGGTAATTTGAGTACCAAATGAGACTTTTTTGTGATGAAAAACCCAGGATGTTGAGGGAAATTCATAATAGGTACACATATTGAGGCCCAGTTGAAAACTAACGTTACACTACTAGGAAAATATTTCGAGACTTAAGTATCTATAATTTTGTAAAAGTGTTTATAAATTTTCATCTCTATTTTAGGCACTAAAAGGAATTTTGGCCCATTTATTAGGTACTATGTTTTACAAACTTTGCTTGTTTACTACCGCGTTCCTGTTGTCCTATAAAAAGTACACACGTAAACAAGTGACATCTGTCCGCGAAAACAAGTGAAACACGTGTAGGTCATTAACATTACAATCTTTGTATAATAAGTACCTAATAAACTATGACACACTGGCGCCGACATTCGCAGTGTTCCCGAGCGCACGGGCAGTCAAACCAGTGTAAGTTAACCTTCAATTACATATAGGAATGCATGTGTATCGGGATCAAATTATATCAAATACATAGTACACTTGAAACTATTTGAGATGGCCGAATTGCATCGAAGTTGTCCATTCAAAAATCAACTCTACCTTCCAAGGTGCAATATTCTAATTCCACTGACAGTCTTATAAAATGTCGGATACCTACATGTTTTATGACAAGCCCAAAACATTGCGATTTGCGAATAAGACGGGCATCACTAAATACTTGTGTTGTGAGCAAAGCAGAATTTCTTTTTGCCATTGGAGATGCCTTGAAAGGTTGAAAGTCAGTCACCAGTCACGGTATAATATTCTATGACACCCATAAAACTACTTAGGTACTTAGTTGCTCTGGGAGCTGTAGAACTTTAAATTTCGAAAAACTTAGTCGTCAATAAAATTCTAGAAGTAGTCCGTTTTGTCCTACGATTGAGTTCTACGCGTAGAACTAAACGGACGAAAAAATCCGTTTTGTCCTACGGCGTAGAACTAAACGGATATTTTTGTCCGTTTAGTCCTACGCGTAGAACTAAATCGTAGGACAAAACGGACTACTTCAAATTCTATAGTTATAACTTATTGAACCTGCTCACAAAATTTCACGAGAATCGGACGAGAAATGCGACCTGTAGAGGTAAAAAGGCGGACAGCAGGACATCTAGACATCTGGACATACGAAAGTATTTAGGCCCAAGCTGAAACGCTTCGTTCGCTTCGGTCCCTCTGAGAGGCCCTTAAGGCCCTCAGAGAGGACGTACCGTAACGTATCCGTTACTGGCCGCACTGAAGGCCAAACGGGGAAAAAAAATAAAATAAAAAAAATCGTTCGCTTCGCTCGCTCGTTAACTCGTTTTATTTTTCTTTGGGCCAAGCGGTTTCACTCAATTCTCAAAAAACCGTAAATTACCTATATCGATGTTAGAGGTGTTTATACGTATATGTATGGTGTGTGTTGATTTATCTCAATGCAATAAATCAGTGACGAATGACTCTCACGCGCCGATGTCTCTTCAATGAGTTTCATTCAGTCTATTATTAGACCAATATTTGTAAATTAATAAATTTACATAAGTGCGTCACTTTCTCCACTCAAAATCATACCTTGGATTGTTGTCATAAGGTACTATTTTCAATGGCAATTTTGGAAGTCCTTTATAGTGTTTTCTAAGGGATTTGAGAGTAGCGGAATTCCAATAGCGTTGGTTTGTTTACCTACTTGCTTTTATAAAAATCCGGTTCAATATTTTAAACGCTTCGACGGAATACACGAAAATACAAACAAAGACTGCTAAAAACATATCCGCCGCTCTGCCGTAGTCGGGCTATAAAATGTGGACGTCGAGCGTTGGAGAATCATATTAGGTAAATTTGCATTTCAATAAGCTATTCAATAATTTCAACCACGCTCTCAAGTCTTCGGTAGTATAGTGGTAAGTATCCCCGCCTGTCACGCGGGAGACCGGGGTTCGATTCCCCGCCGGAGAGACTCTTTTTGTATTTTTTTCTCGTTTAAATATTACAGCCTTATCAGCTTAACAGCTTATTTATTTATTTATCGTACGGCGGTTACACACTGGTACATAAATGTATTCGTATTGATGTCGCTGATAGAGTTCCAGTGTGCCATTGAGCTAATAATAATATTAATAATCTGTTTAAATTTTTATATCTGAAAGTCAAAGATCAAATGGACCTACCCCTAATGAAACGAAAAAAATAAAATCATCACTGTCAGTGTCAAAGGATCCGAAAGGTCAAACGAGGAAATACTAGTAAATGTATGACTAGACACTAGGTATGTTTCCACATCATCACTCAAACAGTTTACCGAAGGGGTGTAGGGCGTAGGCAGAAATTACGTACTTTCATTTACTACAATTCTGACAAACTTGTTTCATTAGCATTCTCATCATACACAGTCGCTGGCGCTGGTTTAGGATTACTCTTGACTTCTTGACCTGACCTTTCTTTAAAACAGCCTTTCAAATCCCTTACAAATAGTTGTAATATAGTTGAAGTGACTTGCGCAATACGCGGACACGGACAGATCTGGCTGCAGCTCTGTGAAGTTGTTGTTTATAGACTGTAAATCAGCTTGTGAAATGTTCAGGGTATTTTAGGATGATGGCCGCGCGTGTCCGTTGTCGGTAAACTGACGACACGGCATACGGAAAGTGTAAAAAACTTTTCTATGCCAACAACAACTCCAGCTTATTCAAGTCATTCGATCCGACGGGATATAGAATTTTAAGATTTAATGGCATTAAAATGGCGTGTCCCTAAAACCGAGCAAGATTAAAAAAAAAAAAAACGCTTTTGTAAAAAAAAAATTGTACTTTTGAATGATAATTAATGATAGCGTAGCTGGGTTAGGGGTTATGTATGGAGTACTTAATTTGAATGAAAGCTTTATTATTTTGTAATAGATTCTTTGTTGCTTGAACACTACAATAGGTATTGTAGTGTTCAAGTTTCGTTTTCTTCTTTGTGCCTGAGGGCCTACCGCGAAACCGCGAAAGGCATTCGAAGTTTCCCCTCTCTGTCATACTTACAAGTTCGTACGTAAGTGCGACACAGAGGGAAAACTTCGAATGCCGTTCGCGGTAGGCCCTCTGGCCTGTTAGCTAACTAGGTAGTATTTTAACACATTCACTGCCGCGAATCGCTGCGCGCTACGTTCGAAGCCGATCCCGTGGTTTTCCTTGTATGTAACGGAAAGCGACTACCTACGGCGTAGTCGCCCGCTAGTTGGGTTCCCGGCACTGAATGTATTCCTTTTTAGACCTAAACACCATTGAAGACCAGTTCTACGCGGCCCACGTGACTAATTCGCCGCCGGGTCAACCGAAGCCCTCTCAAGTTATAGCGACGCGTGGCTGCGTATAAGTGCGTCAAACTAATCGGCCATTTGTTCGCTCAAACCAAGAAAAAATACATTTTTTCTTGGATTTAGTACCTATGTACGGCAGGTACCTATGTTTTACGACTTTAAGATACCTAATGTGTCTTTTTAAAAGATTTCTCCTAAATAATTCTGCTCTTCATCTTATACTCTTACTTAGTGTTTTTCCCGGTAGTGCTCAAGATTTAGCATAGGCGCTAATTTCACGAAAGCGACTGCCATCTGACCTTCTAACCCAGAGGGTAAAGTAGAGCTTATTGGGATTCGGCTGGTTTCCACACGACGTTTTCCTTCACTATAAAGTTAAATATCACAGGATTTTTTCGACATGAATATTTTGAAACCTAGTGGTACGGAGTTCGAACCCACGACTTTCAGATTGAAAATCGCTTGCCTTACCGCTCGGCAACAATATAAATAAATAAATAAATATTTGCGGACAATCTTACACATATCGACCTAGTCCCAAACTAAGCAAAGCTTGTACTATGGGTACTAAGACGACGGTATACATACTTATATAGATACATAAATACTTAAATACATAGAAAACATCCATGACTCAGGAACAAATATTCGTGCTCATCACACAAATAAATGCCCTTACCGGGATTCGAACGCAGGACCTCTACCTTCGTAGGCAGGGTCACTACAACAAATTATTAGCTCTTGATTGACAGATGTTTATATTACAGTTTTGCGCACAATCTAGTTTCATAGCACAAACGGAAACAAGTGATAAACAAAGTCGCAATGTATTTATCGCGCTTCCGTCCATCTTCATTGTTCTATTAGCTTTGGCAAGCTTCCATACAGAATTGCAGTTCAGATGATGTCACTGCCATTGTGTATTTGGGTTTAATGTGTTGTGTTGTGTGAGTTGTGTCTTAGTTTAGTTTACAAATTCTAACATGAAACTTATGGAAATCTTGTTAAACGAGCGAGCGAAGCGAACGAAGTTCTCAGTTTCAGCTTGGGTCAAAACTATTTCGTATGTCCAGCGTCTGTCCGGCTGTTTCTTTATGTTGATTTAGTTAAACGAAATTAAATAAGTAGATATTGTAACTAAGATGTTTATTTAAGTATAAATAATTATAATAGTACTATTTTTTTAAAGTTACTGCCTTACATAATAGTAGGTATACATATAGGTAAGCCAAAACTTTTGATACAACCTTTCATTATTACGTTCAACTTAGAAAAGTCATATTAGCAAGTTAGTGAAATAATTTAAATTATTTATTCATTTTCAAAATCATCTTATTTATTTAATTGTATGGCATACATTATTTCGCCTTTAAAGTTAGTCACTCTTTAGGACCACCCAGGGGACTCGTGCAAGGTTGTGGTAGGTAGCTCCTGCGGACGCGAGTTACAGTTGTCCCCTCAAACTCCGTAACATCCCTAGTTTGTACTATAGAATTTTACACGATCTAGGTCCTTTTAGGATTTATCTTAGTGTTTCAGGTACAGTCAGCTACAGAGAAATGTGACCCCCTGCCATACTAACATTGTACGGCAAAGGGGTCACTTTTCTCTGTAGCTGACTGTACCTGAAACACGTCCCAATGTAGAGTCATTGGGAGTTTCAGGACAAGTAGAATTCTAATTGCCCATGAATAAATAACTATACAATTGGGGGAAATAATTTATTTACAATTAACTTATTCTGTTACTTAAATACTAACATTAGTACAAAATTCTATTTAGAACATAGTTTCCGCTCTATGGCAAAAAAACTACTATGATTTCCGAGTTCCGACTGGCAGTAGTCATTAGGTAGTAGACCATATTATTATTTCATTTCACGCGTTACGTTACGTGCAAGTGCAACAGGCCCGGGTTCGATTCCCATAAAGAGGGCATTTTTTTCACGACTAACTCAAAAGGCAACCTAAATTATTTACTTATAACTTCAAATAAATATATTTTTAAAATTTGGTTGTTTTTAACTTTTTATTCATTAATTTATATAAATCTATTCATAAGGTGTGCGTGAAATTAAATAAATATAGGCACCATCTAGTGAGAAACTAGTCCATACATCACATTACGTGGTATCTCGGTGATGTGCATGTTAGACCTTCCGTGGCGCTGCTATCGTTGGTTATCGTATTATGATAGCCTGTGCGGCGGCAGGGTAGCCGGAGGCTCAAGGCCATTCAGAACAGGGAGCCCCTTAAACACATCCATAAAAAGTTTCTGTCAAACATTTCATTTTTGTACAAGCTTTTATTGCCGACTGTATTTTTCTGTATACCGTCATCAACTACCAATTGAGACGATTCTAACGAGCCCAAACTCAACAGGGTTACGTCGGTTAAGTACCTACTGAATTCCCATGGCCACCTTCTATCTCCATCATCAGATCAGCTAGATGGTACCATAATATTTAATTGTCATCCCAACTATACCTTTACCCAAATTTCAGCTCAGTCGGTTGAAGATATCTGCTTCAAAATTGAGTTGTAAGATTCCACCCGACCAAACATAGTTACAATACATATGTAGTTTGGTACATAACATTGCAAGTTAATAGAAAGCTTGTAAAACGTACAAAATCGTTTGTAAAAGTTTTCTCATTCGGAGAACCAATTTACAAAACACGAAGCTAAAATTTTATGACCAAAAGGAAAAACCCGGCAAAAATAAAATCGGACGCGAATGGGCACGCGCCACTTCCACGTGCCGTACGTTTTACAACTTTTTAATTTATGTTCCATTCGTACTGTTTGTATTTATTATTTGTCCAGAGTGCCACTTAACGGCTTTATGGCAGCTAACCGACCGTGGAATATTAAAAAGTTAAGGTTAAATTATAACCGCACCAGTTGTCGCTTGGCCTAGTGACCTTTGTGCAGGCTACACGGTGTTATACAGGGCGGGGCCTGTAACTGGAGCAAATACCTAATTAAAATAATTTCCGAGCATTTTTTTAAGTTGCATCCTTATGTCAGTCCCTAGATTACCTAATATATTAATAGCGTCTTGTTTACAACCACAATTCAATATAATCCAACAACAAAACTCTACTTGCTCATAAAATTTCACGAGAATCGGTTGAGAGAGAACAGCCGGACAGCGGGGCATACGGACATTCGAACAAACTTTGGCCCAAGCTGAAGCATTAGAACTTCGTTCGCTTCGCTCGCTGGTTCAATAAAATCCATAATACTCTCACAGACAATTCCTACTTTCTTAACTCATTAACATTTAAAACATGACGAGATACACATTTTCCAAAACAAGCCGATAATTTTATGTCAAACATGTACAATTACAGAATTTTATTCATTACGCGTACAAATTTAGTGTCCCGCTGTACGCAGCAAGAATAATTAAGCTTTGTGCACCTAACCGAATGCATGACGATACTGAGAAGTAACAGTATTGTGCACTTCACAAAATTATATTTAACATTTTCGATGGGCAATCAGGAACAAATGTTCTGAAAGAGTGAGTACATACCCCAAAAAAAAGTTAATTTTAAGGCAAGCCGGTGGGAATCGGATTGTATGGGCGCTCCGCCACTGGTACCTACAGTACATAATTCCGAAGAGTAATTTCTCCGAAAGCACTTTTTTCCGAATTTCATAATTCCCTAAACAAATGTGCTGAAGGATTTTTTAGTTTTTGAGGATATAATACTAACATTATTACCAGCGCGGTAATGCTGCCTGCGTCATATAGCCACCCTGCCAATAGGTCCAGGTCTGTTATTTAATTAGTTACTTTTATTTATAGTTTACTTGTATTTATACTTTAGGTATCTATATTTTTTAAATTAATAAAACAACTTTCAACCTACTTATATATTTCATTGAATCATCTGCGTCCAAATTTTCGTTTAGCGGAATATGGGGCTCGGGTTTTTTTAATTTCGAAATAATGATGGTTTCGAACAAATCACCCTTCGGAATTTACTACGCTCCCTATGACGACAGGTACAGGTTGTGGTGAAATAGGTCTACACGAATTCGTTATTTACCTAAATTCATTATTCCCTGACTTAAATAACTTAAATCTAGTGGCTCCGTACGCTGCCGCTGTAGACTCTACAGTGTAGAGCAACAAAATTCTACACAATTATTGAAACTGCTCACAAAATTTCACGAGATTCGGTTGAGAAATGCGACCTGTAGAGGAGAACAGCCGGACAGACGAAAGCATTTTTGCCCAAGCTGAAACAGAGAACTTTGTTCGCTTCGCTCGCTCGTTCAATAATTAGCCTAATAAGAGAAGAATTATTAATGTAGAACATAAACTCAAACAGATCATGCTCCTATTGTACGAGTATGTTTAGTTACTGCATAACAACGAACAAGCATTCTTTGGTGCAAACAGGTACAGTCGCCATCACATACATCGGAGCAAACAAGCACGTCACAAACATCGGAACACACCTCTATTTTCAAGGCATTAGGGTGCATGTGCCGACATTTTTGAACACCTATAGTGTACCTATGTATGTGATGGCGACAGTACCTAGTTGCCCTACTATTATTGTGCGCCGTCCAATTGAGAATGGATGAAAATTTTATAAGTGCCTGATTTTTTTTTGTGATAGGAATAACCTTCCTTATAGCACCAGAAAAAAGTTGCAGACTTTTCAGCTGCGTCAATTATTTTTGAAAAATATAAACACTTTCCTCACTTACGTTTTGGGTCTAGGACGGCGAATAAGACACTTTGCTTGATCCGTCTCATATTACAAAAAAATATTTTAAAAATCCGTGGTAAACTGACACTGTCAATGATATTGACAGCTGCAGCATCTATATTTGTCATTGCCAGGGTCAGATGTTTAAAATGTTTTTTGTAATATGAGACGGATCAAGGAATGTGTTTCATTCGCCGTCCTAAACCCAAAACGTAAGTCAGGAAACTGTTTATATTTTTCAAAAATAATTGACGTAGCTGAAAAGTCTGCAAGTTTTTTCTGGTACTAATTCCTATCACCAATAAAAAATCAGGCAATTCTGAAATTTTCATCCATTCCCAATTATGTATACCTGAAACTGGCGTTAGTCCCATCGGATGTGTGTTCACGATCTAATGTCTAAAATGGGAATCACTAGTGGTCGAATACTTGTCTTGATCAACCACCTAACCTCGCGGAAGACGCCGTAGTAAACTGTACACGTATAATCCAATTTCAAATTTCTAACAACGAACAAGATAACGATCTTTGTAAAACTTCCTCCATCCGGCTTAAAATTTCCACCTGCGCTGGCACTCCCGTATTTGGCACCGGCTCCGCTAATGGACAGATTTGGCACGGCGCCCCGCGCAAAGTGCCAATGCCAAGGCTGACTACGTAATACTGATATGGCGCGGCCGTTGTTGCGAGCGTGTTTTGTTTTAGTTTAATGAATGAAACCCTTTGACTGCCATTCCACAGAAATATTATTTAGGTAGGCATACACTCCGCTGGATGCGGGTGGCGCAGGACCGGCCATTGTGGCACTCTTTGGGGGAAGCCTATGTCCAGCAGTGGACGTCTTTCGGCTGATATGATGAGGTATACACTCTTTGTTACAAACGATCGAGTATTTTGAATATACTCAGATAAGATTTGGGGAAAAAATATGGAGCTCACAAACATTACATCTATTTATTCGTGATAGTAGGTACCTAATTTTTTTGCATTCACACAGCCATCCACTAAATAAATAAAACCTCCATACAATACAACTAAGCTAAGACCTAATTTTGCCAGTACAAAGGATTTATGATGGTTGAGTTTACCGCGTGTCAACGAAGATAAAGTGACTGTAAGTATGTCTTTTATATGTAGTATGTAAGTTGACCGTCAAAATTTGCAATCCATTTTTCAGTCACTTCCTGTTATCCAATTGAGCTGAAATTTTGCAAGCATATGTATATCGTATGACAATGCAATATTATGATGACTTGATGCTGATCTGATGCTGGAGCTGGAAGGTGGCCATAGAAACTCCGCAATAAAACGAAACAACCCCATCGAGTTTGGGCTCGTTAGAATCGTCTCAGTGAGTAGTTGATGATCGTATGCAGAAAAGTACAGTCAGCAATAAAAGCTTGTACCAAAAGTGAAATTTTTGACAGAAACTTATTCAGATCATATTGCATATATAGGTAAACTTGGCCAACATTAGTCCCATATAAAATATTATTTTAACATAACATACCTAATGCGAGATTTTACGTTGGAACAATCTAAAAGCAACCGAGTTTTCCAACGTATAGAAAACTCGGTGACCGACTGCCAGGCTTGGAACAGGCACAACACGGTGTGAATCATCCTAACCGCGGCTAGGTGACATTTACAACGGCAGACTTAACTAGACGTATAGATAAAACGCAGTAACCCTCTGTTCCAGAACATTTGCACTTTTATAGCCGAATATTTCACTTTGACTTTATTTATACCTAAGACATCGGTTACACACAAATTCTGGCGTCGTTCAGTCCATCAGTATGATGAGGATCGTGTAACCGTTCTGAATCACAGAGACAGACAGATCATACCTACTGATGGACTGAACTTAAGGCACTCTAAGCTCTTCATAGAAGGAGTGGACTTGGGCTGGGCAGGACCAGAAAACTCTGGAAATCCAGTAAAAAGCAACTCAGAATTATATCTGGGGTGTTCACAGGTCACTTCGGGGTCAAGGATCTCTTGGCCAAGATCTATCGGATAGTTTAGACTGTAGAATGTGTGGCGAGGAGGATGAGACTATGGAACACTTATTGTGTGAATGTCATGCCCTTGCCAGACAAAGAATGAACTACTTTGGTAACGGTTACCCGCAACCAAAGGAATTCAAGGTGCTCCCGGTGAACTGCATCATCCGCTTTGTGGAAATGATGGAGCAAGCCTGGGAGCAGGTATAAAGGAGAGGGCAAATGCAGAAAAGATCCCACTGGGTCGAAGTGCATCCGAAAGGGCCCTCACCTAGATAAGATAAGATGGACTGAACTGACGCCAGAATTAGCGTGTAACCGATGTCTGGTTTGGTTTCTGTGAGCGAAAGACATTCGTAATTTGGAAACGAGTTCTTTATGAACAATAGACGAACGAGAACTATTGATTGTTCGTACTTTCATAGAGCTTTCTAGATTTCACGAACGCACGAACTTGAAAATCGATGGTATATCTCTTTCTCTTCTGTATGTATTGTATTTAACTATAAGAGACAGAGAAGACGTCATTAGAACGTAAATGAATACGACCCAAATAATAATCTTTCTTCTCCAACAGATACAACAGAAAAGTGTCGTGTGTTGCAACCTTTAGCGAAGATTTCCCAACGTCCGAATTATTGAGGGCAAGCCTCTGAAATTTATGTCATAGTGGAAACTATTTTAAAATGTTTATGAGTATATGTCAAAATAACATTCAACTAAATGCATAGACGTTGTGTAGGAGTTTTGAATGTGTGCGTTCATAAATAAACTAATCCTATGTGGGAGTGTAACGGTCGGCATGTAAAAGGAAATTTGAAAATTGGAATTGAATTTTGTTTGCGTTTGTGTTTTGTTTTTGTAGGAATTAACAGTCGTTTGTTTTCGTGTTTACTTATCTTAAGAGAGTGGTGGGTTGCAAATGTTGTATATGATAGTATGGGCGGTTGCATAAAAAATTATTAACTGTTTAAATAAACGGGTAAACTATGACGACGCCTCAATGTTTTATTTTATTGACAAATTAGACGATGTCAAAAAGGAACTTATATTTACCTGTGATTTGTGATGATTTATTTTTATTTTAGGTATAAAATTCTTTATTTGACAAATTAGACGATGATAAAAACGAATTTATATTTAAATAAGTAAATAATAAATAAATAAAAATTGTAAAAAGATGTAACTAACCCCAGAATTAGTAAGAAAATGATGCTTAAAAATGGACGCCACATTTCGCGATGTTTTAATTCATGCTCAGCATGACATGAAATAGTGCGTTTGTTATAAACTAAACCATACTACTCTATATAACTTGAGCAATTGATGACTGGTCGTTACTCTAGTCTAGTCTAGAGATATAACAGAGATATTAACCTGTCATGACGTGGCTGTCATCGAACGAGCGCACGAAGTTCTATGCTTCGGCTTGAGCCGAAAATCGTTCGTGTGCGTCCGGTGTCCGGTCCGGTGTCTGTCACGCTGTCCGGCTATTCTCCTCTACAGGTCGCATCACTCAACCAATTCTCGTGAAATTTTGTGAGCACGTTTTTTATTTATACAGTTTTTTTTGTAGTCACTTTTTCGAAACTCAAAAAAAAAGATAAAAAAAAATAGATTGCATACATTAACCCGTCGATGCCACGCCACGTCATGTCAAAGGTTACATGGTGTCGGGACCGGGAGGATTCCAAATAATTTTAACAGTGTCCCGAAGGTCCCGAAGGAGTAAATAAAATCATATAAGTAAAGCTGAGACATCGTGTATATTATATGCATATATCAATGTTAAAAATCCACGACGGTCACAATCCATCATAAATTATGCAAGTGATATGACCTTACTGCCTGCAGCACAGACAATGTTATCAACTAAACAAGTATCCATGTTACATAACAATATCTACGTAATTTGCGATCATTTCGCCTAAAGGCGCGTGTCCCATCAGGCCATCACAGAACAAACAGGTCTCATCTAGGCTACGTCGTTGCCTCACCACTTACCTAACTCGGTCTAGCCAAGTTCAACTTAAACTTGGTCGAGAATTCATTATAACTTGGGTACTGATATCTTTACCTAGACATATATATATATAGACTAGATATGTATCGTATAGACTGCTGGGTTTCATTCTTCGTGTTGCGAAACCCTTTAAAATACCTCTTACTTACAGACTCCTTTATAATAGCTATGTCCGAAGTCGATTGGAATTTGCTTCTGTAGTGTGGAATCCCTGCTTTACTGTACACGAGGTTAGAATTGAAAGAGTCCAGAAAAAGTTTGTTAAGACAATGGAATTCCGAACAGGTGGTAACTATGAAGATTACGCCTTATCATCCACAAGACTCCATATCCAACCCCTTTCACTCAGACGCACTTGTACCGATTTACTTTATCTGTTCAAAATTATGAATAATCTAGTTGATGCCCCTGAACTATTACATAATATATTTTTTCATGTTCCCCGTAGATTAGAACGAAGTTGTCGCAAGAAGGCCTTATTTAGTACTAGCTGTTGCCCGCGACTTCGTCCGCGTAGAACTTTTTATCGTCTTAGAAAATGATTTCTCTCAATACAAAATTTGAACCCTCTTTTAGGGGATAATTAAAAAAAAAGTTGATGTTCATTTTCTAGTTTGTGAACAAACAGTCTAAAACCAAAGTTAAAAATCTCATACTTTAAAAATGCCATGAAATACTCAAACTTTGAACCAATTTTAACACTCTTAGGGGATGAATTTGGAAAAACTCTGAAATCAGTTTTGTAGTCTTTTAACGTACAGAATAAGACCGAAGTTAAAAATCTCTTACTCACACTTTAAAATTTTATTGCTCGCCATTTAAAATTTGAACCCCCTTTTAAACCCCCTTAGAGGTTGAATTTTTCTAATCACTGAAAGAACTTTTTTCGTAAACTTTTAAGTCTCTAGCTCAAAAAAAGTGTTGCCCATACAAAGCTTTCTTAACCCCCTTAGGGGTGGAATTTTCTAAAACTCTGAAAGTACTTTATTATTAATTTTAATAAGTAACATTTTGAATAGTTTTAAGTCTAGTAAAAAAAAAAAGTTTTTCCCACACAACACTGGCTACCCTTCTTAAGGATCTTAAGGATCCCCTTAGGGATGGAGTTTTCTAAAACGCTGAAAGTTCTTTTTTAGTATTCTAACAAGTAATCTTTTTGCAAAGTTTTAAGTCTAACTCAAAAAAAAGTGTTGCCCATGCAAAGCTTGCTCTCCTTTTTAACCCTATTAGGGGTGGAATTTTCTAAAACGATTTGTGTTCTTTTTTTGTATTTTAATAAGTAATCTTTCTACAAAGTTTCAAGTCTCTAACTCAAAAACATAAACTTTCCCTGATAAAAACTTTGCACCCCTTTTTATCCCCCTTAGGGATAGATTTTTTCAAAACGCTGAAAGTCTTTTTTTTTGTATTTTTCTAAGTAATCTTTCTACAAAGTTTTAAGTGTCTAGCTCAGAAAAAGTGTTCCCCATACAAACCTTGCACCCTTTTTTAACCCCCTTAGGGAATGATTTTTGTAAAACGCCGAATGTAGTATTTTTCATGTTCTAATAAGTAATTTTTCGTCAAAATTTTAAGTCTCTATTAAAAAAAATATGTTTTTCCCATACAAACTTTGCACCCTATTTTACCCCCTTAGGGATGAAATTTTCCAAAACGCTGAAAGTACTTTCTTTGTATTTAAATAATCTTTCTACAAAGTTTTAGGACTCTAGCTAAAAAAAATAGTTTCCCACATACAAACTTTGCACCCCTATTTTAGACCCCTATTTTTAGGGGTAGAATTTTCTAAAACGCTGAAAGTACTTAATTTTTATTCTGATGACTAATCTTTCTACAAAGTTTTAAGTCTCTATTTAAAAAAAAATATTGTTTCCCCCATACAAAATTTTTACCCCTATTTTACCCCCTTAGGGGTAGATTTTTTTAAAACACTGAATCTAGGTACTTTATTTGTATTCTAATGAATAATTTCTCTACAAAGTTTTAAGTCTCTATTTAAAAAAAAAGTAGTTTTTCCCATACAAACTTTGCACTCTATTTTACCCCTTTAGGGGTAGAATTTTCTGAAACCCTGAAAGTTCTTTATTTGTATTCTAATGACTGATCTTTCTACAAAGTTTTAAGTCTCTATTTAAAAAAAAATGTTTCCCCCATACAAACTTTGCACCCCCATTTTACCCCCTTAGGGGTAGAATTTTCGAAAATCCCTTTTAACTTTAAACTCTTATAACTTAATCATTACCTATATAACCTCTTGCTTTGTTTTTTTCTCCATTTGACTATATTTATTTTAAATTCTTTTTCGAGAAAATACATTATGATTATTTACCATATTTTCGATTCCTGAGCTATAACCACGAACTTCGGAATTCGAAAATATTCGGGTATCTCTATCTCTATCGCACTAACCATACTCGAGTGACAGGGATGCAAATATATGAACATTGAGTATCGGTTTTCGTGGTAGCGGGTAGCAGGTACTTTGGCTGAATGCGCCGAGCGCGTGCCATTGTCATTCAAAAAAAACAAATTCGTGTTAATTATATTGTTCAAATTTGTTGATTTCATTTATTGAAATTACGACATAAAACGACATTTGCGCATATAAGTTCTAATATCAGAATCGAATATTTTTTTATGGTTTATATTTTAGCATTTGTCTCGTAAAGGTCTATCGTAGACGGGATTTAAATTATTAATAAGTGAAAGGCAAAGCAATTCCGCCATTTTGACGAAAATTTGACGGTTCTTATAGCTGACAGTTGGAGCAGCGTTTGATTTCAATAAAAATAAATGAAAAATTAAATGAAGTCGTATATTTCGGAAAATTAATTAACTGTCGCAGTCGGATAAAAACTATCCTAAGTTGCAGCTAGAATAATAATGTACCTATATAAAATGTTTCATATTTCTCCGTTCATGGGATGCTGAGAACATTCGAACCGCGCAAAGCTTAGTTTCAAACTGGCTGATTCTTTTTTTAATTTAGAGATTTATTATAAGTGGAGATTGCAAGCAGCAGAACTAAATACGCACAGCATTCATATATTAAGCGCGCATGTAAACTGTATAATGAAAAATGTATGGACGCAGATTTGTTTGGCAACTCATATAGTATATTTAAAAGATTAGTTTTTTCTTTAATCTAAGAATGTTAAAACGCAGTTACCTTAACCTTTTCATTAACTTTTTCTTTCTTTTTTTGCATTGTATAATGGTGTACCTAAGTTGTAAAATGTACGTAACTGTCATAAGTGTATTTACAACACATATATGTATATATATATTTATATATTTATGACATTTGGTCTTATATTAAACATATTTTCCAATTTTTAATATAACTTGTAACTTTGTAAACATTTATGAAACTATAGGTCTATTATAGCATTACTCACATAGCCATAGCTAAGTTACTTATGTGTCTTTTAAGACTGTTTGTTTCTCAATAAAAAAAAAAAAAAAAAAAAAAAAAAATATGTGCCGAATAGATTCCCGAACGAAACTCCGTCGAAATATTCGGTTCCTCAAGCCGAACCTAATTTGCAAACGAATCATTTGGTTTGACACAATGCGTTCATAAATTGTTCTAAAATTTCTTAATTTCGTGGTGCTTGGGGAACAAGCTGCGACTTTTTGATTTAAGTTGTTATTTATACATAATAGGGAAAATTGGTTAAGAAGGGTAAAAGAGAAGAGAGCGATCTTGAACACTATCAGGCATCAGCGCTAGAAGGGGGAAAATGATAGGACATTTGATACGGCACGACAACTTCTTTAAAACCATAATGGAAGGAAAGATAGAAGGAAGGAGAGGCAGGGGAAGACCACGGCGCAGTTATATGGACCAAATAAAGGAAAAAATTGGTGTCGTGTCGTATCAGCGAGTCAAGGAGATGGCGTACGACATAGAGGAGTGGAAAATACTCCACCGACAAGAGGATAACTCTTAAATTTAAAGAAGCAGGGAAAATTGGCATAAATTATAGCCGACAACTCTATATCACCAAAGTTAAAGATGTCACAGTTGAAACAAGCAAACAAAAAAAGTTAAAAAAATCTGTATCCCGACTACAGAAAACTAACTGAAAAAGAGCGTTTTATTCACACAAAAGAGAGCCCATGTCACCCGGACTACCCGGAACATAATTTCTGGTCGACTGATACCTCTTTCATCAAAATCGGTTCAGTATCTTAAACGCTACAGTGGAACACACGTTAATACAAACATAGACTGCTAAAACATATCCCTTCCTGTCAGCTCTGCCGTAGTCAAGCAAAAATCGTAATACCTATTCGTTCTATAAAATCTGTTTGTATTGGAAGTTTGACAGTTCTCTCTGGGATGACAGCTGCCGGCGGCGGCCATATTTAACGTTAGGTAAGTACATGCCAACTAAATGTGGTCGAGGCAATGCAACCCCTTAGTGAAAAGAAAGTATAAAATTCGCATAATTCGCTGTTTAGCAATACCCCGTTCGCCATTTTAAAAGAATGGACTATCGTGTTTGCCAAGGTAATATTGTGAATAAATTATAATAATATTTCCATTATAATGCAGGTTTAACAAGCTTAGTTAGATTGATTAAATTGTTTGAGAAACTATTAAAAGTTACATGTCTACGTAATTTAACCATTACTTACTTTAGCTAAGCCATTTATTACCCATGTACTTAATATTTATGTATTTAGGTGCACATGACCACTTAGAATATAGTTTTGCAATTTTACTCCATTATTTTTATGTTTATATTGGGCATATTGTATTAGGCAGCTCAGTGGGGGTCGAGTTCTATATCGACGCCACGCTCGCTACTGATTTGCTACTGATAAGAAAAAAGACAGACATATGACACATGTGGTATTTACACAAAAACAAATGTTTAGCCTCTTTTGGGTATTACTCAAAACACATGGACATATCAAGTAGTAGCCATTTAAAAATCTTATGTTTATTTTTATGAGCATTGGTAGATTTGGTATATAAGTAGGTAGGTTTAGTACAATGATAGTTAGTTTGGAAGTATAAACCCTAACTTTAAGTTTATTAGTAGGTATCTCTGTCGGTCCTGGATTTGACAAAACAGATCGTGTTTATCGGATGGTATTTATTATCAAGATTTGACTTTAGTAAAGAGATTTTATTTTATTAGATTTAGGTACCTACATAACTAGCCAGATGAAGCTTAAATTAAACACGGAACAGTTCCACTTTACCACATTGCCTATGACAACTACAAATCTTTAAAAACCCATTTATACCGAACTTTATTCAGTGTCGCTTCGCTACAGAGTTGCCAGTTTCAAATAAATGAAATGGAATCACCGGCAACGAACAGTCACACCTTTTCAAAGCATAACCTACTAACTCGACAAATACGTTCATTAAAAAAACAATCTTAACACCTTGCAATTACGTCTATAATTGTACTAGTTTACATAGCAATTTGTTTCTCTTTTGTTTTAAAAGAGCGACACGCTATTTGAAATTAGAACTTCAATGTTTGACCATCCTGGAAGAGCTTCCTCGCCGCCCGTTACATACAAAATTAGGTCAGGAAATTACCGTTTTACGGAGCAATGCAGTTCAAATTATATTGGGCGTGGAGTGCATTAAAATTTTACATGTTGTTGGCCAGTTTCCAATATGGCGTGTGTCGAGGCATTTCAGTGAATCTAAATTTTATTATTGTTTTACTAGAGCTGTGAGGTAATTGGTAATGTATCAATTTGACTTTTACATCATGTTTTGTTCTGCAAGATAATGCACAATTTAGTTGGTACAAACATGCAATACGGATGACGAAAATTGAACTCATGATGATTAGTGTTAAATGTAGGTAGCAGTGGCGGAGCGCCTATACAAGCCGATTCCCATCGACTTGGCAAAAAATTATTTTTTGGCAAGCCTACATAGTTATAGACTCTAAACTCTTTCATAACTTTTTTGTTCCGGGTTGCCCATCGAAATTTTTCACGCGCCGCCACTGGTAGGTAGTTACATGGACTGAAAACAGGCAATTTGAAAATGCTGTCAAAATTATTGAAAGAAAATGATATTGACAAAATGACAATTAAAAGCTACAAGCAGATTTCTGAATCCTTTCATCACAATTAGAATGTATGGCAACGAACGCTGACTACCTAAATTACTTTCTAATTTACTTGTTTTTTTTTCCATACCTATTACATTCAGTAGATAGGTAGTTAGGTATATCAATGCAATGCGCTTACGTCACGACTACCTATGTGACAATTTCTATGTAGCGTTAAAACGCTCATCTCCTCCGATTTTGATTCTCATTTCTGTTTGTAGTTACCTAATCGCAGTTAACTCTAACGACGGATTTGGTACAGTACCTTCTTCTTCTCTTACTTAAGAGCTAGGCTCTTGTCGGTGTAGCTCAAAGGCCCTCCATCTACTCCGATCCCACGCAATCTCTTTGACCTCACGATACGACCCAACATCAACTCTCTTTTTGAGTTGCTCCATCTAGTCTATTCTAGGTCTTCCTCTTCCTCGCCTCCCCTCTATCTTTCCTTCAATTATGTTAAGTACGAAGTCATATGAGTCATGTCGTATGAGGTTATGAGTCATGTCATATGAGAGACATATCATGATATATATCGTATGAGGTGCCCTATCATCTTCCCTCTTCTATTTTCTAAGTTCCTAACTAACTGCCTGGTTTGCCCCACTCTATTCGACACTTCTTCATTGGTTACTCTCTCTACGGTATACGTACCTATACACTGAAAAATTACGTCACAGAAATTATACATATTAATAATAATTAAATGTCAAAATCTGCCAGTATGAGCAAAGTAATTTACCACGGTTATTAACATTCTTATTAACATTAAAAACATTTATTAAAACTACTCGACTCAGCCCGCATACAAAGAAAAAGTTTTAATTGATGTCTCTTTTCTCGTGTTCTCAAATTAAGTGAATGGTACATACTGAACGTGACAATTCGGTCCACAAAACTAGATCTTTAAATAGCTTTCTTTGTGCAACAAGTTGTATTGTTACAAATTGTACTCTTAACTTGACACGATTCACACAAAAGATACTTTTCAACGCCAAATCGCTGGTATCATAACCCTATTTTCACTTTAAAAAGCTGAAAACTAAAATATGATATATACCAACGCACTTTTCTAGAAACAACGAAAATTTGTAGGAAGCGATTTCCCTACAGACCTGGAGTAGATTTCCTGTGGGAGTAAGCCTGAGGTAAAATATTTGCGACGTGTGGAGGAAAGTAGAAATAGATATAATACTTTTATTACCTTCCTATTTTAATATTTACATTGACACCGCCACTACAATCTTTGGGAGGTTAATAAAACACAAATATTATGAAATAGATATAAATGGCTTGTAAAATGTGGCCAAATTTTACAAGGCATAAATGGCTTGTAAAATGCATTTTAAAATGACCTTATAATGACTATAAAGGATAGATGATGAATATTGAGCAAAAATTATTCGACCAAATTTGGTTTGTCATCAAAACTATATTTATAATTAACTACTATATCTCAGCCTGTTTGCTTCTTTATCAATTAGCATATAAAGTAAAGCCAGCAAGACGAAATATACTTCGTCCTCGTCTGATACATCATTATTAGAAACTCTTTCCTTTTCTCTCTTCTCCTTTTCTCTCTCATTTATCTTGTATCGTTAGCTGAACTTTAAGTAATTAAATTATCTAACATGTAAAAATTTTTTAGATTCAAAATGCATCTCAAATTTGAATACTATGCTAAATAAATTGTGATAACTGATAATATGCTTAGTATTCGTTTGCTTAGTAGCATATTATAGTGCTTTCAGGAAGATAGAATGCCTCTAGTGTCTAGTGCCATTTCCTATTCCTAGGACTCGTTATAAGCATAAATTACACCATGACGAACGGGCCCATAATTCATCCTATACCGACATCGCATTAGAATACTAGTAGTTAAACCAAAGTTAACTACCGTTTTAAGTTCTACCGAAGTGTTACGAGTAACGGCGTTTCTTCAAAGCAGTATTAACCTGCCAATTTTTCGCACAGTGCTCTAATTACCATTATAACGAGAACTTGAAACTAACCCAACAAACAAAGAACTTTTAAAGTCGTATCTCAATCAACAAAAGAGTTAAAAACACAACCTTATTCCAAGGGCTCTACACATCAAGTCCCCAAAACCGAGGCGTTACAATTAGGCTTTTATGAATACAGCCACTTGAAACAGTACCTCACGGTTCTGCGAAAACCATTTTAAGTGGCCCTCAGATGGCATTCATATTGTTCAAATGCATGGATCTCTTCAGTTGGACATTTAGACCAGTGTAAGACGACCTTTCAACATCAACACATTTAGCAAAGTCAGAGGCCTTTAATAAATGGTAGTATGGTACACTACCGGTACAAAACAAAAGAGCATCAAGTAAATATTAAACCCTTTTTCCATTTGAGATTCTCTGACCTATGTGGTAAGGTTGAATTTCAAGTAGTGCATTTCCATCTTTTTGGAGAGTCAGTGACTCATCCAATCCAAGTCAACGTGAAAAAATCGATTAGAGCGTACTTTTTTCGTTGCTTTTTAGTCGATAGTAAAAACTTGTTGAATCTATGACTTACTGACTCAGATTTTAATGGTTGTTGGATGTAACCAACGTAATATTAGTCATGTAATAGCCATGTTAGATATTTTACGGCTTCGAAAGAAATTAATGATCTTCTCGCTTTTACGTACAGTTACGAAATGTAAAAAGTTCTTGTAACTGTTTTTACTTTATTGTAGAAGAGTTCAGTTAGGCTGGATTTGGAGGAGTTTCACAGTAGGTCATCTCATTTCTGTAAATAATCTTGAACACAATGCATTATTTTTATATATTTAATCTATACACAATGATGGTTCTTATAGGGCCTGAGTAACATACGAGAAGAGAACAGATAACACCAGTTAGACCAAAATCAATGTAAGGGCTGAAAACGTTAGCGTTATGTATTTGGGTAAGCAAAACTCTAGCAACTATTAAATTTCCGAATGAATTGTTAAGGTTGCATCGAAACAATGAAAAGTGGTAATTAGTAGGTAGTTATTTTAATGTATATTATTTGTAATAACGGACCACCGGCATAAGCATTTAATATTTTATTGTTACAGCTGGTCACAAAGTTATGGTTTGTGCTACTTGGGAATTAATGAACAACTTGCGGTTCATTCAACGTTTTATTTCCATTTAGATTACGTTTAAATTGCCATAAGCGGTCGCGGGAGCGGGAATGTTTCAATTTGAATGATTAGGCCCAAGCGCAAGCCACGGCGGAAAATGCTTTCTTTATTTTCTTAGAATTTTACTTTGCTATTTTCGAAGGATCATGCTTAACTACTTAGGTACTAATAAATCCACAGTTAAACTCACGTATTAAATGGCACGGCATATTATGTGTTTATTAGTTAGTATTTTAGACATCTCTCACGAAAGTTTATATTCAATCATGCTAAGCAAAACGTTTGGATATGTTTAGTGGACATTGAACAAGCGAGCGAAGCGAACGAAGTTCTCTGCTTCAGCTTGGGCAAAAAATATTTCGTATGTCCGGCTGTTCTCCTCTACATATCACATTTCTCAATCGATCCTCGTGAGTTTTTGTGAGCAGGTTCAATACCTAAATTACACAAATATCTTTGGTCGATACAGATTTCCTTTTTTTTTTAAACACACATTCTCATTCTCTAACCAAGTTAACGGATTGCAGGCAACTTAGGAAAATGAAGCGATTGGGTTGATCAGAGGGGTACTCGTAATCAAATGAAAATCGTTCCGAACGCGCGTTAGGACATTCCAACTGTCATTTTTCCATATAAAATTTGACATTTAGATCTACCAAACGTGCGTACAATGCGTTACGTGATCGACCAGCTGCTCAATGGGTTGAGTTGACGACATAACGATGACGGGTAAGATTAGCTCAGAACCGGAACGATTGGCGTAGGTTTCCTCTGGGTCCATAAGACCCCCGACAGGTTAACCCTACACAAATCTGTAGCTGGACGGCATGGTCATAGAGTTTCTTAATCGAAACCCAGACAAAGACCTGTCCACTTCTTTATGAATGAAGAACACATACGATCATTGTTAGAAGGGAATTCTAACATGTGAAACGTCTCCAATTCTAAGTTCTAAATCGTTACCGCCTCCGCTTTACACCATAACCTTACCCTAACCCATGTCGCAAGACCACACATGCGGCGATCAAACTAATTGTTCCAGTACATTAACCTGTACCAGATATCGTTGACAACACTTATCGGAAAAGCAAATTTGATCTCCCACCTACGTCGCTTTACTGCGAAAATTAACTATCACTATCAGAACTAAGACATTCTACACACGTTGCAATTTCTACCATAATGCAAGTGCTTTGATTTCAAAATGTGATATGAGTAAGTTGTTTTTAACAGACTCCAAAAAAGATGGAGGTACTCAATCGTCAGAATCTTTTATTTTTAACCAATTTCAAAAAAGGAGGAGGTCCTCAATAAAGGCCCCCACACACCGGTCGCGGGCGCGGGTCGGGCGCGGGCCCGCCGCGCAAGTTGTAAAACATTGAAACTACACTCCAAAGTCCAAACACACACCGAACGCGGGCCCGCGGCGGGCCCGCGTTCGGTGTGTGTTTGGAGTGTAGTTTCAATGTTTTACAACTTGCGCGGGCCCGCGCCCGACCCGCGCCCGCGACCGGTGCCTTTAGTCTATTTTATTTTTTTGTTTGTTTGGCACGCGGTAACTTGGTAATTTATGAACCGATTAAAAAAAAGCGGCCAAGTGCGAGTCGGACTCGCACATGAAGGGTTCCGTTAAATAAATTGCAGTTTACGATTTATGACGTATTAAAAAAAAACTACTTACCAGATCTCGTTCAAACCAATTTTCGGTGGAAGTTTGCATGGTAATGTACATCATATATTTTTTTGAGTTTTATCATTCTCTTATTTTAGAAGTTACAGGGGGGGGACACATATTTTACCACTTTGGAAGTGTCTCTCGCGCAAACTATTCAGTTTAGAAAAAAATGATCTTAAAAACCTTAATATCATTTTTGACGACCTATCCAATGATACCCCACACGTATGGGTTTGATGAAAAAAAAATTTTTGAGTTTCAGTTTTGTGTATGTGGACCCCTAAAACTTAATGATTTTTAGATTTTTGTATAAAAATCTTAATGCGGTTCTTCACAAAATACATCTACATACCAAGTTTCAACATTATAGCCCTTATGGTTTCGGAAAAAAATGGCTGTGACATACGGACGGACAGACAGACGGACATGACGAATCTATAAGGGTTCCGTTTTTTGCCATTAAGTCATAAGTCATAAGTCATTTATTTATAATATTATAAATATTACATGTCATCGTTTGTTTAAGTAGATCAAATTAAATTTATAAACTGTGTGTTAACATATTACATTATTATTGTGGTAACTCGTAAAAATCTTTGATGTCATAAAAAGAGTGGGTTAGGAGCCACGATTTTAATTTTCTTAAAAAGGTTGAGTTACTACCCGCGCATTTTACATTTACTGGTAGTTTGTTAAATACTTTTGGCCCCACGTGGGATATGATTTTACTTGACTTGGTCAGTCGAGTGGTTTGTGTGAGGAGCTGATTCAGGGACCCCTGTCTTGTGCGAGTTATCTTTTTGCGGGGAAACGTGTCAATGTTTTCTTTGAAGAATTTAGCAACGTCATAAATGTACTGCGAGGGCAGGGTGAGTATATTGTTTTCTCTGAAGAGATTTTGAGCTGAAGTGCGTGGAGGGACAAATGAGATAATACGTACGGCACGCTTTTGTAGTATGAATACACGTTGCCACTCCGCAGCCGTACCCCACAATTCGAGACCATAGTTCATAACTGAGTGGAATAGTGAATAGTAGCATGATCTGAGTTGTTTTTTGGGTAAAACGTGTGCCAATCTGCTTAGAGCGAAGCATGCGCATTTGGCTACGGAACCCTAAACATCTCTGTTTGAAAGCATATACTTCCAGATTGGTCCCGTTGTCACCAAAATCCATATCTGATGATGGGATCCTGGAGACATCGAGGTAACTCTACAAATTTTATAGGCAAACTTGAAGCAATTTGGCTACTGATTTGAAGGCGGTTAAAACTTTGTTTTTAAAGTAAATTATTTATGTAGACATAGCCTTCTTTTATTGGTAATAAGGTATTACAAGTCATTGTTTACAAAAAAATTGTGCATTCATTTGTAATGCTCTCTCCCCTATTCTCTCTGGAAAAATCGAAGACGCTTGAACAGATTAGGAAAATATTTTTTGTTTGAAAGGTGGTCCCATGTTCATCAGGTCCGGAATAGTCAGGATCTGATGATGGGATCCTGGAGAAATCGAGGGAACTCTTCCAATTTTATAGGCACACTAAGCGAAATGGATACTGATTTAAAGGCGGTTAAAACTTACTGACGTGAATAATGCAATCTTCAGTTCATCAAACAATAGCGTCATTGTAGGTAAATAAAGTACTTAAAATTACAAGCACACAATAAGTATATTAACAGGATAATAGACGATACAGGAAATATTATGTAAACTAGGACAAATTTGTTACAAGAGGAAAACAACTTGAAAGAACTTTATCATCCTCCTAGCGTTATTCCCGGTTGTGCCCTAAAGGAGCCCGGGGTCCGCTTTGACACCTAATCCCAAGATTTGGCATAGGCGCTAGTTTTACGAAAGCGACTGCCATCTGACCTTCCAACCCACAGGGAAAACTAGACCTTATTGAGATTAGACCGGTTTCCTCACGATGTTTTCCTTCACCGAAAAGCTAACGGTAAATATTCCGTACATAAGTTCCGAAAAACTCATTGGTACGAGCCGGGATTCGAACTCACGACCGCCGCTTGACTGAACAACCAGGCTACCGTAGCTTGAAAGAACTTTATGTTGTTTTTTTTTTATCAATCCTTTACCAATGTACGAGTATGTCAAAATCAATCGTCATACCTAGTCGTGTGTTCTTATAAACGATAGCTACTTATTTTTAACTAGCTGTTGCCCGCGACTTCGTCCGCGTAGAACTTATACTTAGAAAATATAATGCAAACAAACTTCTACTTACCATCTTAAGGGATGATTTCCGAGGCAAAAATATTCTATATCCTTCGAAGGGTCTCAAATTATCTCTATACCAAATTTCATCTAGGTACATGGATTTTATCCAAACTTTCACCCCCTATTTCATACCCTTAAGGAATGATTTTCGGGATAAAAACTATCTAATGTCACTCTTCGGGACTCAAACGACCTTTATACCAAATTTCATTCTTCTTAGCTTTAAAGAAGTACCTGTTAGTCTTATGGCCTTATAGTTTGAATGATTTTTTTAGTAATGTTAATGGTGTGTTATGAATTGTTATTATCTATTGTCTTGTTTAATTTATAATGTTGATGTTTGAATTTATTTAGTATTTACAGGTATTTTGACAATTATTATTTGAGCTCTATGAAAGCCTATAAATTTTGACATTGTGACTATTATTATTATTATTAAGTTATTACTCACTACTATTTATAATTTTCTGTGTATATTGATTATTTTAGCTACACCCTATGGGTAAAATTGTATATTCAATTTAAAGCTTACTAAATAAATGAAATGAAATGAAATCTAAACGGGATTCATCCAAATTTTCACCCCCCATTTCACCCCCTTAGGGAGTGATTTCCGGAATTACAACTATCCTATGTCCTTTCCCAGGACTCAAGCTATCTCTATACCAAATTGTATTCGGATGGGTTCCATCCGAATTTTCACCCCTAATTTCACCCTCTTAGGGAATGATTTCTGGGGTAAAAACTATCCCATGTCCTTTCCCAGGACTTAACCTATGTATATCTACACCAAATTTCATCAAAATAGATTACATCCAAATTCCCCCCCCCCCCCCCCTTTTTCACCCCCTTAGGGGATGATTTCCGGGATAAAACCTATTATATGTCCTTCCCCGGGACTCAAACTATTTATATACCAAATTTCATCTAAATCGGTGCAGCGGTTTAAGTAGCTCCATACAAATTTCCACCCCCAATTTCAGCCCCTCAGATATAAAAACTACCCTTTGTCCTTCCCCGGAGCTCAAACTATCTGTATACCAAATTTCATCTAAATCGGTTCAGCGGTTTAGGCGTGAAGAGGTAACAGACAGACAGACACACTTTCGCATTTATAATATTAATATGGAAGTATGGATTATTAGTATGGATAGTATGGGTTCTTTCCGCTTGTCTTCCAAATAGAGGTGTAGCTGTAAACTCACTTCAAAAGAAAGAAGAAACGAAAAACTCATTCAAATATCTCAAAAATTACGAAGCTACAACCGTTTTAATGTCGCTTGTTAGAGTGAGAAAACGATCAGGGACTGTGACGTCACGATCCTCGAGCGTCATAGTAAAAAACAATCGTTTCATTATAAAGGTGCGTTTTGCGGAAAAGAGACGCAACAAACCCCCTCTTAAAACTTTATACACTTATAACTTAGTGATTACCTATACGAATATAGCCTCTTGCGTTGTTTTTTTTCGAGATAATACAACATTAAGTATGATTATTTTGTTTAGTGTCTACATCCCTATTTTCGATAAGATAAGATAAAATAACATTTCTTTATTGTCAGAACTGTGTACATTTAGTTGTTTTGGGTAAAATAAAGTCCAACAGCTTGCCCATTTCGGACGTACAATATTAAACTTAAAGCTAGTCAAATATACTAAAACAATAACAACAATAGTATTTCCAAATAATTTTAACCATATTCACACATAAAATATTAATTTAGATATATCCGACATCCGTATTTTCTTTTAAACCACGAACTTCGGAATTCGAAAATATTCGGGTATCTCTATCTCTATCGCACTAACACATGACAGGAATGCAGATATACGAACTTCGAGTTTCGGTTTTCGGTGGTTTGGCTGAATACGCAAAGAGCGCGCGCGCGTGCCATTCAAAAAAACCAAGTTTATATTGTTCGAATTTGTTGTTACATTTGTACAAATTACGCCTTAGTTCGACATTTGCGCATATAAGTTCGCATATCAAAATCGATTAATTTTATATTTGCTTTTGGTACCTATGTGTCTCGTCAATGTATATCGTAGACGGGATTAAAATTATTAATAGGCGAAAGAAAGGCCAAGCAATTCCGCCATTTTGTCCGTAGTATTTCTTATTACTGTGATTTTGACGTTTCTTTTAGCTGACAGATGTGGCGGCGATATACTTTAAGAATAATAAATGAAAAATTAAATGAAGTCGTATATTACGGAAAATAAATTAATTGTCGCAGTCGGAAAAAACTATCCTAAGTTGCAGCTGGAATAATTATGTACCTATATAAAATGTTTCATATTTTTCCGTCCATGGGATGCTGAGAACATTCGTACCACAGAAAGCTTAGTTTCAAACTGGCTGCTTCTTTTTTTAATTTAGAGATTTATTATAAGTGGAGATAACGTAAATCACCAAATCGGTCCAGGCGTCCTCAAGTCATCGGGGAATTCGGGGAACATACATAAAAAGATTCCGACGAATTGAGAACCTCCTCCTTTTTTGAAGTCGGTTAAAATTATAGGCCAACTTTACGTAACGTTTCTTATTACTAAAAATGTTAGAAGACAAGAGCTACGAGCATGTGACGCACACCTGAGTGCTCTATATCGACCAACCTCACCACTCGTCCGTAGTAAAACTTCACCTCACAATTCGTAATAATCATGCTTCATTAGCGATCAAGCTCATTAATTCATCTGATAATCCTGGGGCGAGTTACAAGGAGTTGTAAATATCTCGCAACCCAGAAAATATTCCAGGACAAAATTTATAAAACAACATTTCTGCGCAAAATCTCCAGAATTTCAAAACAAAAACGCCGTCAGCACACCCACTATTTCACTCCGCTTTCGCAATTTCTGAACTATGCCGTGCATTTCGCGTGCATTAAGCGTGAGTGTACCGTTTTTGCACTAATGCATTTTTGCAGCCGACTGTATCATTAGTTTAAATAAAGGTGGTTAAAGTGCGTTGCCCTGAGGCATTTACGTATGTTGACAGCACGACTCAGGAGAAACCGTATAAGTTCGACCTCCGATTACGCGTTGTTGTTTCTAATGTTAGGGTCAAATTATAGGGGTTAGCTTCGAGTAGAGACGGTATTTTTTGGAATTAAAGTAGGCTGCCACGAGTATATGACAAGTACAAAGGAAGCTTATGGGTTGATGCGTTTTTTGCCAACAGCCAGAAGTGACTGACGTGTGTTATTATCTGGGCATTGTGGAATATAAGCGCCGTTACTTAAATTGAAACGACATGACGATGAAAGAACCTCCATATGATAGTTACTGAGTTTTGCAAATTGATTGCGAATCGTGAAACTGGTGATTTTTAATGGTAGTCAGACTAGTCAGAGTATTCGTGTGCCAAATTAGAAGCTTCGCTACAAAGGGTTCAGAGTGTCCGGTAGGCCTATTAATTTCGTGTAGCATAGAGGACTCTCAAACAAGACTGTGAAACGCCATTCTAGTCCGTGAAGCAATTATTTTAATTGTGCAGTTCTATCTCTCTGCCCTGAGTTACATTTCTTTACGTGACTTTTATTTAATATTTCTTGTTCAAACTTAATAGCGTGCAAAAGCCCAAAAACCAAATAAATGGCATAAAGCATTTCCTACCAGTCAACCTTGCGAAGTGCAACATAGAAACACAGTTTGACATAATCCATCCCGACTAGGTACCTCACCAAACCAATTAGAACTACCTAGAATGAGAACTACTTAATAGCTTTGTTCTTTCATTCCAAATTTAAAACCATTTACATGTAACAAGCTCTACTTTGCATCGCAAAACGGTCGGGTGCGTATTCCGAACGTCAATTACTCAGATGGATTGCATCTGTCCCCGTGTTGTTCGTAAAATAATCGATCGCCCGCGTCAATTCTAATTGGCAACTTGTCAATGGTCTTACGGTTTTTGAGGCGCATTTTGGTGGTGATTAATTAGGATACACACGGTTAGGTATAATCCGTATTCTTAAATATAACAGAGTCTTGGCTAGACAAAGTCAAATAAGCCTTTAAATATATTTATTTCCAATTATTTCGAAAAATAATCGGTAGCCCCCATCCTTATTCGCCTGCACTTGAGATCTGTTTTTATGAATTACGATTATTGCATTTCTTTTTTGATGTAGGTAATATTGCAAAAATATATATATTGGCAGAGCGTATGTTTCCAGCCACGCAGTTTATTATTTAGTATTGTGTAAATATCTCATTGGTTGAAAATAATCGATTGTCAGACCGATATAATTTTCTAGCAATTATGCTATCAACTATCAAATTTAGGCACACTCGATCTTTTTCTCCGCCAATATCTAATTGAATATTAAGTATCGTACTTACTTCCATCGAGTTACTTATAGAGTAGGGTCATTTCGCCGGTTAACTAACACCTAATTTTATGCGCCGGTTAGGGACCACTTACATGAGTAGGTAAACTGAAAGGATGTTTTCTCGCTTTTTTTGGAGATTCCTGTTCTATAACTACAAAAAATGCATACGGCTAACTGTTTTAATAGGATCTGTAGAATTGATGTTATCTTCAATTTAAAAAAAAAAGCGGCCAAGTGCGAGTCGGACTCGCACATGAAGGGTTCCGTTAAATAAATTGCTTTTTACGATTTATGACTTATTAAAAAAAAACTACTTACTAGATCTCTTTCAAACCAATTTTCGTTGAAAGTTTGCATGGTAATGTACATCATATATTTTTTTTAGATTTATCATTCTCTTATTTTAGAAGTTACAGGGGGGAGGACACACATTTTACCACTTTGGAAGTGTCTCTCGCACAAACTATTCAGTTTAGAAAAAAATAATGTAAGAAACCTCAATATCATTTTTGAAGACCTATCCATAGATACCTCCACACGTATGAGTTTAATGAAAAAAAAAAATTTTTGAGTTTTAGTTCTTAGTATGGGGAACCCCAAACTTTATTGTTTTTTTATATTTTCGTGTGAAAATCTTAATGCGGTTCACAGAATACATCCTACTTACCAAGTTTCAACAGTATAGCTCTTATAGTTTCGGAAAAAAGTGGCTGTGACATACGGACGTACAGACAGACGGACAGACAGACAGACATGACGAATCTATAAGGGTTCCGTTTTTTGCCATTTGGCTACGGAACCCTAAAAACCTCGTCCTTTAGGTGGTCGTTAACTGAAGCTGGACTGGATAACCGGCATAATGACTCTACATCGTAATTTTTTGATACCTACTTACAAATATTTTCGTTATCATACGAGATATAAGGTAAACAACTGTAATTAATTGTAAAAATTAAAGGTAAGTAAGTAACTAATATTCATTGACAACAGCAAAACAATGCATATTTGCACTTAACTGTGATTGAAGGTCAAAAGGCCAATGCCCAGTTGTGGGTGGACGTGGGTTATTTAATAGCTAGAAAGATGTCATTTGTGAGATAATTTATTTTCAGTAAATGTATTTTATCATTTTGGCAGGAAACATTTACGGCCGCTTGCAGTTGCAGTCATGTTAAAACTCGGATATTTCATTCACCACGACGATAAAAACTGTTTCTCTTGTAACCCTCTGATTAAACTAGTGAACCGTCCATGTTAATTTAAGTTTTTATGGCCAAGATTATTACTTTCTATTATTAGTCTCGTACCAAACAAGTTGTGTCAACTAACTCGCATGTGGAAGTTTATTTTGAGCAAACACTAATATTTAACCAAGACCATACACCCACCTTTTAGGCTTCCAACGTCTAATGAAAACTCCGAACATGTTGTCAAATACAATTCACATCACTACCACACACCACAACACTGCACAACACTATTTTTAATCTTTCACACTGGGGACAAAAATATTACCGAAAGGACGCAAAGCGATCGCCGATTCGCACTGTTTACAAACAATTTTAAAAATAGAACGTCGTCGTTGGTTGCGCAATCGTAATCGAATCGATTGTCATTTGTTTTTTTCTCTAATCGTCAAACGGTACGTGCCGACGCACTTGCGAGCTACGCGTGCGAGCGTCGCGGACGTTGCACGGAAACTAAACTAAAGTGAACTCGGGCCGAGCTCCCTTGCACCATGCAAGTATGCAGCTGGTGTGTATCCCGGTTGCTTAGTATTAATAAATTTTAGATGTCAACCACTCTGCGTGGTGGCCGGACTAGTCGCTGGCTGAATGGGCTTGTGTCACCGCCTTGCTTTGGAGGACTATTTTGCAAGATAAAGCGATTGTATCGTTGGCGATTTTGATCCGAATAACAACATAATAGTAGATTATACACCAAGGGGATAAAGCAATGTTTTATGTCACGGGTTCAACCGCCCAAGACTAAAACAGTCTTATCCCCGAGGTGTATACTCTACTTTTCACACCTTATGCGAGACAAAAAAACAGGCTCAGTAGATAAATAATGTTTATTTAGCAAATTAAAAGTACATAGTAACATTAGACACGTTAGTCCAATTATGGAAAGATAAGGTAATGTTTTTATTTGTCAAAATCGTTGTAGGCTTTTAGGTATTTTTCCTTTGACTTCTCTGGCAGCAGATTGTTGACAATGCCTATGGCATCTAATTTGATAAACTCAGGAGTCAAAACACTTTCATCACTCGACATTTTCAATATTATTTTTGAAATTAAATCTTCTATAGGCACCTACAAGAACTCGATTTGTTCGTCACGCGTGAACAAATGAAGGCGCGCGGCGTTCCAAATTCGAAAGCACAAGCCGTGGTCCTAGATTCGAAATTCGAATTTCGACCACCGCGCTCCTCCGGACCGGGGTGCACACGGAGGCAAACTTCATTTATTTTGTCAAATCAAGTAGGCCATGGCCTAGGACAAATTGTGTTTAGCAAAATTAAACTTTATGCATATAGTAATAAGAATTATGAAAAGTGAAATCATATTATTAACCAGCGGGTTATAATGAAATTCAGTACAACATTATAACCCGGCTAATACCAAGGGATTTAATGTCTTGCTTTCGGTAGGGTTTACATGACCTATAATTCGGCATTGTCGAGCATGTGGTTTGAAAACTAGTTTAACACAGTGATTGACACTACCCGCTTAAGGGCATAATTACATTGTTATTTCTATTGGTTTTGGTTCAAAGCCCCGATTTGACCAAATTTGAATAAGAAAATAATCTGACTTTAATAATAGTGACTGGAGTACTTATTTATTTAATCGTATGGCAATTATTATTTTGGCCTTTGAGTTTGTCACTCTTTAGTACCACCCAGGGGACACGTGCAGGGTTGTGGTAGGTAGCTCCTGCGGACGCGAGTGACAGTTGTCCCCCCTTTGTCAAGTGAGTGGGCAACTCGACTGTTAGATGTTCTTAAGCCGCCCGAAGGCCTCTAACTCGGCTTAACGACTACTGTCATAGACAGCAACCGGGATCAACTGCTTAGCGTGCCTTCCAAAGCACGGAAGCGCTCATTTATAATAACCACTCAAACAGGCGGTCACCCATCCAAAGACTGACCCCTGCCGTCTTTGCTTGACCTGCGTTATCGTTTCTGATGCGCAGGCGCCGCCGGGCTATGAACGCTTCAAGGAGTACTGGACTGAATGGATAAACTCGGAATATACTTACCTACTCTAATCTTGTTTGATCGTTGAAATATAATCATTCATTAGACTAAAATAAAATACGTATGTTAATTTAACTCGTTTTGATCGGCACCTACCATTTTATTAATAACAAAGTCTACTTACAACAACCCAACATCCTCATAAAGAACTAAACCTTGTGAGGAAGAGAAATAACAGGTGTATTCACGAACTTAAGCCTATTAGCATTAGAACTGTCATCAATCACAATCATAACAGATGACTTTACTTTTTTCTTAACGAGCGATAAAAACTTGAATGAACTTCCCTTTTGCTTTTATTATGATGTCGGCTATGCGTGAGAAGAATTGTTAAAAAAAGTTTGATGGCTAGGTAATGTCATTTAATATTGTTAGTTTGTAAACAATAGTTCGATATTGTAAGCAAGTTGAACAAAGTTGATCTAAGCCACGATAAGTAGCCAGCGAATGCGCGTGGTACAACACTATTGCGATTAATGCCGAATATTTTAAATTGTTATTAATAAAGAGGTTGCGTGGGATCGGAGTAGATGGATGGCCTACTTTGAGCTACACCGACAAGAGCTTAGCTCTTAAATAAGTGAAGAAGGTGCTCGAGTGCGATTATTCAGAAGCATTTCCAATACATCGAAATGCAAGTGTTTCATAATTTACTCTTGTTTTTTATGACTACCTCCTGCAAAGAGAGGATTCTTCCAACGTCATTTTGCAAAATGATATTCAAGTAGCATTTCATAAAACAGGCACGCGCCAGTTACCTTTAAGAATTGCGCCATTACCGCGAAATGATAGAAACATAACTTTATGTGGTCGTAAATAAACGTCGGCCTTTCTGGGAGGCCACAACTCAGGGCTTGAATTCAGCAAGCTTACTGACATTTGCCTCATGCGAACCAGTAGAATTCGCCTTCGATTACGCAGTTGCCGATTCTTAGTTAGAGTGATCTAAAGACGAGTAGTGAGGTAAATCATGTAGCCGACTTAGCAGAGTCGGTATTGTCTTTACGCGTACTAACTACTGATTACGCAGATGCTCCGAATCTTGGGTTAAGTTGTTTGAAGAGTGGTGAGGCGCGTAGGTGAATTTGAGACTGGTGTATCACATTGCAGGGCTGGAATTCGCAACATATACCTACTGCCAATTCGCTTCAAGCAAACCAATATCAGTTTTGCTTCCGACTGACTACGCATTAGCTAGGTCCGGGCTGAGAGGTGCAAAGAAAGGAGACAACTTATAAGTAAACGTGCTACCTCTGATGACGTCGTTATTTTGAAACTTGGGGTGAAGTCATGTGGACGAGTGGTGAGGTGGGTGAGGTGAGGTGACCCCTCTCACTAGTTAATCGTTAGAACCTTTACCGCGAATGTAAGAAAATAAAATACAAGATTTAAAAAAAATACTACTAAGAGGAATTTGACGATACCATCAATCCTATACACAATGTCAGTGTATCTTTTAATGCAAACATATTTTTAGAATGATTTTTTGTTTTGTGCTCTTTTCCTACAGCGCAACCAAGGCTTCACGCCAAGACTCACGTTTTTTTGGCCAAGTTTGGGGTTAAGGTTTTTTTGCCAAGTTAAGACACACTCAGACACATATTAAACTAACTTTGGCTGCCAGTTTTTCTTAAAAAAAAAAAACCGAATACTGAAATAACAAACAAAACTATTTAATTATCGAACCCAGTCACAATAGTATTTTTCACAATCGTGTTATAATAGAGAGCTTTTTAGTCGAGTACCGTGTTTAGGCCACGAAGCTTGCTGAGTGGCCTAAGTAAGGTACGAGATTAAAAAGCTTGATTATAACACTATTGTGAACAATACTTTTTGTACGAGTTCATTAAAATTAATTTTCTACGAGTCAACTGAACTAATTAAACAAACTCGATACTGTTGAAACGAAGTGCAGCTCATCGCTCGTACGCTTGTTGATATCTTAAAAGACATCAACGAGCGTACGACATCAAAGCGATTCTATTGGTCCAATTCATTACAGTTCAGTAAAGCAGCCACGTGATTGGTCGAATTTATTTTAGTTGTCTGGAGCGTATCGAAAAGTAGTTATTTCGATTGTTTCGACAGTAACATGGACTACAACTATGAAAAGAGTGACGTTGCAGTATTCTCTATGAAATCTTAATACACATATTTTAATCGTCGAGTACAAAAAATCATTTCAATCGTTTGAGAAATGCGAATTGTAGAGGAGAACAGCTGGACAGCCGGACATACGAAAGAATGTTAGCACAAGCTGAAACAGAGATCTACGTTCGCTTCGGGCGCTCGTTCAACTATTCGTTCAACGTTCACAGTTGATACACAATAGGGGAGTAGACTCAAAACTTATTATTACTTCAAAAGAAAGAAGGCAAAAAAATATGCCTAATGACGAAAATCCCATTCGAATATCTGAAAAAATTACGATGCTGCAACCGTTTCAAAGTTGCCTGTTAGAGAGAGAAAACGCTCCGGGATCGTGACGTCACGATCGTCTAGCGTCATAGTAAATGACAATCGTTTCATATGAAGGTGCGTTTTGCGGAAAAGGGACAGAACATACCCCTTCTTAAAACTTTGGACGCTTATAACTTTGTGATTATTTAACCTCTTGCGTTGCTTTTTTCTCCATTTGACTACATTTTTAATCCTTTTTCGAGAAATGCAACATTATTGATTATTTTATTTAGTGTCTACCCCCCGTATTGGTTTGCCTAAACTAAAGCGAGTTACGCGTTGTGAATGCCGGCAACTGCAAAAAAGTGAGCCCGGCCGAGTCAGCACCCCACTATTCTGTAACTTGTTTTAAGCTCACCTCAACGCTCACCTACAAATATACCTTGACACCGCGATGCGTAGTAATTAAGCGTAGGTAGAGGTCTAGTTTCGTAACGGGTGGCGGGCGGAGTGAGCCGCATTAACGCGTAGCGAATAACAGCCCAGTGCCTAGTCCCCGCGGCCGACTGACCCACTTACTGAGGGAATAAAAGATTAGCTTCATTTACCTGGAGGAGCTAGAGATGGGTCAATCATGAGGAATGCGAAAGTATTAGATATGCATTACTTTAATTCTCTACATAAGTATACACGGTGCCCATGAGGAAGGGGAAACATTTGAACCACGTATTCCTGAGGTCATAAGGAATAATTAATGTTATATGAAACCAATTCTTATAATTTTGACATTGTATGCTAATCTATATTGTAATTCTTATCTCGAAATAAATAAATCTAAATCTAATCTATTCAAATTCAGCAAAAAAAAAAAATTTTTTTCTTGTTTTTCGGTTTTTGTAAATAAAAATTTAATAACTATCGCTTCTCTATGAAAATTATCCCTTTTAATAAAATGGTAACGAATTTTTTTCCAAAAAAGGATGAATTTAGTGTGTGGTAGCTGTCACTTTGATGTAGGTACATGTCAATAGCGACGCGAAACTTGGCAAAATCCGTGGCAATGGCAACGTCGCAATCAAAAGAGCTTAATGCACTTTAATAATCACAATAAATAGTTTACATGAAAATTATAATATCTTCAAAACTAAGCCGGACGGATTTGACTGGGGTTCATATAAAATGTATTGCTAATGACCTAAGGAATGCGTGGTTAATTTATTTCCCCTTCCTCATGGATAATACCGTGTATAAAGTATCCCAATTCGGTAGGGCTCGGTAATCGCACTACGACAAAACTTCCCATCGCCGTTTTAAAAAGAAAGTTATCCTATAACGTTTTTTTGGAACTGAAACTATCTTAGACATCGGTTACACGCTAATTCTAGCGTCAGTTCAGTCCATCAGTATGATGAGAGAATGATAGTGTAACCGTTGTGAATGACACAGACAGACAAATTATACTGATGGACTGAACTGACGCCAGAATTAGCATGTAACCGATGTCTAAGATAGACACACACCACACCACACCACACCATTCATCTCAATCGCTTCAGTTTAGCGTTTAAAACTGAGAAAGTGACAAGAACTTCATTCTGCACCGTGTTCTAATTGCAGACTCTACTTTTTTGCCGTCATCAATACCTACTTAATGAGATAATTCTATGGAGCCTAAACACGCAAGGTTTATTTTCATCACACTTGCTCATAAATGGTGTTATTCCTTGCCTGTATACAGAAAGACAATGGCCTAAATTGTTCCCGCGGAAAATAATGGCCCATGGGAAGTAATGAGCTTGTGTGTGATCTGATTGGTTAAAAGCAAATCAAACAAATTGGTTGGCAAATCTAGTTGGCCGCGCGTCACAAGAATTCCTCTCTGTGATTGGTTGAAAGAAATCTAGCAGGCCGTGGGGCGCCACGCCCCGCCCCCTCGCCCTCCACTCGCAAATCTGTATGTGAAGTTGTCAATTTCGTTAATTTTTGATTGGTGCGGTTGTATGAAACTTAGATTTTTATGTCTTTTGTAGTTATTTATTTCCTCGCAAATGTGATGAAAAACATTGTGTATAACACGGGCGTAAGAATATTGCAAACTCGAGTCATCAAACGCCCTCCGCCTTACGGCGTCGGGCTCCTGATAGACTCTCGTTTGCAATATTCCTCATACGCCCCTTGTTAAACAATGTACTATTAGTGATTTGCTAAGTCAACTTCAGTCTGCATCATCAGACCAGCTTGATGGTACCATGATATTGCAATGCCATTATGTGACTCACTTACACAAGTAGGTACTTATACAAAAAATAAACTCGATTTGACTTTTGGAAGTTGCAAGATTGACCTATTTTTGCATTATTATTATGGGTAAATTAAATTCGAATGAAGAAAAATCACCTTAGTTCGAATTTAACTCATATATTTAATAATTATCATAGAGTGCCCATGCCCTCAGCTAGTACAGCGTCGAGCGTCGAGCACTCGGAGGTTTACCTTAATTATACTTAGAACTTATTAGATGATACAGTCAGCTTTAAATTATTATTAAACGCGCGCGACCAAAAATAGTAGGTATAAAAATTAAAATAATAAAAAGGATGCATCGGCCGGGAATCGAACCCGGGCCGCCCGCGTGGCAGGCGAGCATTCTACCACTGAACCACCGATGCTCATATGCATCATGCTAAAAGTACCGTTGGAATACCTAATTGTATGCAACACTACTGAAATATACGGCAAGCGATTAAAGTTCTTATTAGATTACGTGAAGACTTGCAATAAACGACTTTACGCTTTCACTCATAAGGTGCAAATTTGAGTAATTAAATTGTGACAATTTAGTCAGACTTTGCGGTCACTACCGCTACCGGAACATTCGTTACGAAACGAAACATTGATAAGATAACATATACTTACGCATGAACATGCACACTTGAGTCAATATTTCATCCTCAAAGACAAGAATGCCTAAATACAAGAACCGTATTTTCTAAAGATACATCGACTTTATTAGACCTTTTAACAGTTAGATATCCTATATCGAGACAAAAAAAATACTGAATATTAGTTAATATGGTCATTCATGATGAAAGTAAGCAAGTACCTACCTAACAAGTACTTTGATTTATATTAAAATACTTTAGTAAACAGAGAAAAGGCAAAGCCCAAAGAAAGCGAGGCTAAAGGCCTTTCATTTCAGGAAAATCTTCTGAGTATTTCTGTGTTGTACAGTCAGCATCAAAAGTAGCTGCGCAAACGAAGACGTCAAAAGTCTTTATTAAAAGGGAATAAGAACTTTTGACGTCTTCGATTACGTAGTTACTTTTGATGCTGACTGTACGTATAGTATAGACATACATGGTATGGTCGGGATTATTTAATATCGCCGACTTTTTATACAACTGTGTGTATTTTTATACCTTGGACGATAAAGTTGCTTTTTAAATGAACTACTTTGATGCAATTCGATCAACTCAAATATAACCTCATACTAATTTGATAAATTACTAACTGTCTTATAAAGTAAAAGCGGGACCAAGGTGCCAACACAATCAATCGAATATGTCAAATAAAGGCTAATTAGTTAGCAAAGGCTTAGTGAAGGTTTATGAATCACTTTTTAACAAACGTCAAATAAGCTAAATGATAATTTTAACTAAAACTGACTGTTAAGCTTTTTTATGAAAAATACCGTACTTAAATAAATATACAGATCACACATACATGCCAATAGTAGAAAGGAATCGTGTATGTATATTCAAAATTAAAATATGGTAAAATAGTAACTGAAAATTTAGACTTGATAAAATAATAATAATCTATTACATTATCTGACCTTTATACGTGCTATATTATGGTCAAGTTAGCGGAAGTAAAAAAAAACTCACAATTATTAGATCAAGCAATCAATTTTCACTCTTGAACAGCCGTATCCTACCGGTACGAGTATTATCCTCATACAAATAGATATACGTGTAGGTACATGTATTCGACGTCGGTCGGGATCTGTTTTTTATTTTATTTTGTCTTCTACCCGACTCATCTAATATTTGAGATACCGAAAAAATCACGAATTAAAGAAGATATCAATATTTTTTGATGAGAAGCGGTATAAAATTCACTGCTCTTGAATAAGTATATTGCTGCAAGAAATGATAAAACGAAAACTCTTACCTAAAGCGAGAACTCTCAAGTCGTTCAATAAATGTCTAATAGAACTCGTCCAATTTCTTCAGTAAACCGATAACGCCAATAGGTTTTCGGTTAGGTGAAAATCAATTTTCCACTTAAAGGCCTCACCTTCGTCAAACCAAACTAAATGGTCGTATGTCCATACAAATTAACGTCTTTTACGCCCTTTTAGCAGGTAATGCTACCCTTACAAAACCTTTATGCAAATATTGGAAGATTCGGGGATGGAATAACTTGTACACTTTAATGCGATAGAGGTGGTTTGACCCAGTTTCAAGAAGGTGTTTTGTTAGGAAATTCTGATACATAATATTTATAGGTATTGGAAGGTTTTGGAGTGATTTAGAAATTCTGCAATTCTTCGATGGCATAATCATAATATCTTGTTTTAATGCATCTTGCACCCCAAGCTGCAAAGTGTGTGCAGCGAAATGCACTGGAAAAATGATATATGGTTTTATATCTTCGGACTGGAGGGTTATATCGTAAGACAGATCTTCAATTTCACGGAACTCTATCAGCGACATCGATCGATACGAATACATAATATGTATGCACCAGTGTGTAACCGCCATACGATAAATAAATAAATTTCAACTATACTTACCTCATCCGACATATCGTGGTTTTCATCATATTCTGTAATATTATATATTTTCGTAATAAATAGATTTTCGTAACTATAATAGTAGCTTTCCTTGCAGATATTCCGACGTGGTTCTGCAATGTTTTTAGAATAGGTAACCAATCCGTTTTCTATATTATATATTGTATATGTAGGTACTCGTATTGACCGCGAAAAACGATCGGTCAACGCGGGTGGCACCATTGACTTTTAGAGATATGAGTCTATTTTTTACTTCTGATGCGAGCTCTCTTTTTTTATTTGTTCAGATAACTTTGTAAATGTGACTTTGATGAGTCTGTTATTTTTTCAAATAAAATAGTGTGGAATAACCGTTTGCTGGGTCTTCCACAGGGAGCCATTACACATGGCTCCCTTACTATTTTACATGGGTATAATATAGGGTGAAATATGTATTAGGTATATCAGTTTATAATCCCATATTAGTTAAAACAGTAACACTCGTGATAGAGGTTTATTTATATTGTGAATACATTGTGAACCATAGAAAGAAACAAAAGCCAACATATCTTTTGATGAATATGAGAAAGCCTTTCAATATTCATTAACGTTACACAGTGTTTTAAAAACCATGTTTTTGTCTCACGTCGTTTTTATATAGACCGTGATTTAAAAACTGATGATAAAGGTACAGTTGAGCTATTATATTCTAAAATATCGGCGGAATTGTGGAATAAAAAAACCAAAAAAGTTGAAAAACAATATTACCTCCGGAAGTAAACAAGGCAAGCGTATGAAACAAAAAGCAAACGGTATATAGATTCACTTGTTATAATCAATTTTTTTGTAAGTAGACCAGTTCTTAAACAATAAATTAAAATGTGAATTTCATGACCCGGGTATAAGCAAACTTTGATGATTAATATAACAAAAACTACTTGACCTATCGATGTAGGAATTTTAGTCTGATATTTGTAATAGTAACATCTATCGATTTTTCAGAAAAAACGACGTGAGAGAAAAACATTTTTTAAAACACTGCGTAAATGACAAAAATAACAACCTAACTTTATACACCTAAAAAATGTGTATATAACCTTCCAAGAAGTAATAAAGCTCTAAAATGCTGGTAACATACACTTCCTCGAAGCACTAAGGTCTAAGTTACGAAGACAAAACCCATCAAATCTACATACCAAATAACGCCTCTCTTTCACCTTGGCACCAAAAAGACATAAGTTGCATTACTTTTCATAGGAATTGTGACCTTTTTATTCTACCCTAGCAGGTACCTGGTCTCATAAAACGTTATATTCTTGCTAAGAGTCTTGGTACTTACGACCTATCCATGTTGAGGGGAGAGACTACAATTTGCCATGAGAAATTGCCGGTTCCCAGTAATATAGGTAACACTTACGTGCTCGGATGTTCACACTCGTGTATTAGGTGTATCGTTTATGCATGGTGTGGTGTGAGTACAGGCGATGTCACAAGCGTGTTCGCAAATTTTTTGCGATAATGTTTTAGGGACAGTTTGTCGAATTCTAAATATGATACGATTAAGTCAGGAAACTTTAAACATTGACGTTTGGAGACCTTACACATCTCCGAGGATATTAGATTATCTAGTACTTATAGGTAATTAGTTTTTTTTTCAATATGGGTGTAGACTCAAAATGTATTATAACTGCAAAAGAATGAAGGCAAAAAAAAATGCCTATAGTGACCAAAAGCCTATTCAGATATCTCAAAAAATTACGAAGCTACAACCGTATTAAAGAGAGAAAGCGCTAGGGGATCGTGACGTCACGATCCCCTAGGGTCATAGTAATTGAATGATAATCGTTACATACGAAGGGGCGTTTTGCGGAAAAGGGACTGAATATACCCCCTCTTAAGAGATGGACCTGTAATTTTTTATACAAAAAACTATAGCATTTTTCACCCCTTAAACAAAGTTCGATTTTTATAGTTTTTGGATATGTTGTAGATATAATGAAAAACTAGGTCTGTACGTTATGATTTTTAAGGAATATTGCTTACGTTAATAGTACTGCACAAAGAGCCTCTAGTACCTAATATTGTAAGATAAGCTATTGCTTTAAAAACGTACAATATAGCACAAAATTTAAAACAACCGTACGTTCCCGGAACCGTTTCAACCTGCCAGCTAGTCTAGCAACACTGATATTTTCGTAATGGCAACCCTGCGCGCCCGCGAGCGACGCGCGCGCAGCGAATGGGCAATTTTCAACGTCTGCGCAGGCCAGTTCACAAAGCCACACAAAACGGTTCCTATTCGACTGCGAGTTCTTCCCAGTATTAGCTACCCTATTGTTCACAGCTGTGTCGGAGGTCAGATTTATACTGGAAGGGCGTAGTTAAGTAGGAAGAAACTTTGCGAATAACACAGTTAACATCGGTGCAGTTGACCTAAGTTTTTGAAAGATTATGGGAAAATATTGTGTAGAATGTATGGGAAAATATTACATACGATCGATTGTATCAGTGACCTTATGTTAGATGGTATTTCTGTTGCCTACATTTGTGTCGTTCTTTGGCTAAAGGTACTAATTTCTTTATGCCATTTGCCTCTAAACGGTATATTTTGCCTGGGAACAACTCAAACTAGATAATGTCAGACGAATTTGCCAAGGCTTAACATAGTCCATCAGACTAAAAGCATATAATAGCAATAAGGTACAGGTACCAATTGCTGTTTTTTTTTTTTTTTTAACAAAGTGTGTAGGCTTCTTGATGTCCCGGTTCCAGCTCGGCTCAAAATTCTTTTGTATGTCCGGCGTCTGTCCTTCTGACTTCCTTTCTCCTCAGTTACCGATCGTATTTCTCAACCGATTCTCCTGAAAATTTGTGAGCAGGTTTCCATAATTATATAGGTTGTTTTGTCGATTCAATTTCTGTTTTTTTTAAATACATGTTCGCGAGTTTGTAGCTCACTGAGCCACAAGTACTAGGGTGAAGTGTTTTTAGGGTTCCGTACTCAAAGAGTAAAACGGGACCCTATTACTAAGACTCCGCTGTCCGTCTGTCTGTCTGTCTGTCTGTCCGTCTGTCACCAGGCTGTATTTCATGAACCGTGATAGTTAGACAGTTGAAAGCCGCTATAGCAACACATACTAAAAACAGAATAAAATAAATATTTTTATACATAATGGTACGGAACCCTTCGTGCGCGAGTCCGACTCGCACTTGGCCGGTTTTTTTTACTGAGTTGCTGATTCTCGAGTACTTATGAATTTTTGAAGCCATAGCATTATCAAGATCGAAGCTAACACAAACGTCCATAATCCGGAATCCCGTGTTTCGTAAGGCCCAATTAGTTGCGTTGCGTTGCCGCTCGTCGATCGGCCGATAAGGGCCTTTGCCCACGCTGCGCGCTGCCAAGACCACGCTCTATCTAATTTGAACGAAACTTGTGTATTGGCGAGTCCATTCCTTCCATAGCTATACTATAAGACTATATTAATCATCTTTTAGGAAATTATAGACTTCCCTAAAAAAATATATTTAGTCCGTCACGTCAGTTAGATTATCAAAAAATATTGGAAGTATTTTTTTTTGTCACTCAATCAAAAAAATGATGGACATAGATATAGCCCGTTAAAATTCCATGTGACATGTGACTTTTTAAGCATAATGTGATGTCACGCAGAATAATATCTTCATAATTTTTTGGTTGATTGACAAAAATACGTGTCCAATATTTATTGATAATTTAACTGACGGACTAATTAGAATTATATATTTTTTACCCAGGAAAGTATCCAATATATTTATATATATACTTCTACACGAATTGAACGAGCGAGGGAAGTTCTCAGTTTGAGCCATAATTATTTCGTATGTCCGGCTGTCCAGCTGTTCTCCGCTACAGTTCTCATTTGTCAACCGATTCTGGTCAACTTTTGTGTTCCGTATCCTTATTAGGGTTCCGTACTCAAAGAGTAAAACGGGACCCTATTACTAAGATTCTTTTGACGATCGGTTAGCCTAGTGGGTAGTGACGCTGCCTACGAAGCTGAAGGTCCTGGTTTCGAATCCCGGTAAGGGCAAAAATTTGTGTGATGAGCATGAATATTTGTTTCTGAATCATGGTTAATTGCTATGTATTTAAGTTAGTATTTATTATATATTAATTATATCGTCGTCTAGTACCCATAACTCAAGCCTTATTTATTGAGTTCTCTGTGGGGCCTGTTCGATTTGTGTATGATTGTCCCCTACTATTTATTTATTTATTTTATTTTCTATTTCTACTTTCAGCTCTTCTAACCATATTAAGTAAATAAGTACACGTTACAACTACAACCGTAATATACCTCTTATAGTGCCTCCATCACCCGAATTAGGTACTAAAAATGTTAAAATATGACATCAAAAATGCGGTTTATATTTTCCGTTCAAATCTGGGTCACTTGGAGAAGCCTTCGGGAAAGCGTTAGGGCTGTCAAGGTGTACTTTGAGTTGAAAAAGTATAAGCAAGCAAAATTTTTCAAAATATATTTATTTACTTTACTACGTAGGTAAATTTATACGTAGGTAGGTATTTAAATACCTTGAAATATGAAATATGTATATAATGTTCAATCAACGGCAATTCTTAAATGCGTGTAAAATATGACGTAGAATGGTAGAATAGGAAATACATTTTAAGGTGGTTCGATTACCATACAAAACGTTATTTGACATTCGCAGGCTAACGACGTGATATTTTAAGAAACTTATGTAACAAACTTTCATAAATTATCTTCCCATTTGCGCCAAATTCCCTCTTTCCTAGAATAAACTTGTATAAACTAGATTAATTTGAGAAATTGGTTTGGGACGTGATATTTTGGGAAAACTAGTTTTCTCAAATTAGTCTAGTTTATACAAGTTTAAACTAAGAAAGGGGAAATTTGGCGCAAATGGGAAGCCAATTGATGAAAGTTTGTTACATAAGTTTCTTAAAATATCACGCCGTTAGCCTGCGAATGTCAAATAACGCTTTGTATGGCAATCGAACCACCTTAACAAAACCTGTTCTTTCGTTTTATTCACAATTTCTCATATTTTTTTTTGGGTTTCGTACCCAAAGGGTAAAACAGGCCCTATTACTAAGACTCTGCTGTCCGTCTGTCTGTCTGTCTGTCCTTCTGTCACCAGGTTGTATCTAATGAACCGTGATGGACAGATGATGTATTTTTGTTGCCGCTATAACAACAAATTCTAAAAAAACAGAATAAAATAAATATTTAAGGGGGCTCCCATACAACAAATTTGTTTTTTTTCTCGTTTTTATAAATAATGGTACGGAACCCTTCGTGCGCAAGTTCGATTTTGATGTCGCTCGACTTGGCCGGTTTTTTATTTAAATAAATGTCACTGTCGAATAGAATTGTAACTGTCACAGTTATTCCTAACAATACATATTTACATGATACAAAAAAGAAAACTTTGCCTAATATAATCTGTGCCTGTGGCCCCCAGTGTCACAATTATTCCTTACAAAATTATACATACAAAGAAGAAAAATATCCTATAATTGAGCCCCGTGTGATGTGACACCTAGCTTCCAAGTTTCCATTTGAGAAACGTGCTAAACCTATTCACATGACTGGAGCCCTTTCTTTGCCCTAATTAGGGAGATAAGGACGTCACCGAGTTTTTCGCTGAGTCTCCGCTTGCTTGCTGAATAAGGGATGGGTAGGGAAATTTATTAAACTATTGGCTTTTCGACCGATTTAAATAAAAAGGAGGGTATTTTCAGTTCGTCTAGAAGTATAACTTTTTATTGTCTGAGCATGTTCAATGATAAATCTTTACGGTTTTTTTTGTTAATCTCATTTATTTATTTGACAAAAAATAAAAAAAGATTTTAAAAAACCGTAACGATTTATCGCTGAACATGCTCAGACAATAAAAAGTAATACTTCTAGACGAACTGAAAATACCCTCCGTTTTAATTAATTATTTTCAGTTTCTTACCCCAACACATCATCATCCTCCTAATGTTATTCCCGGTTGTGCCCTAGGAAGGAGCCCCGGGTCCGCTTTGACACCTAATAGATGTTATTAGATTTGATTTGGCATAGACACTAGTTTTTACGAAAGCGACTGCCATCTGACCTACCAACCCAGAGGGAAAACTAGCCCTTATTGGGATTAGACCGGACATTAGACATTATTTCCTCACCTGTTACCCCAACCCCACACATAAATACCGCCACGCTGTTTCGTCGCCTAAATAATGATTTGTTTTTAATTTTATAATTGTATGTCTTTAAGGTATTTGTAACTATGGGCCTTAGATGCCTGAAATAAATGGTTAATTAAAATATAAATAATTTTAAGGGTTCAAGAGAAATCGACGGAAATGCTCAATAATTTCATGATGAAGCCCACGTACTCGTATTTGTATTGTATAGCTATTTGACAATATCCTATAGCCACGAAAATACTGTTTGCTAAATACCTCGTATAGCTTCTATTATTATTATTCTTCTTCTATTCTATTCTATATTTAACGTTTTATGTATCGCCATTATAAAAATCCATTGATAGATAATATTTTATTCATCACTCAAGGAACCGAAGGAAGGAGTTTTTTTTTTGTGTTCAAACCATGACAAAAGATTTATGTAAGTTTTGCAACGTCATCAGCCATAAATGAAGAGACAACCATTGTCACCTGACCTGAGTCACTCGAACACTTGGCGTTTGAGAACGCTGTATGATATTTCACACTTTGTATCGTGGAGACGTAAAGCTGGTAAGTTAGTGAATATTGATTTGTTGAATTTTGTTTCCTCCTGCGGACGTTGAACTTCTCAGTTTTTTTCTTCTTCCCATTCTAAATAATAGATGAAATGGAAATATACAGATATTACTTATGTATATGTACCTCGTTATAATATTGGTAAAATACGAAATTAATTCTGCAATTTGGGTGGGATTGTCCCTTAAATTATATGCATTTTTTAAAGGCTAGTATTAAAAAAAATACTGATTCTACACAGCTAAAATACTAATCGTTCATTAAAATTCGGGTTTGACGTGCAATTGTTAAATTTTGATGTGCAATTCAGTAGTTTTGGTGCGCAATTTTTTTTTTCAAGAGATAAAAAAATTAACTTTTTTTTCATAAAAAAGACTTCATTCTACATTATATAGCTACAATCTTTTACTTAAAAAAAAACCCTGTTTTTAATACGTTGTGACAACCCTATTCACCTGCATCTCGTAATGCAATGCGGCGCTACTCGACGCTAGAGGGCTCTCGACTCGAGCCAACGGATTTATATGCTGACAACTTGGCAAGATTGCTGCCAAGGAAATTCTTAGGGTAAGCAATTTTTTGAAATTTGAAAATAACGGCGGTGTTTTGATGAAGGTTAATTTTATTCTGAGTTTTTAAAAAATCTTATATCGCAGAAGTAACGTCGCCGTATGTAGGTATTAGCAAGTATTAGAAAATCTTTGAAATGATTAGTAAAAATAAGTTGAAGCTAGAAGTATGTAGAGTAAAAAAGACTGCATCAAAATTGAATGAAAAATGGGGAAAAGCATATTTAGAAATAATTTATTGGCTTAAAGTAAAAGTACAAATTTCAGTACTAAGAGCTGTCTCCATAAGGATCAGAGGCACAAGACGACAAATCCGACCTTTCGAATGCGAAGATGGAGCTGGCACCTATGAAAAAGTTATAATTTATTACGATTCTGTTTAGATGTACTTTTTGTTATTCATATTTATTGATTAGTCTTAAATGACAAATAAATTACATGTGTTCCTTTTAAATGTAGAGTACTTCCGTGAGTTTTATTGGTAATGAAATATAGTTAATTGAATTTAAAATTAAAGGCTTTTGTTTAAGTTAATGCTCCGAGCCGGCTTCGAACCGGCGACCACAGGCATACATGGCCTATCGTTCTAACATATCATGTACGCTCATGGTCGCTGGATCGAATTCGGCTCGAAGCATTAAATTTCGTTAGCAAACGTTACCTACTGCCTAATTTAATACATGATTGATATAGTTTATTTTTACTCTCGTCTAATTCATATTCATATTCATATATTTTATTGGTAAAAGTATAAGTAACATTTTACAAGTAAATTGCCGTATTTCATAATTAGTCCAGGCAATGAACTGACAACTTGTATAGAAAACATGTCAAATTTGGAAATAATTTATAATAGCAGATGTTTTTAATGTAATGGATATATTATCAATTAAATAATTACCTAGCAACAAAACCCAACAAAATTTCAGACATCAAAAAATGATAACTTAACTAGCTTCTGAAAAGTCGGAAAAAATATTTAGATGGTTTTATCTTTATTTTGGTCCATTTACATTTGCTCTATAATAAAATAATAAAGATAAATAATAAAAAAAAAACAATGTATGCTTTATTTAAATCTATATAAATACTTCCGGATGGAAAGTTTTTTGGATTCTTGAATAAAGCATCTTAGAATAATGTTTTAAAGTGTAATAAAGAAAAAAAATCGCTATTATAAATTAATGTTTGTCAAAACCGTATTTTGCCTGGAGTAAATGGCCGAGACATCACCTTACATACAAACAATCAAATTGAACCTCTTTTGAAGTCCAGCAAACCTTCGTGAAAGCCACAATTTGCATATTTTTTCAAAGAAAATTGCAGTCGTGCTAACAGCTCGTGACGAAGCATCGCACACAACACGGCACGTTGTGTGCTTTGTAAAAGTGGACATAGTGGACCCTATGATGGGGAGATACGGTAGGTACTCGAAAATTAACAACGTAACGAGTTACAGTAACTACCTAGTCGATGGAGCAGAAAAACATGTCGACTTGTGAAGGTATCGCTAAGTAGTATACTTGGAAGTAAAGTTGCAGAGTAGTTTGCTTGAACGGTATAATGTTTAATGTAAATACTAACTCCAAGTAAATGAAAAAAGGTTTAAGTAACTTCAAATAATTACGATAAATTATGAGGATTATGCATTAGCTGTGCTATTTATAAATAATACAGTTTGTAAACCGACGCGACGAAAAGCCAATACTAAAACCCGTTAAAGTATGCGTGGAAAGTAATATGGTCGTACCATATCTCATATCTTGTTTACATCATCAATAAAATCCGGTTCGAAGGACTAGTTATTATTATTACTTATTATATTTCCGCACTTTCGTTGGTTTACAGTTTACAATAAATACTGTGGTATTACTATATTTCAAAAACATATCAGTATTTGTATTACTTATGTGTCTGTCTGACACCTCGGCATAATGCTGAGACAGCGACCTATTCACTGCCGCGAAGACACACACAATATGTGTTAAATTGCCTACTCCCTTTGTCTCTGTGTGTCTTTTGTGTAGTAAATAAATGTCTTCTTTCTTTCTTTCTTTCTTTATGCGTCAAAACAAAATGCATTATAAGTATAAAATCATAACTGATGAAGATGATGCTGTGTGAATTGAACCATAATAGTCAGAGTTAATTCTGTTAATTTAGATAATTCAATTTTACAATCTATACCGTTCTTGTATAGGTTGGTAACTCAGCAAATTGATGATGAACTTTGAAGTAGTATCTGTAACGAAAAAGATGTTTAACATGTAATGAAATAACATAAAGTCGTGATACATTTATGATGAATCATTTCTTGAATGCATTTTATTAGATCGTGTATTTATGTGATAAATATATCCGGACCACGATTCCTAATTTCGCACTTCATTTCCAAGCATCGGTGGTTCAGTGGTAGAATGCTCGCCTGCCACGCGGGCGGCCCGGGTTCGATTCCCGGCCGATGCAATTCTTTTTGCATTTTTAAAACAGTTTCTCATTACACTTTTAAACGTCATTGCGTAAGTAAGTTACATACATGATTTATCATACAATTAGCCGACATGAACGTATTCGTCTTCGCTCATCGTGTATGTATCGCTCGAATATCGATTTACCAATTGGAGGCAATAGGGTCAGGTTGCGGCTGCATCTAATGCCCGGCTAAGGTCAGTTCATTATGTAATTAGATTAATGGGTAATCATGATTACGTTGAATGACGTCTTGATTGAAACAAAGTTTCATTAAAATACAAAAGTGCATGAAGAAACTCCCTGTGGGTGGAGCCTACAAAAAGTTACCTACTTATTAAAATTACCTAGTCAACATTTCGAAAAGACTTTTTTTTATTTATCCTCCTAAGGTCCACCATACGATACAAAATGACATTGAAATATTTGAAATTTTAATCAACTAACGTAAGAAAAAGAGTTAAATATCGTTTCTTTCGAAAAAGATCAATACATAACAAATGCAACTCTATTCCAACTCAAAATGGTTAAAATTTCTTTAAGAGAATAAGTCCTTCCAGTAGGCCCATGGGCCTTATATTTAAATAACGTTCTATACTCTTCAATAATGTGCTCTATTTTACAAGCTTTTATTTAACTGTTCGTATACAATACAAATATTCTTTATTGCTCACCAGAAATAGTACAAAAACGGAGGGAAATCAAACATAAACAATGGTAGACCACAGGTGGTCTTATCGCTAAAGAACGATATCTTCCAGGCGACCAGATATGTAAGTAAGTTGTCCGTCAAAATATGCAATCCATTTTTCAGTCACTTAATACGTGCATACTACTGAGGTCGCCATCTGTTGGTCCATAAAAGAAGTAATCAATAAAACACTGACGGAGTAACTAAATAGGTAAATCTATTATTTTTGCTAAAAGCTTTTATACATTAAATTACTTCTCGCCATCAGGCGTCAAAGTTAAAAGACATTTACTAAAATTAGATTAGAGTGACGACTCATTTAGGTCAATGGTCGACTCAGAGCACCCAGTCACAAGTTATTAAAATAACCAGTTTAACCTAAAATAATGGGTTAAATTTAAATGTTTCCATTATTTTTGTTTTCACAATGATTTAAGTTATATTTATTTAATCGTAAAATCGTAAATAATTACAAAATTAATATACCTAATATACTTATGTTTGATTACGAGTATGATTCGTACACATGTCTTTAGTCGGCCTTGGCGAAGGCGCTACCATGCCCCCGCCAGATAACAATGAGTGGTTAGATCGGTTTCCCAAACCCGTTAATTCCATGTAGCAGAATTTCCATTCGCATTTTTCCCCACTTTTTATTTTTCTTAGACGATTTTTTTCATATACGTGAGTGTTGTGTTGACAAACGGATTGGTTTCTAGTCGCGTTTTTCCCCAATTGATTATTTTTCTAGACGATATAGTTCATATTCCCACATGAACAAATGATGATAGTAGACTAATTGTTTTGATTTGGAGTGTTGATACCATTTAGCAGCTATACAGTAATTTCGCTCTCATTTTCAATATCCGATATGGTCTAGTGGCTAGGATACCTGGCTCTCACCCAGGAGGCTCGGGTTCGATTCCCGGTATCGGAATTCATTTTTGCTTTTTTTTAATATTACTTTATACAGATTTCATTACAATACAAAAAATACTAATCTGTAACATGTAGTATGTTGTAGATTTCATTACAATACAAAAAATACTAATCTGTAATCTGTAGTATGTTCGTAATTGATTCAGTCAACATTTTTATTGTGCTGCTACGTGCGTATCCGGTTACCATGCTTTTTCCTCAGCCGAACACGTTCTGGCACTTAATTATTAGTAAGTAATAGTAACTAATTTATGATAAAGTTTTACATTTCCACTTTCAAACTTCACTTCCGATCCATGTAATCGAAATCGATTACCAAACATCCTAAAAAACCAAAGAAAAACAATACCACAAGAAACAATGGTACCAACCTACCAACATATCGGTAACTTGAAACAATCAGCGTTCCGTGGTACTGGCAGCACGGTTGACTGCGTCGGCGCCGGTCCACCGCACGCTGACCAGAAGTCAATCAACATATCGCATACAAATATGATATCTATTCGTAACAATATAATGCGCGCGCACCGAGCTAATGTGAACTATTTTTACAAAAATCTGTTTAGTCTTAGTATTTTGTACATACCAATTTTCCCATTCAAACGATTTTTTTATAAGTATCTAAAAATAATTCGCTATCAGCTTGCAATAACAGCTCAGAGGTTAACCATTTTAGTCTACCTACTGTTTAGTTTAGTTTATGTAGACCAGTAGGTATACGTAAGTAATAATACCTCTATTGTTTTGATGTCTAAAGTAGGAGTATATTTAATAATATGTATGGATCGTTATATGTCATTTTTGTCATTTACTATGCATTCATTATCGGTCTTGCCGCGGGTAGGAGCACTCTCTTGTAAGGGTATCCACGGAAGATCAGCGTCAAGGTATTTGTACATAGTACCTTGTCATTAAGCTGAGTGGAGTCCTTTTCTCTGACGCTTTTGTAGAAAATGTCTACTGTTACACAAGCGCCTTTAATAAATATTTTTTCTTTCTTTCAATGTCATTCACAAATCACAATGCATGCCGATAATTTAAACCTCCGAGATTACGCGTAAAATTGGTCATAATTTATAATCTCTGGGTCAATTAACGTAAGTTACAGTCAAATGTTGTTAGTCGATACAGGTGAATTGCACAAGGAAGCGAACCCCGCGTGTTTGTCGTAATGGGGGAGGTGTACCCTAGTTGTAATCGTACCGTTAACAATTACTGTTATTGACAGATGGCGCTGAACCGAGGTAAAGGCAAAATAAAGGTTTGTCTTTGTTTACACAACAAAAGTTTTTACTTTGGAGTGAGATGTAGGACGATTCATCTGTCTAGCTATATCATTGAGGATGGCCTAATTGTCTATTGACTATGAGTCTATGAGTTTGTATTTTGTCCTTAAAGGTAACAAAACTTTGTACCTTGGAGTGAGATGTAGGACGATTCAACTGTCTAGCTAGATCATTGAGGATGGCCTAATTGTCTATTGACTATGACTTTGTATTTTGTCCTTAAAGGTAACAAAACTTTGTACTTTGGAGTGAGATGTAGGACGATTCAACTGTCTAGCTAGATCATTGAGGATGGCCTCATTGTCTATTGACTATGACTTTGTATTTTTCCTTAAAGGTATTAGGAGTGGGGCGCATCTTCGTGGAATGAACGGGTTAGTCCCACATGTTACCACCAATTTGTAGCCGGGAATGGTTAATTAAGTGTGGTAACGACTGGAGAAAAAAAACCAGTAGTTTACTTACCACTAATTCACTTTATAATCATAGTAGTGGTACCACAGATGGACATTTTTCCCAGCTGTTACCTATACCTGTCTGCGTCCTGTCCAACCTGAAGGAATTTTTACCACTGGTCATACAATTAATAGTAGGTACTTAAAGTTAAAAAAATATCCAGCATGGTAGGTTTCAATTATGTACCTATTTATCAGCTAAACGCGATATTTATCTCCGATAAGATTATTTTGGAATCGGAAAATGTTGTGTTTTTGGTTTTAAATTATTAGTTTATTACAATGATATACTTGTAATACCTTTAATTGAAATGTATTATTTATTATGAACAAACTTTGACAGTGTAATGTATTAGAATCTTTTCAACACACCTGCTCGTAAAGTAGGTCTTATTACAGCGTATTTACACTGATAATGCAGAATATTACCCATGCCGTGCCTTTTACATTACATTATCGCACTAGTGCCTTTTCATTACATATCTTTTTAAATATTAGCAAAATAATGCAGAATATTACCCATGCCGTAACTTTTACATTACATTATCGCACTAGTGCCTTTTCATTACATATCTTTTAACATTTTAATCTTTTTTTTTTTTTTTCCTCGCAAATGTGTTGAAAAACGTCGTATGAAACACGTGAGCATTGGTCATTACACTTCTCGTCTCCATTAAGCCTTCGCCTTCGGCTCAGGCTTAATTGTATCATAATGTACTATTATCAATTTCCGTGTGCATGAATAATTATCATTATTAAATATTGTGTTATTGTACTAGTGCAATACGTAGGTACCTACGCGCTAGAAAACATTATGTACCCTCTCAGGGTGTCATGTACCTACCACCTGTATTAACTAACATCCCTTGTAATGCGCATGACTGATGATGTTGAATAAATGAATAATGACCTTAATCGGTCATTAAACTTATTGAAGAGGTAGAAAAGTTGGTACATTATTTATTTACGCAATGTGATATCGATGCAACCTTGAAATTCATTCCGTCATCTAGATTATAAGTAATGTGATGTGAAATAACAAGAAAGTAGTAAGTACGTACGAATAGGTACAACCCGTGTACTATAAGTTTGAACCTGGCGTCTATGACCCGTCATACTTAAAAGCTAAACATTTAACTTACAAATGTATAACTAATGACATTGGACATTTTCACTTCATATCGAATTTTATCATGGGCTCATATATTCTAACTTAAGGAAGTGAATCTGCGAAGTTTCGAAATACTTTCACTCTTCCATCTTACACGATTCGATCATTACTTACTCGAAATCTTGCACATAAATCACTGAGCCTCGATCCAGGAAATTCACATTAACCTATTTTCTAAAACCTTAGGCAAACCACCGACTTAAAACGTACCATAGATCGCAACGGAAACGGCCCATCATTCAGCGTATTTAAAAAAGGAATGTTTTCTTTTTAAACACAAAAAGATCTGTCACAGGCTGCCGCTTCTCGTGACAAAAAATAAATTCGTTCACATTCGTTCCTTTGTGTTTGCGAGAAGTTTTCACACAGTGAAAGGAATGGTGCATTTTTTGTAATTATAACTATTTATGTGGGTTTTGTTTTAAGTACACACCATGTGTTTAAATATTTCAGCTTTCGTAGTAATGTGGCTAATGGCATTGAATTGTTATAAGCAACTGTATTTTCTAATCGCTTTTGTTTTCCACAAGATAAGAATAATTTATGGATAAAATAAGTTTCTGTCAAAAATTTCATTTTTGGTACAAGCTTTTACTGCCGACTGTACTTTTCTGCATACATCATCAACTACTCATTGAGATGATTCTAACGAGCCCAAACTCGATGTGGTTGTGTCGTTTTATTGCGGAGTTCCTATGGCCACCTTCCAGCTCCAGCATCCGATCTACTCCAAGTCATCATAATATTGCATTGTCATGCGATATAATTTCAGCTCAATTGGATAACGGGAAGTGACTGAAAAATGGATTGAAAATTTTGACGGACTTACATATTTACATACTCACATATTTACATACATACGAACAGTGCAAGTTAATATAAAGCTTGTAAAAAGGTTAGCATATAAAAGTAGTCGTCGTAGTAATCAATCGTATGGCGTCTATTCACACTGGAGTGTGAAGGGTGCATTAGAAAGCGTGTGTACAGTCGCCATCACATACATCGGAGCAAACAAGCACGTCACAAACATCGGAACACACCTCTATTTTCAAGGCATTAGGGTGCATGTGCCGATATTTTTGAACACCTATAGTGTACCTATGTATGTGATGGCGACTGTACCTATACTGCGAATGCAGACCTCACATCTGGGGGCACGGCAGTGCCCCCGCCAAGTCGAGCAAAACAAAGAGGCACGGCCGTACCATCCTTTTCTTGAAGCCATTCAGGCCATTTTCAACATCCTGTAATTTTGTGCTGGCTAAAGCTAGAACCCTGAATTTTCAGTAACATGTACTTAGGGCATAATATGGCTTAATAACATTCAATTTGAACTTTTAGTTTAAGAACTATTGTCCGTCAAAGTTCGTTAGTTTTGTCACTGACATACTCACTCACTTATATACTGATAATGATCAACACACCCACAAGCTCCAAATTTCAAACTTAATTAGTTTTTAACCTATTAATTCATAAAAAACCTAAAAATATTGCAATTTCAGATATACAAACTGCATAAGTAAGTTTGTAATGCTATACAAATATATGCGATTACAAAGTTAATTTTGTAGTTCCTTCCTGCAAAACTAATCAAACATACAAAGTCTACAAAAGATCCCATAAAAAAACATTCCATGTAAAAATAGACCAAGTCTCGAAACTTCCACAGTAACAAGTGGTGAGATATTTCGTAGAGCCAATTCAGGCATTCTTATTAATCTTTATTTGCTTGCTAAATAAAATTTTGTGACTTGGCATTGGCAATCACACTTACATAGTACCCATGCAAAAATTAGTAAATGCAGTAAAGTTGTATGATTCCCAAGTTGCAGAATTTTATTTAGCAAGCAATTATTAATGACTGACTTGGCTCTACGAAATATCTCACCACTTGTTACGTGGAAGAGTTTCGAGACTTGGTCTATTTTTACATGGAATGTTTTTATAGGATTTCTTTAATCGGTAATGCATGTGGTGTATACTCATTCAACTTTTCAGTTCTTAGGTGTAAGTATTTTGATTAAAAACGAAGATGACATGTTATAAATCTATAAATTTCGTTTTCATAGTCTCATTTTCCTGAAGAATCCTAAGATATTTAATGTATTAAGTAGGTAACCTTATTTTTTTTGTGGGGAATTGCTTTTACGCCCGCCGCACTAAGTGTAAGTTTTAAGCTAAACATTCCAGTGCATTTGTTCATATAACAATGTAATATTTCGTGATACCACATAAATTCGTCAATAGTTTCCTATTGACGAGTTTTATGGCACACAATGCCAACGTTAATATGCTCATCACTTAAGCCTTGTGTGAACTGTCAAAGTCAAAGTCTCGAGTCAAGGAATATTATTACCACGAAAACCTTGGAATCGCAAGTAGTTAAGTAGTTGCGATGTTTATTCTCGTTGAAGTATGAAAATAAAGCATTTGTATGCTAAAGAGTCATTGGCCAACTTAACAGGTAAGCGATGAAATATTTAAACGCCGTAGTGTAACAATATTCAATTGTGAGTGTCATTTGTAATGACAACTTCAGAGAAGTGACGTTAGATATACATTTGGATTGTTAGTGCAGAATGAGGACATTTAGCTTTAATTTGAGAGGCATGTTTTAACGGTGCAATAACCTGAGTTATGTAAACAAGTTAACAACCTATCAAGTTATGTGATCTATGGTAGAGTAGGTATGTTTTTTTTATCCAACTTGAAAAAAAATAGGAGGTTCTCATTCGGTTTTGTAATTTCATAGCAACACTAAAACAACCATACAAATGTTAAGGAACTAAGAATCTAGACGAAACTAAAACTTCTATTAGGTACTTTGACGATGATTTGGCAAAGTGAAAGAGAAGAAAGAAAGAAAAAACTTGTAGGTATTCGTAGCACAAAAACACAGGAAAATTTATAAAAAGTTTTTATAAGTTTTCCTGTTTTTTTGTGTTTTTATTAAAAACCTGTGATTCGTAAGTAAGTAACTGGAGACAAATGCAGTCCGTCACTTTGAACACAGCACATCTGAACTGCGGCGAATGTTTTGAAGTAAAAATTCTCTTCAATACGCCTTTATTTAAATAAAGTAACAATAAATGAGCCCACGTCGTACCTATCCTCAAACAATTAACTTAACAAACACAGAAAAACATGGCCAAGTTCGTAAATGAACAGATGACATCAGGTGACCGCTGTTCCATTTTTAAACATTGAACTCTTTCAATAGTCAACACATAATAATTGAATCATTATAAATACCTTATTTATCGATATTTTTTAAACAAACGCCATCCTTGATCGGGAAAGGCTACGTCTTGTTAACCTCGATGCGCTGTTCCAAAATTAAAAAGCAGTATCTACATTGGAACTTCATAAAGTTTCTAATACATTAAGACTCTATGTCCAGAGAACAAGATTCAAAATTACACGCACGTAGTCTGAATCATGACCACACATAGTGCTTTTCTGTGGACTGTATTGAGTTCATTTTCACGTGCGTGCATTTTATCGTTTTATCTGTGCCATAAGTCAACTTGTGACGTTTTGCCTTATCGGTCGATTCCTGATCCAACTACTATTGAAGTTATCTATACTATGTGTCACTATTTTATATTTAGTATGTGGGACAAGTTCCGTGTTATAGGAAAATTACATGTACCTAATGTGATATTTTGCGTCAAAGCTTTTAGTTTAGTACTTAAATAAATAAGTCCTTATTTATTCGATTTAAATTTACTTTCTTAACTCGTATATTTGGTTTTTATTCCAACTCATTAGATGAAATAGTTTCCAAATTCGTCATTTCATTTTATATTAATTTGATATAAGGTAAACGTCGCAACTCGCAATGTTTGATACCTTAATATCTAATCGTTGACACTTATTCTTCATTTCTATTATTATAAATTAAGATTGAAATTGTCATTTATCGGGCCAGTGTCAAGCTAACGTTATGCTACGCGTTGTCTGCGTATATGGTGGACATTTAATACAAAAAAATCAAAGCAAGCAATATAGGTACCTCAAGTTCGTCTTAAACTCCGATTTACCAAGGGCATGCTAATTTTGGATTAAATATTGAAGCGGATAGAGTCAAGGTGACAAGGTACCTTCACACTTCATTCAACCGATTCGAAGCCTAGTCGAACCATTTCACAGCAAGTCAGAAGATTTATCTAGGCAATTATTTATCCTTACGTTGCTTTCATACTATTGTGACAAGGTTCTACAAGGATTTGCCGATTGGTAATACATTATCAAGCTTGTCTTTCTCAAATTACGTCAGGTATAATTTAATTCGCCAACGAGCCAAGTCATTGCCTTTCGATTTGTGCCTTACTTATTTGATTAAACGGCTGTCAGATGTTATTTTAATTAAGCGTGTTTAACTTATAACTATATTAACATAGTTATGTTCGTTTTACCAGAATTTTATGCAAAACTATTCAAGTTTGCAAATGGTCATTGGCATAGAGAAGTAAAAGGTGAAAATATATAAAAACAAGAATGGCAAGGAGTTATCTATATTATATAAAAATTAACTAGTTTCGTAGATCGTTTCAATATAAGATACGTAACGAATGATATTACTTAAAACAACACATATTACTCTGGCAAAACACGTTTAAATTTCAACTTAAAATCATCGCATCAGTTTGAAATTAGCACAAACCAATTTGTTGAGAAACCGCTTAGTCAGCAACACATATCGGAACGTAATTATGATCATAAAATGCTTACGCTAACACGTTTGTCACGATTCACAAAACAAGAGTCTTGCAAATTACAATTATATTGATACTAGCTGCTGGCTCGGCTCCGCTCGCGTATTTAAAAAAATACATCAGCTGTGAAAATGTTAACTTTCTAACTATCACGGTTCATGAGATACAGCCTGGTAACAGACGAACAGTGGAGTCTTAGTAATAGGGTCCCGTTTTACCCTTTGGGTACGGAACCCTAAAAACCAAGTAGAGCCACCGGAATAAACATGGCCTATCCTGAGGATGCATTTTATATGAGTAAGTTCTGCTGTTCTTTTAATCAGATTAGTAGTTAGTTTCGAATTTTTTGTTTTAGTTAAATTGACAACATTTCATTTTTTTAAGTGGGCAAATTTATGATTTATTTCGCTAGAAAATGTTTTTTTAAGCGACACGTGTTCTTTTATTTTACCCTTTTGTATTTTTCATTCAGAAATATCAAATTGAAAAGTACCGAATGATGACGTCAAAGTTACGGCTCTGGTATTGGCGTCACACCACATTTATACAATTTCGCGATTTTCTTAAAAACGGGTGAGAAATGAAATCTGAAAACTACTTTATTACGTTCAGGTAACATAATTACCGAAATGGTTTTCGAATTAGACATCATTACATATTTTGAAATGTTGTCAATTGACGAAATTGGACAACTTAACGTGTGATGTCACAACTTCTTTTGTTGCTAAATATGAAAGGAAAAGATAAAAAAGAGACGTCATAAAACTTATTTATGCGTACCTAATTGTTGTACAACCCTACTTCAAGATATCAATTAAACAAGAGATGTCGATAATAGTTGGTTTTAAGTTTCTTTTTCGGTATCTAAACTAAAACAAACTATACCCCCTATATAAAAACTAACAAAGCTACCAACCTACATTTCACAGATATTACAATCATTCATTATCATCAGTATGGATATTACGAATATAGACAAGACGAGGCTAGAAATAAATGTGGGGTAAAATGTTACAATGTTAGCAAAACCTAGCAATTTCCAATCAAAACAAATAGGAAAGCAATCCAGGCTGCAATTATTGGGCCCCCATTCTTTACAGCTTGACACTCCATTAGTCCAGGAGGGTTATAAATTAATCAGTTATTAAATTGTACAAGAGCGATTGCAATTTGTGTAAAATGTATCCGTGCTTGCTGCCCTCGGGCTAGGATGGAATCGTGTTAGCTCACAGGGAACTAAAAAGTAGATTACAACTTTAGAGCACAAAAAAAGGGTTCTAGCATGGATATTTTTGTCTAAGATGCATTATGTTATGAGCTTCCTTTGCAATTCCTCTTAGGTATAACAAAAAAAATCGAGTCTTCTGATCAATATTTTCATGTTCACTTTAATATTAAATAGATCAAGAGAGTTAAGTTATAAAAAATGCAAGTGAATGAGCTACTGGATTATGGAATAATCTATCGCCTTTATTAATTTGTATAAAACTAAATAATATTTCATAGTACATGCCAAAGCTTATATTTAATCCAAAAACGTACCTATTACCAACATCGACATCACAAAAGCTGTAGTTCCTACATTATAAATTCAAAGTAATATAAAATAACAAGTACGAAGGGACCCTAAAGCTCGTCTATTTGGTCGCCAGAGGCATACACTAGTACAGAAGATACGTCGGTGAGGATTTTATGGAAGCTGCAAAAGAACTATAAAAATCGAGTTTTTGCATCGATGCCGCCTCTGCCGGCCAAGTGGAAAATTACTTCAAAAGGATGTTATTTAACTTTTTTGTTCCCTTAGCTCACCCTTAACTTTAATATTTAATGATATTAGTGTTTATGCTACTAGTTTTCTGTTATTCTAATTAAATGGTTACATTTGCTATATGGTTTTGTTGACATTTAATGTTAATGCATTGAATTGAAAAAGCGTTCCTAAATTAATTAATCCAATTAGAGGTAGAAATCGTAGTATGAACCTTTTTAATATGTCGCATTCTGTGTCATTTCATGTTTATAATTTACTTTAAAAACAAGGTTTTATTTTAACCGATTTCAATTCAGTACTTTGCCTTATTTGAAGAGTTCCTTCGATTTCTCCAGCATCCCATCATCACATCCTAACCTAATGACCATGGGAACACTTGGGCCTATCAAACAAAATAAAAACAAATCTACTAGATTGTAATCATAAAATTGTGAGACACAAATATAACTCACTACTACCTACTTTTTTGTTTCGGTTATGGTCTACATCCCTGCCATCGCAGCGTACAAATTCTTCCTCGCATATCTATGATGATAATCCAGTTAGACAATGTGTGCAAGTACTATTAAACATCGCGGCATCACATCCGTGGCGACATCGATATTTGATAACCGATGCTCTTAGCGACAAGATCGTGATCATCCGATTGTAACTAGTTATTTCTCATAAATGCTTATCAATTGCAAAGACGCCAAGTACATTAATGGGCTTGTGACCTTAAACACAAAAACAAAAATTATTCACAAACGTTGAAACAGCCTGAACTTTAAACGGGACTTATTTTAAACGTGTCAACCGGACTATAATTTTGAAAACGCTTGGCGCTACCATCACATTATACTGGAGCACTATTCTCTACTATAAAGATCGACATTCTTCTTTACCCAGCCCATTTCCCATTTTAGATGGGGTCGGGCCTCCTCGTTTGTTGGCGCCAGGATATTCTATCCTGGGTTGTCGATGTAGTCAGGTTAAGTGTCCTCATCTCTTTTTCGACATTGGACCACCACGTTGCAGGTGGTCTTCCTCTTCCTCGGGGGTGATTTGGGATGCTCAGGGTTTTCCTCACTGAGTAGTTCTCATCTCGTCGCATAATATGTCCGTACCATCTCATCCTGCTTTCTTGGAGTCTATCCGTGACTATAAAGATCGATATTGATGTCGAATATTTTATTCTGTGTCTTTTGTTGCATACTAATCGGAGAATATTACAAAAAAATCCATGAAACATTAATAGTTTGCAATTTTTGCAGCAATATTAAGTATTTTTTTTTTAATTCTAGTCATCAAAGGGTCAAGGTCAGAAAAAGTTCATTTTATTTTAGTACATTTTCTAAAAGTTTATTTAAAATCGAATGTATAAGTCATCGATTTAAAATACCGGGTATTTTAAATCGATGGTATAAGTAGACCGCTGTGCTGTACAGTGTAGTATACCTACTGTTTAGTAGATGCGATGACTTAGTAAAACATTGAGTGTACCTTTTATGAATATGTATTTATGAGTGTGACTTATTCTTCCGTCCATCTGTCGGCTTTTTGCCTTTTCAATAACACCGAAACATTAAAATTATCACGGACAGGCATAATCACCACAATCGAAAACGCGTATCGCCGCTCATTTCCGCTGTTTTAAAAAAAAAAAACTACAAAAACATAATTATGACTGCCATTAAGAGGCAGTTAAACTACGTGTGGCCCGCGGTTCTGCTTGCTTTGATATTTAAAATGTTAGGTACTTGCTTGCTTTGATTGTTGGATTAATTAATTTGGTGATAAAGCAGCTGGAGGTATTATTTGAGAACTTGGCTTGCCTTTTACGGTCACGCGCATAGCAATAAGGAAGACTGAAGATATGAATAATTAATATCGTTACACTCTTAAACGTAGTACTTACTAGGTACATATTACTCGTATGAGTTTTAATTATTATATTTTGTGCTTAAAAAAAATCCATACACACATTACACATTATAAAATAAAATAAGAATTTAAATTACAAATATGCATTATTATAAACATTACAATATAAACAACAAACTAAATAAACATTAAAATCTTAAAATACTATCAGATTATTAGCCATACTCGTATGCATGGCGTTCCAACGTCGCACCATCGGACAATCCAATCTGTCAATAATGGTATTCAGAAGGCAGCTGGGACTGTTCCGCACGCGACGCATCAGGGAGGCAACTCGTTTGCGCATTATTGGCTAAGCTTAAACGTAACTTTGTATAGTAAGTCTTACATTTTCATAATGTAAAAGCAGTTTATCAACCGGATATTAATTTGACTAGGTACTGTACTTGAAGAATCATTTAACCCTTTTCCAGGCCGGCAATTGAAAAATGACAATCAAATGTCAATCTTTTTTATTGACATTAAGATACATGTTTGACAGTCTGTATGTTGTCGATATAACGCCTCTGCCTGGAAAAGGGTTAATAAATCAAAAACGTCAAATTGCGTCGGGCAACAGAAGTAACTACCTACTATTACTCAACAGCATCAGATAAAGTATTTTAAAATGTATCTTATAATTAAAGTTACTAAATTAGGCATCGCAACCCTTCGATCCAATCTATTCCCCACTACTGGCCTCTGGCGGACCACATACAGCGACTTTAATTGGAAATTGGCCCTCTATTTGTAATGCTCACAGCCTTGCAGGGCTTCACGCTGTGTGGTCACCCTAGCTTTTTTACTTTTTAAATAATTTGTAGGGCTGCTACGGTTATGATTGGTTACTTCGGTTGCCGAATGATGAATAATACATTTGAGTGATGGGAAAATTGTGATATAGTAACAAATTGGTGTTTAGAGCTGGCTGGTTAAACTTGTTTAGTATAGTTAGTTGGTTTGATATTAACATTTAACAAACTCGACGACTGTTATGGTAAAAATAAGTACTTACGTTTGGTTTAATAGAGCTCGTGCAAGTGATACATGCGATATAAATAGATAATTGTGTTTAATTGTGAGGTCAACGTTGTAATTTTTACAAGCTTTTACTTAGTTTCACCTGTCCCGTTGTCTGTCTGTAATCAAATTTTACAAATTAAATTTGACCGATTTTTCGGTTTCCGATTTAGCTGAAATTTTGCATGAATATGTATATCGCATGACAATGCAATATTATGATGACATGGAGCTGATCTGATGCTGGAGCTGGAAGGTGGCCATAGGAACTCCGCAATAAAACGACACAACCCCATCGAGTTTGGGCTCGTTAGAATCGTCTCAATGAGTAGTTGATGACGGTATACAGAAAAGTACAGTTGGCAATAAAAGCTTCGAAGTCGGCAAAAAATGAAATTTTTGACGGAAACTTATTATAAACACCTTGTAAGCAACAAACAGGCGTAAGGGCCTGATGGCACGCGATTGCTGAAGACCTAATAATATTTTAATACCTATTACTTATTAGTAATATTTTAAATACCTTTTCAGTAGAAGATTATGCGTAGCAAAAATGCAAAGTAGCAAATATGAAACCTCCCACGTAACAAAACGTAATATGACACCTGCGTCGCCGTTGTTTATCTGTCTGCAATGTTTTCGGTTGTCATGTACCTGACACCATACAAATTAGCTGACGTAGTCTAATTAGCATAAACTTTGGTAATTGTTAGCACGTTACTTAGGTATGTACACGCGTAGTTTTGTAATACTATGCTGACTAAACTGTAGCCAAGCCCAATCGCCATAATGTTTCAGTCAGAATTAGTAGTAAAATATAGGCTATAACAGCGGCGTAGCTGGTTAATTAATTAGGAGTTTTGCTTAATGAATTGTAACTATTGTACGCATTAAGCATTACCATGAAATATACCTACCGACGGGGTAAAATGTTAAATGATTTGTTTAATGTTACGTTGTGTGTACTACCTCGGGGGAATTGGAGGTCTTCATTAAAAGTACAGTACAGGTTATTCATAGATCGGCAACTGCATGCGAGGCCCCTGAAGTTGCAAGCGGTCATAGGCTACCATCAGGCGGGCCAATATGCTTGTTTGCCACTGACTTGGTATAAAAAAATGTTACAGCTACTCACTTACTTACGTACACGTACTTACCTATTATCAATGTTTTTTGAATACATTTTTTTAAAGTTTTATAGGTACATATTTTATTTTATTTGTCATTTTCCAAACACCTAATTTTTTTTTTTGATGATCTTTATTAAAACAATTAAAATTTTAAAACGGACATTAGTAACAAACTAAAAACTACCAATAAATAAAATATATCTTCCAAATCAGTGCAGATGGGTAGTGTGCCTAGAAAGCTGCCCGCATTGCCACGTTGTATGGTGATACTGACACGTTGTGCAAAGTATTGGCCAGCCCTCTGGTCACCAGTGGTTTCTTTTAGGAGCGCCGCTAAATCTTTATAAATGCGGCGTGCTGCGCTTGGTCCCCACGGCCCCAGAGTCTCGACCCCAAACGCCTCAAACATGAAACCGCTGCCGAGGGTGATGTATTTGCGGCGTTTGAGGTCTTCTGCTGTAGAAGCAGCATTGCCGGCATTTTTGCTGGTACCTGGAAGATGGGACGGTGCGAGGGTGTCAACACATGTAGCATCCCAGTCCAGGGGCCGTCCCATCCTCCAAGGCACCAGCGTCATGCCGTCGGGCCTCTTGCCGTCGTCCCTTGCCAAACCAACGGGTTCCAGGATGGCTGGAACTTTGACGCTGACAAGGGCCCTTCGGGTGACATCATTTATACTGGCGTGACGGGGTATGCGCCCAGTAGAAGCACTGGGCGCATACCCCGTCACGCCAGGAGGGACCGTGGTGACCCAGGCTGTCCACCATCGCCCCGCATTGGCACCGATGTGGGGCGTTTGTTTTTGCCCCTATTCGCAAACTAGTCGCCAGTCTAAAAGTGGAGTTGTCTAAGAGTGTGCCTATGGACGGTGAAGGCAAAGCCTGTAGCCACAGACCTGACTCCCACTCCGCCGTGGCAAGGAGACGAGCTCGATCTGCCGGACCAGTTGACGTGTTTACTAGATTCTTCCGTACTAGTTGGCAGAGCGGCTCGTCCCACTGCCTCTGGGAACGAGGATTGGCAGGCGGGTCAGCATTGGGACAGGTAACTTACCAAACATTCTTAGCCTCAGTGCAATGGGCAGCCTCCATGGCCCCAAGAGTAGGGGTTATAATGTTTTCAATCAGTTTTTGTACCACCTAAATTATTAAACGATATGACCCAGAGAACAAATATAATGGAAAAATAAACCATATCCCTAAAACCTACCTATGCCTAAATTATTGGAAAATAAAATAATTACAAAATATAAGTAAATTAACAAATTATACCTACACTCTTATGTCAAAGTATGGGATCTAAGGTATTGTATGAAATATCGGAGAAAGCAACAACAGTTAAAATCAAAGTCATAGTTACCTATTAATTTTTCAATTTAAGTAGGTAGGCATATTACATTCACCTATGAATGTACCTACCTGTGCCACTAGATCACTAGAAGAACCGGCGAGTTGGAATTTTCTAAAAATAGTATATAGATTCAGTATCACTATACCTATTATAAAATTATTCTCTGCAGTAGAAAGCCTATTTTTTTTGGGATATTACTCGTGCAGGACGCTATTACTATCCATGGTGTAAAGTAATTGTTTATGTTATAATACGCCTTTGAAATAAGTGTATGACTTTTACGACTGATGGGAATTTAGAGTCAGTTGTGTCAATTCGGTAAGTACTTAAGTAATTTTTATGTAGGCCAATTTTTTTGCTTTTCTTCTTCAGTCTTCGCTTGAAAAACCTAAACAAAAGCAAATTGAAATAAATGGAGAGGACGTTATATTTTTACGTACCATTGCTGAAAATGCAGTAAGTGGATAGGTACTTTGCCAACCATGTCAGTCCTTGTCAAGGGTACCTACAGTAGTAAGTAAGCAAGAAATATGCAAATGTAAAGTACAGTGAGCGCACAGCTAAAGCACACAGAAAGTATAGGTATAATGAATTCATTGGTACTCAACTTAATTAAACTTAAGCTATTGTCAGAACTCATAATTAATTGAACCTTAAAATTAAATTGCCAAAACGTGTTTCCCCGAAATTTAATTAAAAGTAGACAGTTGTAATCGATTGCCATTCATATCAAATAAAAATAACGCACTTAATTATTTATACAGACCCCCGTAAGCATAGGTATTCCTCAAGGGTCAAATCGACAGGCCAAGAAACATAAATATATGACATTATATGACAACATACTCAAAGCGTCACAATCGTAATTTATGACAACCAAATACGTAGGTATTAAACCAAAATTATCTATACTTATTTGAAGGTTTTTAATGTAAGTACCTACCCTTACCTTTTTGGTTTCCATCGCTTCATGAAAACTCCAAACATTTTGCTGATTTTCGACGACAAGGAATTATCCGTTCACAAAGGTCTCACAAAGAAAACAAAACACTTTCACACACTTCTAGAACACCGGGCTTCACAAAACAACACTAATTCAAGGTAATTATGAGCTAAGTACCTACGTATTCACAAGATTTCTAAAACTACAAAAACACGTGAACAATAGGAATAGGTATTAGGAGTCCAATATCGACTGTTATCAATTCTAAACTGATAATAACAAATCATTGACTTCTGTTTCGTACCATTGACATTGAATCACAAGAATTAATAATTGCACCGTTAGATAAGATAAACAAAGATTGTTAGAGCATTCCGTCTGCCGTGCTGACCTAGACACAGTGACAGATCCGTCCTACATTTCGAGCATCTTTAAAATCGATAAAAATCCATAACTACATAATAAATTTACTCGGAATTCTGTCACTAAGCTATAAAACACATCATAGATCAAACGTCTGTAACAACGTTTATTGTTTTGTTTATCATGCTATTGAGTATCATTGTTCGATTTATAAACAAACAGAGAGGATAGCCGTTGAGCGACAACGTCTGTGCTTTACAGCGGCGATATTGCGACTGAACTGACTGACTGAGTTATAGCTGAACTGAACTGAAGCTGATAGCCGCGTCCGCCGAGCGAGAGGCTTGCGTGCCCGACCCTCGCACTTTTTCCCGTCAGGTGCGGCGCGGCGCGGTCGATCAGCTGCTCGCGAAGCGCCGTCTTGAATTGATTCCCGCGCCATCTATCTGTGACCTTTCGAACTAAACAGGGGACCTTTTAAATTGCGATAGAATTGGCGAACTTGGCTAATACACTTTACAACACATATTTCTCGACTGAAGATATTTAAGTTATTTAACGCCATTTAGTGAATGTAAATGACTTTTTTCTGTTGAATGTGGAAATTGTGGATAATTATATTGTTCTAATTGTTTAACCGCCGAACTTAATAAAATACTACTTTCAACTCTGTCATAAATCAAAAAAGTGTCATTTATACTGTCACTTTCTCTCATATATCAGACAAAAAGGATATACTAGGCTTCACTGCTTTTGTGCTATTCTAGGGCTAGGCGTATTTATTTCATAATCAACTAACACCGACCGCTTGTTCTAAATTTCATATTCCAACTGAGTTAATAATCACTTCACTAAGATGCCGAAATACAGAAACAGCCTTAACACAGCCTTTTGTCATCATCATCAAATACAGTGTCGTCATACTTATCTCAAAACACTTGAACACATATTTTTTGGGAACAATGAACTTTATATTGTCACCAGATAACTTGAGCCAGAAACAGATAGTCGGGAAACTATGCATGGTGTTTCAGTATACAAATAACCGAAATAACTCTCTTCACTGTATTGACATAGTTACTTAAACGTTAACTTTATAAATAGATAAGCTTGTAAGTAATATTGGTAAAATGAAGGTTAATTTCGACAGCTCATATATAAGCATCGGTGGTTCAGTGGTAGAATGCTCGCCTGCCACGCGGGCGGCCCGGGTTCGATTCCCGGCCGATGCATGATTTTTGCATTTTAAATTTAGTTTTTACTATTCAGACAATTTTACCCGACTGCCTTAGAAAGAGGGTTAAGTTTTTCTAGCGTATGTATGTATATGGACAAGAAAATTCAATTTCGGGGGTTACAGTACAGTTCAAACGGATTGATGGATTTTGACATATGAGGTGTCGTTTTATTCCTCATAATCGTGTGAGTGACATACATAGGCTAAAATTAATCTTTTGATGTCACTTGTTTTCTGTTGGATTTTAAATAAAAAATATCACAATTACTAGTGGACTAAGTAGGTATTTTACACAAATAAATCGTTCGTTTACCGTAACGATTAAACATAAACACCCTCTCCAGAAGGGTCGGTCGACCTTGACATTCAAACCCTTTTCAAGGGGGCCTTTTACTGCCGTGTTTATTCCAAAAGAGCTTAAGAGGAATGGATGCAGTACTTACTTACTTACTTACTCCGTTGGCTCAGCGACACAAAATGAGTCTTGGCCTCCGACACGAGAGTGCGCCATTTTCTCGGTTATGCGCTAGCTCTTGCCAATTGCAGATTTGGAGCTCGCTCAGATCCGCCTGTACCATGTCGCTCCAGCGGTACCTTGGACGTCCGATCGACGTCGTCCTTCCGGACAGCCGCGGTATGCTCTCTTGACTTTGCGATCTTCCTCCAGGTGACCAAGCCAACGGAGTCTGTGAGCTTTGATCTCTCCTAAGATGTTAGGTTCAGCCACCAGATCTTCTATTTCCAGGTTCTTTAAGATTCTCCAGCTTCCGTCCGGTCGTTGCTTTGGGCCGAGAATCTAACGAAAGATTTTTCTTTCGGCGACTAGCAACATATTCTCTTCTTTAAGTGTCAGTGTCCATGCTTCGCATCCGTACATAAGGATTGGTCGTATTACGGTCTTATAAATACGGATTTTGGCGGACTTATTTAGAAGTTTAAACACTAACACTTTGTGAAGGGAGGCACTGCATCTCAGGGTGTTTTGAATCCGGATGTTAATTTCTTCGCTGCGGGTGTTGGTATTAGTAACGGTACGGCCCAAGTATTTAAATTTTGTTACACCTTTGTATGTGAGATCTCCAACATGCAGATCTTGCGGTTGAGTGCGAGTACTTATTGTGGTAGCGTTTCATGTGGAGATATTTGGTTTTTTCGTAGGATATTCTTAGGCCGACCTTAAGAGCTTCTTCTGCAATGACACTTACTGATTCCCGCATGGATGAAGTAGGTAATGTTTTCTCTTTTTGGTTTAGTTTTGTTAATAGGTCGCGCGCGACCGACCGTTAAGGAATAAGGATGTTTACATAACTATCACAATAAAAACTGAAGTCGGAGGATTTTTTTGGTTACCTACATTATTTTTACTGCAGAACTGGATTGGAGTGTTACATACACTTACCTAATGTAGATACCCATAATAAAAGCATATTTAGGTACCTATATTACTCGTAGGTAATTTAAATAAACTCCTGTGATGTGAGTCCCTATAGAAAGGACCACGAAAAGATTATGGTAAATGGATTTTAAGGCTTGTGAAGTGACCGAGTTGCTTCTTTTGTTTGGTTTCAGAAAAATTTAATTTTTTTGCACGCAGGCCGGGTCTCAGTAAAACTTACCACGGGCGGTAGTAAAGAAAGCCTCATATTGCATATTTATCGCACTTGCCTTCGGCTCGGGCGTCAAATAAGTACCTGCAATCTGAGACATTCTTTGTTTTACCGCCCTAGGTAAGTTAATGTCCTATGACATCACACCCTGACCATTAAATTGTCAATTACCGCCCGCTACGCAAACGCGTTTTAAACAGATAATAAACGTAATCGCATTTGTGTCGCACTTGAGGCAGGCAGTCGTTCCTTGCTTATCCATTACTTATGGGGGGGAGTCTGACGTCTGACAATTGGATGACGGTAGTCATTTTTCTCAAACATGCAATGAAATGTCGTCATTACGTGGGTTATATCACAGGCTTCAAAGTATAACGTTTTGGGCGGGTCAACTCGAGAGATCTGTAAAGGTATATCATACGAAATTGAAGGCCTAGGCCGGGAAGGGGGGGGGGGGGGAAGAAGGTACCTACACTACCGACTCTATGAGTACCTAAAGGATAAAAACATACAAGTCAAGTCCTACATAAAAGCGGTCATGCAGTGACGTTTTTTAACTCGGTTACATAGCTTTGTAAGCCGTAGATATCGCTATCTATAATTATAATTACTTAATGTAATTTCAAACGTGATGTATCCATTACCGTAAAAGCACATTTTTAATCTCAGTAGGTATATAGTGGCAAAGATTATTGAGAAGTTTTCTCAATAATCTTTGGTAGTGGCTAAGATATATGTAATTAAGTATGTTATTAGCTATAATGCACGTTTTAATGTTCATTTCAAAACGCTGGTTCATTACAATTTTTATGTTCTACGCAGCATGCACAAATCTATAATTACGCACCATCAGCGCTTGAAATAGCCGAATGTTTTATGCTATTTATACTTATGTATAAATATTTGCAAAATACTTGTTTGTTTCTTGACTTTAATTGAAATCACCTGCGCCGTTTGCCAAAGTGCTCGTATCGTGCAAAATTATCTCATCATCATCATCGTAGTCGGTATACAGTATGTAACGCAACAAAAGGCAAACCATCCAATTCGCTGCAGTATAAATGAGAAACGATGTAATGTCGTACCTTGTTATACTCCAGTCCAGCCCCGCTGTTCTGAATTAACAATAAGTTTATGATATTAATATAGTACCCCAGAGATGTACATGTATGAACACCGCAATAAAACGACACAACTCCATCGAGTTTGGGCTCGTTAGAATCGTCTCAATGAGTACTTGATGATGGTATGCAGAAAAGTACAGTCGGCAGTAAAAGCTTGTACCAAAAATGAATTTTTTGACAGAAACTTGTTTATTCTAATGTTCTTAGAGATGCAGTATACTGTCTCTAACCGTTAAAACAAAAAAAAAAAGATCATTTATGTAATATTGTCAGAGATGTACCGGGTCAATAACAATAAAACGTGTCAAGAACAGAATGATGTCTCTCGTCAAAATAATGATAATAACACTAGTATTTAGGTAGTTACTATGGCCTTGCAAGCATGAACAGACCGGACTCCACAAACAGCACCCGATCACGAGTATGACGCATATCTCAGCCATAGCCTCGCTCACCAAATATCTCTTCCGCTTGGTTAGGCAGATAATACATAATTCATATGTTGCACTTTGATAATTATTTTCTGTGCATTACATTACATGTCATGTTGTGATAATGATGTAGGTACTTCAAACTTGAAGTGACCTAACGTCGGCTGACAGGTGCTAAATCATGCAGATGTTTTATTTAGATTCGTATCATGTGAAGCAATTGAACTACATCAAAATGACCCATAAATAATCCAAATAACTATACTTAAAAAAAACGTAAAAGTGTAACGATAAAATGATACCGAAAAGAAATAAATATTAAATATGTCCGCCGCCACCATTATCGTGTCAATTACGGGTATCGATTTGATTTTATCTTAAATCTGATAAGTAGGATTATCGGCGCTGCGGGTCTATTGAAAGTGTTTCAAGTTTAAGATGGCTAAAGTCTTTGTGCCTACAATAACCGAGGATAGAATCAGCTTCGAACTGTTATAAAATACTATAGAGGTGGATGACAAAGGATCATTTCAAATTAATGTGAAATAAAATTGAACCAGATTCGAACCATCTGGCATAAAGTCTATCTAACTAGCAGAGCTATCAGAACTTATCAGGGGCAATTGTTAGCAGTAATACAGTAGGTATGTGAAACGACGAAGGATCGAAAAGAGTGTTAAATATGTTATGACACGTATCTCAACAGTCTTCTCCTGTACCAATTTACGAATAAAAGGCGGTTCGGATAATCGTGTCCGTAAGTAAGTTGTTATTGTTCTGGTGTATAAGTACCAAGGGTGTTATCGTTTGTATATTACATTGTTTATCATGCCTACTTCATTGATCATGTTACATAAACGTCGTCGCAATACATACTAGGTTAGAAAGGATATACATATAAGCATTTCAATGAGATTTGAGCTTCCTGAGCATCGATTTAGAATACCAAATCGATGTTCCTGAGGCTTAATTCTAAAATGCAGGTTACACAATACACAAATGAGGATGTTAAATTCTTAAACACTGACGTATCTAAGAGCTCATTTTATTAAAAATAAAAATACGATGTTTGTTGAACATGCTTTTCTTTTTCAATAAGACCATCCCGGAATTTGAGTGTGTTTACCGTCGAGTTCTTAACTACATATCATCCATTATCATCAAATTAGTATATCCATGTGCAGAGCGTACCTCTAGTTCTCTATTCACTTTTTGGAGTTTACGAAGGAAGTATGCTTTGGCATAGCGATCATCCACTTTAGTTTTTTTAACTTTCGTTCCTAGATATCTCGGTTGATTCATTTTATTTATCAACTCATCAAGGACTTTGGATGTTTCTCGAACTTCAGAAATGTCCATCTTGGCCAGTTTATCCACCCATGCCATATGACAGCCATTCATGCATGATGTCATGTTGTTGAACTTGTTTTCAGAAGGGCATCCGTACCACAAGGCTTTGACGCAGGATTTTTCCTTATCGCTGTACGTGTATACTTGCTTTTTTTGTCTACTGCAATGACTGGTGTTTAGGGGGACATCACACCTTACTGCTTTTACTGGAATAAATATAGTAATACCTATGATAATGCATACGTCTAGGACAGCGAATATATTCACTACATTGCATTGTAACGGTAACCTATCGATGTTTAGAAATATTTTTTCCCGAATTTTTACAATCCAAATATTTTGTTTTGCATATACGTATTTGTTATACTACTGATTCATTTTACCATAATATAATTTGCCAGAAATTCTACAGTCCGCCTTACACTTCCCAATTTTTTCATTTGATAACGCATTCGCGGACCATATTTTAATAATGTCGATGTTACGAAAAGTCGAATTAACGTTTTCCATACTAACACATAACACAAACACCTATTAATTCATTGACTTACTATTACTACGTGTCTAGACTAGCAACCCAGAACATTTTTCTTGACGTCTTCCAATCAGGCCGCCATCTTGGTATGAAGCAAAGAGTATGTGAACGTGCAGTAGATGCGACAATTTTCTGAGTTAGGATTCCGTTACAGCCATAGCGTAATTTAATACTCTCATAATTTTTTTTTATTGCTAATCTCTCGAATAGACTGAGTTCTGCAACATTTGCAGTGAGCAAGATCCGTCACTTAACAGACGTGAATACAGCTCGATTAGTATATTTTAGCTACTTCCATAGCATTATGTCATATGGTATTTTATTGTGGGGCAGTGCTTCGGAGATTCATACGATTTTTGTTCTGCAGAAGAGGGCTATTCGGGCGATATATAAGTTGAACCATAGATACTCACTTAGAGATGAGTTTAAAGAAATTAATATAATGACATTACATTGTCAATACATCTATGAACATATTGAGTATGTACATAAAAACATTGTAAATTTTAGGAAAAACTGTGATGTAGGTACATAATATTAATACTAGAAATAAGCATAAGCTTGTGGTGCCCACCACTAGGCTCCAAAAAATAAAGAAATCATTCATGGGTAATTGTGTAAGGTTCTATAACAAACTACCAGGAAACGTTACTGAAATGTCTATTAATAATTTCAAGAACCATGTGAAGCGTAACCTTATTTCGAAAGCTTATTATGGCACACAAGACTACATGAATGATAAAACAGCAGCGTAGGATTAATTGTAACAGATTTTTATTCTTTATTTGGAATTGATTATGACATTTGAGTTTTTAATTTAAGTATTAATTTGGTTTTTTTTTCCTAGAAACATTCTAGATTAGTATTTTATATAATTTCTTTTTTACATTGTGACAATCTTATTGTGAAATTATTATTAACTAGCTGTTGCCCGCGACTTCGTCCGCGTAGAACTTTTTATCGTCTTAGAAAATGATTTCTCTCAATACAAAATTTGAACCCTCTTTTAGGGGATAATTAAAAAAAAGTTGATGTTCATTTTCTAGTTTGTGAACAAACAGTCTAAAACCAAAGTTAAAAATCTCATACTTTAAAAATGCCTTGAAATACTCAAACTTTGAACCAATTTTAACACTCTTAGGGGATGAATTTGGAAAAACTCTGAAATCAGTTTTGTAGTCTTTTAACGTACAGAATAAGACCGAAGTTAAAAATCTCTTACTCACACTTTAAAATTGTATTGCTCGCCATTTAAAATTTGAACCCCCTTTTAAACCCCCTTAGAGGTTGAATTTTTCTAATCGCTGAAAGAACTTTTTTCGTAAACTTTTAAGTCTCTAGCTCAAAAAAAGTGTTGCCCATACAAAGCTTTCTTAACCCCCTTAGGGGTGGAATTTTCTAAAACTCTGAAAGTACTTTATTATTAATTTTAATAAGTAACATTTTGAATAGTTTTAAGTCTAGTAAAAAAAAAAGTTTTTCCCTCACAACACTGGCTACCCTTCTTAAGGATCTTAAGGATCCCCTTAGGGATGGAGTTTTCTAAAACGCTGTAAGTTCTTTTTTAGTATTCTAATAAGTAATCTTTTTGCAAAGTTTTAAGTTTAACTCAAAAAAAAGTGTTGCCCATGCAAAGCTTGCTCTCCTTTTTAACCCTATTAGGGGTGCAATTTTCTAAAACGATTTGTGTTCTTTTTTTATATTTTAATAAGTAATCTTTCTACAAAGTTTCAAGTCTCTAACTCAAAAACATAAACTTTCCCGGATAAAAACTTTGCACCCCTTTTTATCCCCCTTAGGGATAGTTTTTTCAAAACGCTGAAAGTCTTTTTTTTTGTATTTTTATAAGTAATCTTTCTACAAAGTTTTAAGTGTCTAGCTCAGAAAAAGTGTTCCCCATACAAACCTTGCACCCTTTTTTAACCCCCTTAGGGAATGATTTTTGTAAAACGCCGAATGTAGTATTTTTCATGTTCTAATAAGTAATTTTTCGTCAAAATTTTAAGTCTCTATTAAAAAAAATATGTTTTTCCCATACAAACTTTGCACCCTATTTTACCCCCTTAGGGGTGAAATTTTCCAAAACGCTGAAAGTACTTTCTTTGTATTTAAATAATCTTTCTACAAAGTTTTAGGACTCTAGCTAAAAAAAATAGTTTCCCACATACAAACTTTGCACCCCTATTTTAGCCCCCTATTTTTAGGGGTAGAATTTTCCAAAACGCTGAAAGTGTTTCATTTGTATTTTAATAACTAATTTTTCTACAAAGTTTAAGTCTATAGCTAAAAAAAAAAAGGTTCTCCCATACAAACTTTGCACCCCCATTTTACCCCCTTAGGGGTAGAATTTTCAAAAATCCCTTTTTATCCCTAGCCCACGTTATAAAAGCAACATACTGTGCAAAAATCAACTCTCTAAGATTAGTAGTTTCGGCTGTGCGTTGATGAGTGAGTGAGTGAGTGAATAAGTCAGTCAGGACATAGGCATTTATTATGTATAAATAGATAGAAGATAATGAAACTCCCATTCAAATATCTCAAAAAATTATGAAGCTACATCCGTTTTAATGTCGCTTGTTAGAGTGAGAAAACGATGAGAGACTGTGACGTCAATATACTCGAGCGTCATAGTAAAAAACAATCGTTTCATATGAAGGTGCGTTTTGCGGAAAAGGGACAGAACATACCCCCTCGTAAAACTTTGGACTCTTATAACTTAATCATTACCTATATAACCTCTTGCTTTGTTTTTTTCTCCATTTGACTATATTTATTTTAAATTCTTTTTCGAGAAAATACATTATGATTATTTACCATATTTTCGATTCCTGAGCTATAACCACGAACTTCGGAATTCGAAAATATTCGGGTATCTCTATCTCTATCGCACTAACCATACTCGAGTGACAGGGATGCAAATATATGAACATTGAGTATCGGTTTTCGTGGTAGCGCCGCAGGTACTTTGGCTGAATGCGCCGAGCGCGTGCCATTGTCATTCAAAAAAAACAAATTCGTGTTAATTATATTGTTCAAATTTGTTGATTTCATTTATTGAAATTACGACATAAAACGACATTTGCGCATATAAGTTCTCATATCAGAATCGAATATTTTTTTATGGTTTATATTTTAGCATTTGTCTCGTAAAGGTCTATCGTAGACGGGATTTAAATTATTAATAAGTGAAAGGCAAAGCAATTCCGCCATTTTGACGAAAATTTGACGGTTCTTATAGCTGACAGTTGGAGCAGCGTTTGATTTCAATGAAAATAAATGAAAAATTAAATGAAGTCGTATATTTCGGAAAATTAATTAACTGTCGCAGTCGGATAAAAACTATCCTAAGTTGCAGCTAGAATAATAATGTACCTATATAAAATGTTTCATATTTTTCCGTTCATGGGATGCTGAGAACATTCGAACCGCGCAAAGCTTAGTTTCAAACTGGCTGATTCTTTTTTTAATTTAGAGATTTATTATAAGTGGAGATTATTTTGGCACCTACACTGTGCATATCAATTGAAAATATTTGACGCATTACAATCAATAGCTCTAAAAAAATTGTTTAAGATTATGTTTCAAAAAATTGACGATTCAAAAGTGCTTGTACTAGGCTGAATAAAGAATATTTTGACTTTGACTTTGACTTGACTTCTACTTCGAACTTCTAAAATGTAATAAATATAGTGGCCTCGGCAGAGAGTACAACTTTGTACCCTTTGGCGTCGAGACCCTCGGTCCGTGGGGTCCCAGTGCACATAAGTTATTTGCGGAAATCGCGAAACGTCTGGTTGATGTAACTGGTGACCGAAGAGCTGGCGGCTTTCTTGCGCAACGCATCAGCATTGCAATTCAACGAGGAAATGCCGCCAGCATCCTCGGTACAATGCCTCGAGGGCCTTTTTTAGATTTAACGTAGTTTTAATTTAATTTAGCTTATGTTAATTATCATGTATTTACTATAGAAAATACTTATTGATTTAATCACCGACATTTGGTATTTGTATTTTTTTATACTGGATATCTTTATAGTTCCTGAGGATGCACTGTGCTAATGCAATTTGTGTCAGATTTGATGACAAAGTCCTATTTAAGGTCCATGCGGATCCTCTGATATCGATTTTGATAGCAATTGGAAATTAAAATGGAAGCGGCTAATGTTTATTATTCTATTAAATTGCTAATGGATTCATATTTGGAGACCATACTCGCATGGCGTACACAGAGAATTGGCCTAGGATATAAAAATAAATAGAAGTAGGGCCTAACTGCAATTGATGCTAGTATAAATTGCAATGTCATATATTATATGTCCAACCCGGTAGTGGGCGCATAGTGCATACATGCAATAAAAGAAGAAAATAAATGGTCCAGCAAGGACATTTTGACGTACCTTCTTTATTCAAAAGGCAGAACTCCATGCACTGAAACTCGTTGACAAACTTGTTTTTTGTCGGGCAGCCGCGCCACACAGCAGGGTGGCATATGGCCATGGGGCTGAAGTTGGTGTAGACCATGGTGGCGCGCATGCCGCAGTCACTGTGGTTCAATGGGGTGGTGCACTCGTTGGGGGGCGCTGGGGAATAAAGATAACAAAATTTAGATAATTAGCGATGCTGAGATGTACTTTTCCTTCCTCTCTACGAGGCATGTCTGTTGGCGCTATAACAACAAATACTAAAAACAAAATAAAAAATTTTTTTTGGGGGGCTCTCATACAACAAACGTGATTTTTTTGCCGTTTTTAGGGTTCCGTAGCCAAATGGCAAAAAACGGAACCCTTATAGATTCTTCATGTCTGTCCGTCTGTCTGTCTGTCTGTCCGTCCGTATGTCACAGCCACTTTTTTCCGAAACTATAAGAGCTATATGGTTGAAACTTGGTAAGTAGATGTATTGTGTAAACCGCATTAAGATTTTTACACAAAAATAGAAAAAAAACAATAAATTTTGGGGTTCCCCATACTAAGAACAGAAACTCAAATATTTTTTTTTCATCAAACCGATACGTGTGGGGTATCTATGGATAGGTCTTAAAAAATGATATTGAGGTTTCTAACATCATTTTTTTCTAAACTGAATAGTTTGCGCGAGACACACTTCCAAAGTGGTAAATTGTGTGTGTCCCCCCCCCCCCCCTGTAACTTCTAAAATAAGAGAATGATAAAACTAAAAAAAATATATGATGTACATTACCATGCAAACTTCCAACGAAAATTGGTTTGAACGAGATCTAGTTAGTAGTTTTTTTAACACGTCATAAATCGTAAAAAGCTATTTATTTTACAGAACCCTTCATGTGCGAGTCCAACTCGCACTTGGCCGCTTTTTATAGATAATGGTACGGAACCCTGCGTGAGCGAGTCCAATTAACTCGCACTTGGCCGGTTTTGTTTTCTATAAATATATTTACACGGCATCGGCATTACAGATAAACCAATTCGCCGAGAAACTAAAGTATCACATAAACAATATTAGGTACTAAATAGGTTGCGTAGCATCCATCACCTCACAAAAATTCAGACATTCCTTTTATAGGTACAGCCGTCCGTCACCATGCAACCAAACCACACTCAGGTGCTGAAGCCAGGAGAGCATTCAGTAACGCCAGCGCACGGCGTAGAGGTGAGTGCTTGTGTGATACTCGTACCGCGCCCGCGGCCTAAATCTCACTATATCACACAAGATAAATGTACCTCATGTACTTCAAAAGTTTTATTTTCAGGTGGCAGTTAGAATTAGGTAGTAATAGTCGGGCCTTTTCCAAAAAAGTGTACCTATATGAACTTTATTTTCATTTTCTTTCTGTTCTTGATATTCAGAATCGTTAGTACTGACGGTTCTCAAACAAGAAAAAAGTCTCCCAGATCACAGATCCCAAATCTCAGTTCCAGATCGACACATTTTTGTACACCGCCACTCATTTATCTACGTGACGCACTGGTTTTTTTTCACTACTTAAGTCGACGTGAGCTCAGAAAATGGATTTTTAAAAAATCGTAGCTCTTGTTTGGATTGTAATACGACTGCCTTAAATTTAATTAGCAATTTAGAGGCCTTTATCGAGGGACAACAGCTATTTGAATCCTGAGTTTTTGACTTTCGCTTTATAGAAAAATATCACGAACATTGGTCTAAAATACACTTAAAAAATTCGTAACAAATTATGCACAACAGCTAAACACATTCAAATTGGTTTTAAAAATCGGAAATATCATGTTTAAGGGAACTTTGCTATTACTTTTTTATTTATTAAAACGCACAAACAATTAAAATTAATAAACATGATATCCGCGCTTCTGAGTTCCGAACACGCACTTCCATCTCGCTCACGCTTATGCTCAGTGAGAGGGAGAGAAGCCTACGAGCTACGTCGCCTTAATGGTATAATCTGGGTAATTTTTTTCTAATATTTTGGGTTATAAAATCTAAAAAATATTCAATTCCTAAAAAATACATATATATGCACATTTTTGTTGTAAAACGCTCAGTCCCATTATTGACCTGTGTATCATTACCACCCTGTATAACAATGAATAATTCTCACCTGAACCATTGCTGGATACAAAAATAGCAAATAAAATCGATTTCAATAGCATTGTACCGACCATTTCCACGGTGATATTACTATTAAACGGTTATAATGATTATAATATTCGATATGCTTATTTACGATGCAAATTGGCGAAGCTTCAGTCTGAGGACAAAAGGAACTGTATGTACCTATGCATGCACTGACGTTATATATTACATTATGTAACGGCCTAGGTACTAGGTAAACGTCCTAGTCTTCGACGTTGCACTAGTGTGACTATTGTATGACATGGGCACTTTATGTCAAAGTAACATGGCTTAAATCGAATGAAGAACACATACTCTAAGTTCGAATTTAACCCATATTGCTTTGACATGTCATTGCTTAGTAATATATCATACGGTATAACTTATCCCATAAATAACATTCCATGTAAAAAATAGGCCAAGTCTCGAAACTCTTTCACAGTAAAAAGTGGTGAGATATTTGCTTGCTAAATAAAATTCTGCAACTTGGGAATCACACAACTGCATTTATTAATTTTTGCATATGTACAGTCAGGGAATGAAAAGGTTGATCACCTTAAGATCTGTTTTTGCTTGCTCAGTATAACTTATCAGTACCTATCTGCTTTATCGACTGAGTGTCAGACACATTCTCTCATAATTAATGTAATTTCACTACATGGCCTACAGATACGTCCACTATGAGAATTGACCTCTTTGAGTTTTGGAAAACGACATAAAAAAAGAAAAAAAACGTATACAAAAAATAGCAATGATGACATTGACAGGACCTGTTAGTCACATTTATAGTTTTAATAATTTTAAGCGAAGAGGATTTAATCATTCGATTTATCAGACTTGACACAACGTAATGGCAAGATCAAACTAATAAAAAGGTTTAAAGTTCAACTATTAATAGTCAAGGAAAATTCGTCTAGGTACTACGCCTCTTTGTTTTGCTCGACTTGACGGGGGCACTGCCGTGCCCCCAGATAAAATAAGACATATTGATTTTACATTTTGTAATCAATATATATCTTTACTTTTTTCAAGGTTTATAAGTATACAGTTGGTCCCGTAGTAAAAGTTATTCAGAATCATGGATAGATTCACATTATGCTAACTTGTATCACGAATTCAATTTCACCCTGTATGTAACTTAGCGACGCTAAACACCGCCAATCGTCTCTTTCCAATGCCAATTTTAGAATCCAGTTGAAGTCCCGGAGTTTGCGTCGATATTTTTGGACTTCATCGCCCCAGCGCCCCACCAGTATCTAGACATTAAATATGTTGCTCTAAAACCATTTATTTTCTAAAGTAAATACAAGATGATAATTAACATTACCTAACTAAATGAAATTAAAATTAAGTTAAATCTAAAAAAAGGCCCTCGCGGCATTGTACCGAGGATGCTCTAAAATATTTCAGAAAACGAGTTTCTGGGCCCATTTCCTCAATAAGGAAATGGACCCAAAAATAGGTTCATAATCGATAATGGTAGGTCAATCTATTAGATGAGATTAAGTAGGTATATTTATTTTTTAAAGAGTATATACAGATGATAATTACATTAAGTTTGTTTTAGTTATTTTAGTTCATAGTTTCATGTAGGTACATATTTGTCTGATTTAGAAATATTTTTTTTGCCCTCATTCAGCCTGATGATAATTAACATTAACTAAATTAAATAAAAACTAACTTAAATCTAAGAAACCGGCCAAGTGCGTGTTGAACAACGCACAACGAAGGGTTCCGTGCCTATTAAAAAGGTCGTATCGTCACAGAATTCTTACTGCCCCTACATTACATCCTTTACTAAAATAATTTTCGGTGAAAGAATTTAATGAGCACTATGTAATTTTTTTAATACCCCGTGTGTAAATTAGAGGGACACAATTTTTGTGAATTTCGGGGCGATTATCTCCGACTATATTTACTTAAGAATTTTTTTTGCTGGGGAACCTTATATTTATTTTGACAGGCCTATCGATTGATGTGCCACAGGTGGACTTAGAATAATATTTATTTTTTTGACTTGCTGTTTCATGTAAGTTTGGAGTGCATCGTGCAACCATAAAAAAAAATTTTTTTACTCTTTTCATTACAGAACTATGTTGCGGCTAACAAAATACACCTATCCTCAAAATGTTATTCAGATCTTATAGTTTTCGAGTAAAATGCCTGTGACAGACGGACCATATATATTTTTTGCCATTTTGACTACGGAACCCTAAAAAAGGCCCTCGATGCATTGTACCGAGGATGCTGGCGGCATTTCCTCGCTGAATTGCAATGCTGATGCGTTGCGCGGGAAAGCCGCCAGCTCTTCGGTCACCAGTTATTCAACCATGTACCTATAGGATTATAAGATCATCGTTTTGTACTCGACGATTAAAATATGCGTATTAAGATTTCATAGAATACTGCAACGTCACTCTTTTCATCGTTGAATAGTCTGTTACTTCCGAAACAACCGAAATAACTTTTTCGATACGCTCTAAACAACCGAAAAAAAATTGAAAATAGAACTAAAATTAATTCGAGCAATCACGTGGCTGCTTTACCGAACTGTAATGAATTGGACCAATAGAATCGCTTTGATTAATGAGTTTACTCGTTGATGTCGTACGCTCGTTGATGTCTTTTAAGATATCAACGAGCGTACGAGTGATAGGCTGCACTTCGTTTCAACAGTATCGAGTTTGTTTAATTAGTTCAGTTGACTCGTAGAGAATCAATTTTAATGAACTCGTACAAAAAGTATTGTTCACAATAGTGTTATAATCAAGATTTTTAATCTCGTAACTTACTTAGGCCACTCAGCAAGCTTCGTGGTCTAAACACGGTACTCGACTAAAAAGCTCTCTATTATAACACGGTTGTGAAAAATACTATTAATGAATAAAAGTTAAATGAAACTATGAAAATATTTAAAGTTTTAACATACTTAATAATATCAAGGTTGGGACTTCCTTTTAAGAGGGCGCTCGTTTTTTGGTCAGGAATAAGCGAGAATGACGGGTTTTTGACGTTGTAATTCTAAGAAACGGAGAGCTTTTTCTAGATCCTGATTACTTATTTGCATAGGTAAACTCCTCATATTGGTCCTAGCCGCCTCCAATTTACGAAGAACTGAATACTTTAACCGAAAATACCCGATTACCGACAGTAGTTTTCTGAAGAGAGCGCAGAGTCATAAGTTTGAGCCCCTAATACTCCATGATGTTATATGAGAACCTACTTGTTTTTTTCTATTTTCACTGGCGTAATATGTTGCCATTGCGCCTAGCCGCCTCGAATTTTCCTTATTCTGTACGTATATATATGTAAACTGTTCTCAATTACACCATATTTGTCAACAAAATCGTACTGAAAACTCAAGGATTTTCTCATTATTGTTGAATAATTTTTGTATTGAATCTTACACAACATTAAAGTTCATGCTTGTACCAACAAGATCCAGTCCAAAAAATATAACTTTTGTCAAAATTTATATTTATAAATAATTATTCAAAACTAGTATAAATTTACCGTCGCGCGGGAATTTATCTCAGTACCGGCTGAATAGCCCTCCGAGATAGACGTGTAGTGTGTTTATTTGTGGCTATTCACGAAGCTAACCGGCCACTCTTTAGATAAAATAATATTATTTTGATCTCCGACTAGGCATAGTTGTTACCAACCTCGGGGTCAAACTATACTGGGGATACATTCGTGAGGCTAATCGAGACAAGTTATGAATTGCATAACTGCCATATATGACGTAGTGTAGCGAAAAGGCTCAAACCCACCGGATACGTAACATTTAAAATTGAACCTTCTACCTAGAACAAAAGTCATACATTTCAATGGTGATGTCTTGTGGGTTGGATCCTTTTGTCTAAACTACGCGTTCTATAGTCAATTATTATTGTACGAGTGATCGTGATACTTGATAGATTTAATTTATTTACTTGTTACTATCAGTCCACCTTGTTAGTATGTATGTATGTATGGGAGTTTGGGTGAAATCTTCAAATTAGGTACAATTGCGTATCTTCGGTGACATAATATCATAGAGCTGGTCTGATGATGGAGTCGGAAGGTGGCCATAGCAACTCCTAAACTCAACAAGATAAAGCCATCGAATTTGGGCTCATTTATTTGGTCATGGCACGGCAAGACTTTGGTGCTGGATGATTTCCAGAGTCTGATGATGGAGCTATAAGGTGGTCATGGAACTCCTAAACTAAACTAGATAAACCCATCTAGTTTGGGCTCATCTGTTTTGTCTTGGTAAACACTTGGAACTCCTAAACTAAAATAGATAGACCTATCTTGTTTGGGTTTGTGTGATTTGTCTGTACAAGTACCCACGAACCAGCGACATAATATGCAGGGTTATTGAAAATAACAAGATGAATAAAAAACTTTTTAAAAACAAGCTTATATGGCGTTTGTTAAGTACAGCACGATCCTACCTTGCATTTAGTTATTATTTTCGTTTATATATAATAATAACACACACCGGGGGTTTACACTGGAAAGGGAGATTTTTACGTGGTTTTATTACATTTCCGAGTCATCATCATCATCATCATCATATCAGCCGAAAGACGTCCACTGCTGGACATAGGCCTCCCCCAAAGAGTGCCACAATGGCCGTTCCTGCGCCACCCGCATCCAGCGGACTCCCGCGACCTTTACCAGGTCATCAGTCCACCTTGCGGGGGGCCTACCCACGCTGCGCCTTCCGGTACGTGGTTGCCACTCCAGAACCTTTCCGCCCCAACGGCCATCGGTTCTACGTGCAATGTGCCCCGCCCACTGCCACTTAAGTTTAGCAATTCGGAGGGATATATCGGTTACCTTGGTTCTGCTGCGGATAGCCTCATTTGTGATGCGATCGCGCAGAGAAACTCCCAGCATAGCCCTCTCCATTGCCCTTTGAGTGACTTTGAGCCTTCTTATGAGGCCTATAGTAAGCGACCACGTTTCCGTGCCATATGTCATCACTGGCAACACACACTGGTCAAAGACTCTCGTCTTGAGACACTGCGGAATATTGGACGAAAGGATGTGCCGTAGCTTCCCGAATGCTGCCCAGCCGAGTCGGATTCGACGATTGACCTTCCCTTCGACATTTCCGAGTATCACTCTTTATTTCGAAATAAATGTTAAAAAAACCGGCCAAGTGCGAGTCGGACTCACGCACGAAGGGTTCCGTACCATTATCTATATCTAAAAACGGCAAAATATATATATCTAAAATCACGTTTGTTGTATTGGAGCCCCCTGTAGCCTAGTTAGTAACTTGGTAGTGACTCTGCCTACGAAGCTGGAGGTCCCGGGTTCGAATCCCGGTAAGGGCATTTATTTGTGTGATGACCACAAATATTTGTTCCTGAGTCATGGATGTTTTCTATGTATTTAAGTATTTATTTATCTATATAAGTATGTTTATCGTCGTCTAGTACCCATAGTACAAGCTTTGCTTAGTTTGGGGCAAGGTCGATTTGTGTAAGATTGTAAAAGAAAAAGAAACAAATAAAAACTAAAATAAAAATAAAAAGATGTATTCTGTTTTTTAGTATTTTTTGTTATAAATAGCGACAACAGAAATACATCATCTGTGAAAATCTCTATCTATCACGGTTCATGAGATTCAGCCTGGTGACAGAAGGACAGACAGGCATTCAGACAGACAGACGGACAGCGGAGTCTTAGTAATAGGGTCCCGTTTTACTCTTTGAGTACGGAATCCTAATAAGTGACATAGGCTCAGAACATAAAAAAAGGGAGAAGTGCCGTACTGCTTAATTTCAACCAAAACCGATGTCCCCAGTTTTCTCCCACCGCAGCGCCCACAGGCACACACATTGAACCGTGTAAAAACAAAGACTCGGGCGTTGCCAGTGAGTCTACGGCAACATGCAAACAAGGGCTGTGATTGGCTTAAACGCACTACACTAGGGGGGCGACAAACGTTAAAATTATGTTTTATCGACATTGATATTAAAATTAATAATATGTTATGATATTACCACCAAGTTGTTACCACAACTTCAACAACATGGTAAGTTTATGTGGTGGTATTTAAACTTTTAGCTACAAGTTTAAATAAGACGGGTTGTTAACTTACCATAAATCGCAAAAGTAAAAAATATTGACAAATACCTACAGAGTAACATAAACGGCTTTTTATAAGTTCGTGTTCACATACATTTAAAACTCTGGTCACATCGATATTTTTGACCTGTAGGTACCAGGCCGATTCGACTCGCATTTTGGCGCGAAATAATATGTCCATTACTCATATTACGAGATTTAAGGCTAAGGGCGAGTATCCACCAAAGATGTGCGAAGATGTGTTACTCGTACCATACATTTTACACCAAGGTTTCAAGCAAGCGAGGTGTCAAATATTCGAAAAGTGTACGGCTCTTATTAAGTGGTCGGAATTATTTTTCTTGAAAATGTTACGAACACATTAACCGAAACAGCGATTTTATATTATATATATATAATATATATATATATAAAATTCTACCGAAACAGCGATTTTACGACTCAAGCATACGGTTCATTACTATACTTCGCGTAACACTCCGGTATACACCTGCTTTTTGGACCTATCGAAAGCCTTCGATCTTGTGTCGTACAATTTACTGTGGGAAAAGCTCTTGAGGGAGACAGCTACACCCAAAGAGCTGGTTTTTATTTTAAGATATTGGTACCATAACCAAATGAACAGTGTGAGATGGGCAGGCGCTTACTCGGAGGAGTACAGGTTGGAATGCGGTGTGAGACAAGGGGGGTTGACGTCTCCACGGCTTTTCAACCTGTACATAAATAACTTGATCGATGAGCTCAGCAGTGCCAGGGTTGGGTGCTCAGTTGGTGGCCAAATTATGAACAACGTTAGCTACGCTGACGATATGGCGCTGCTGGCCCCATCGATTGGGGCTCTCGAGATTTTGATTGGCATTTGTGAGAGGTACGTGGAGTCCCACGGTCTCAGATATAACTCTAAGAAAAGCGAGCTACTTGTATTCAAGGCAGGAAACAAAAAACCTAAATCTGTGCCACCGCTTAAACTTGGAGGAACGGAGTTGACTAAAGTCACAAAGTTCAAGTATCTGGGGCACTGGGTCACCGAGGACCTCTCAGATGATCTCGATGTGGAGCGGGAGCGTAGGGCATTGGCAGTGAGGAGCAACATGTTGGTCCGCAGGTTCGCACGTTGTACGAGGGATGTCAAAATAACCCTTTTTAAGGCATTTTGTCAGACTTTCTACACGTGTAGCTTGTGGACCAAGTGCACGCAGAGAGCTCTCAATGCCTTACGCGTCCAGTACAATAATGGTTTCAGGATGTTGTTGGGGCTGCCTCGCTTTTGCAGCGCATCAGGAATGTTTGCAGAGGCTAGAGTTGATAGTTTTCATGCTATAATTCGAAAACGAGTTGCCTCTCTGATGCGCCGTGTGCGAGGCAGCGACAACAGCCTCCTGAACACCATTGTTGATAGGCTGGAATGCCCGATGGTGGAGCATTGGAACTCCTTACATGTTGTAGCTAATAATTGTATTGTCTTATTTTAATGTCTTATTTTATTTTTAATGTGTACTTTATTTTAATGATTGTATATGAACTATATGTGGTTCGAAATAAACAAATTAAATAAATAAAAAAAAAAAAAAATATTAACTATTCTCTGTACAGGAAACCAGTTAGGACCTCTGCCAGTAGCATCTATCCATTTTTTTAGTACCTACTCGAATTCTTTGGAAAACTGTAATAAGAAACCGAGATTTCTTCTTCAATTATCACATTTCAAATGAAAGTAAAAAATACTCATTTAGAATAAATTATTGGTAATAATATCACATTTTAAGTTGTTCTGAAGCCATTTGCAACTAAATTATATACTTGTATATACAATTTTAATATGTCTATTTACCGTTCATACTGCAACTTAGTGAAAATCTTATTAGTAGGTACCGTAAACATTTTGTGCCTTTTAATCTTATTAGTATGTTATTAGTTACCTTTGAGATAGGCACCCAACCAAAACAAGTAATTAAATAAAATAAAACAGCGAAAGTAGTCGAAATAAAATAACTAGTATGATATCGTCCTTCTATTTTATCGATTACGCGTAAATTGTAACTGCACTTTGGCACCGCTCTAGTTTGCGACGCCAAGCAGCGGCCGTACCACTAAAAAATTCAAGCATCGTCCATATCCATAGTGGTTTAATACATTGCGCCGTGGTTTACTGTATTGAACGTTCAATGTACAACGCATAGAACAAAAATATGCTTTTTCGTTCGATATGTTAGTTCGATCCCGAGAAATGATGCGGCGTTGCGTTTATTTATTAAAATATTAGTTTTTACTGACTTAAGTGAAAATACTAATACTCACATGTGGTGCGTGACTCCACCATTCATGTAGGTTTTAGTTTCATTCCTATTTTTGCATGTAACCACGCTACAATTCGGCATTTTGAGTAAACGTAGAAAAACATTTCAGATTCACGGCAAATTGCGACTAACATGCGGTGGGCAGTGACATGCCCATTTGGCCATGTCGCACCGACACGCGCCAAGCCCCCGTTTCATATCTATTCCTTTTTATCATCTGAGGTTTTAGGCTTTTGAATAAAATCACGCATTAATTAATTGTATTCTAGATAAAAAGCTGTGTTTGTATAATTTATAATTTTCAGTTCCTTTGGTAAGAAACGGACATAGCAATTTCTATAAAGGGCCGTTTTTTTTTACTGTATATAACAAAAAAAAATTTCTTCAAGAAATGAATACGTAAGTACCCAGTAATTCCTAGTAGTGGGTCTACTGGTATAATTTCATTACATTACTATATTTAAATAAGACTCAGATAATATGCAAACTATTAATATCCGTAAAACAAATTATTATTCTTATTACTGACAACTTTAAAACTCGTTAGTTTATTTTATACTAAAAAAACGAAACTAAATATACTTTGTCATATCATAGTATTTTAATACAAATAGAAAACTTGTGCTCAAAAATCAAATACTTACTTTATTCAAGTTATCTTACTTCGCTAACATGATGTTCTAGAACATATAGCGAAGTAATACTTACCACTTTTTAGTGCAAGTATCAATATCGGTCACGGAGTGAATTCCAACGGTGCGCTATACAGCTATTTGCATCGGCAAGCTCCGCGGTTAGTTCTATCCCGATCGCACTTACATATAGCTAGAAAGGGACGGCACCCGCGGCTGGTGCGATCTCGCTGTGCATGTGGGGGTTAGGTACGTTTGTGTGGGTGGTAGTAGTATTTACACACACAAACGCACTACGCGTGTCAAAATACCGAATTCTGAGCGAGCGCTTTTTTGAAGAGCACTCTTAAGTAGGTAGGTATATTATACGTGATGTTGTTACATACCTAAACGTGAAAAAATAATACCTATTCATCATATCAGCCGAAAGACGTCCACTGCTGGACATAGGCCTCCCCCAAAGAGTGCCATTTTTTAAAAAAAAATATTAAAAAAAAAACCTGTCAAGTGCGAGTCAGACTCGCGCACCGAGGGTTCCGGACCACCCCTACAATAGAAACAAGTCCACTATAAACTGACACTCACTAAGTATGTATACTGGATATTAAATTTTCAATTTTTAATTCATATTTACGGCTTTCGCAATTTTTCCTGTATCTGTGCTGTAAGACGTTTCTTTGTACCAAATTTCAAGATTCTGAGTTCACGGGAAGTACCCTGTAGGTTTTGATTCCCTTAAGAATAGGGAACATTACGCAAAACTCTTCGTAGATAGGTGGCGAGTTGGCGACACTAGCAGCGTTGACATTGTATCTCGTTCCCACTTGCGGTATTGTCTATGCAAGCATCCTTGTCACTCATTTGACAATCAATTGTGCATGTGTGTGTGACTCCCTATATTCCTATACTGTTTTACTATTAGTGGTAGTGCTGCCTCTGGCGGCAGAACATTGCAGTAATGTTCCCTATTTCGAAAATTTGCATAAATGGCTGTATCTTTTGATTGTGTTGGCTTAAAAGTTTGATTTTTTCACAGCTTCAAGGGACAGTAGACTTGAGTATTTGATATAAATTTCAGCTTGATGCATTCACGCGTTCCTGAGAAAAAGGGTCTTGACAGACGGACGGACGGACGGACACCAAAGTGATCCTATAAGGGTTCCGATTTTTCCTTTCGAGGTGCGGTACGCTAAAAAGAACAAAAGTATATTGAAGAGTACCTACCTATGTTATCTATATCTAGTTAATGGTTTGATTTCTTCCCCTGGTCTTTTCCTTGTCCTCCTACGTCACTAATTTGTCAATTATATTTGTTAATTGCTTGATAGATTAACAATGCTGTCCAGCAAACATCTTTACTAATAGGAGCCTGATCAATTTCGATTATTCAAATACTCACCCTTTATACGTCGGTTCCTCAGCGATAAGATACTCGTAAATGAAAAATAAGCGCGCACTCGTACTTTGACAGTAATTCGAGAAACATTTTTATGTACTTAATTTCATGCTTCATCTATAATGACCAATTAGATAATTAACTTTCGTAATTTGATTACTAAATGAGTGTAATCTTAAGATTTATTACGTTCTTTTGCTTACGTCCTCGAGAATGAATAAATTGAAGTTGAACATTTCCCGATATTTGCTGCTAATCCTTTATTTAAAATGTGTACAATCAGGTAAGCATAGAAATATAACCAGACATAGAAGTTTTTGTGGCAAACACGTTAATTAACTAGATAATTCCTTCCGATATTATTTATCGATAACTATTTGAAATACTTATTCCAAAGTGACATTTCGTAGTTTCGTAATTATTAAGTTCACCGGATAAAATAAAAATTAACTAAAATGCGGATCCCTACCCATCGATGTTATATTATACACTAGTAATGAGAATATGTAATTTAAGTAATTCATAGGCAATCTCACATTTTGTACAAAAGATCTTAGATCCACGAAAGTATACCTACGTAAATCCGGAGAGCTTTACACATATGTTTTACAAATAAATATATTCTTATTCTTTTTAACCAAAGATTTTTTAAATTTTCACGATACTGTTTTCTAGGCGGCATTTTTAAAAGTAATATTATTTTTAATATAGTTGCTCAAAAAGTGCTACTTTACGTACGTTTTCACTTTTCCACGTGTATCGAACGACGTTTTTTACTTCAGTTGCGAAAAACTAAGAAAAACAACAAGTAAGAAATTCGAAACTTTTATATTATTAATTATGTAACATCATTGTTTTGGGAAATATGCTGGCTCGCAGGTTCGCTAGGTGTAATAAAGACGTCAAAAAGACGTTGTTTAAGGCATTCTGCCAATCCTTTTACACCTGCAGCCTGTGGACCAGCTACACCCAGCGGTCGTATAACGCCCTGCGATGGTGGATGATGCTGTTGATGAGGATGCTGTTGGGGCTGCCGCGATATTGTAGTGCGTCCGGAATGTTTGCGGCAGAGCGTACAGCACCCTTAGCGTGGGATTGAAGTGAGTCGCGTCTACTATCGACGCTACCGCCTATCGTCAAGATTTAGTATGAAAAGTCTATACACCGCCCCTGGTGGTCACTCATAGAACTAAAAATCCAAACTGTAACGTGAATGAATGAATGAATGAATGAATGATTTATTTGATAAACACAACCACAACATTAAATACAAATGCTTAAAACTAGGAAAAAATAAAAAGAAGTACAATGTTGAGGGTGGTCTCAAAAAGGAGTCCACTCAGCATGTGTCGGAGCATGGAAAACCCCGACGCTGATTTTCAGTGAATCCTTTACACAAATTACATGACACAAATAAAAGCAGATCTAAATACAAATATTACAGAGAGTGCAGTGCGCAGCTACATACAGCTTGATTTTTGAAACAGGATAAATACATACTAGTGAAAAATATAAATAACTACGTAACAATCAATTATGTTCGACATATATAAAATGGATGTATGAATATAATATATAGACACAGACATAGACATAATTTAATGGTAATAACACATTATATATATATATAAAAAAAAAAGTAGGTTTATATTTAATCGGCTAGCTAGACAGGAGACGTCTGTTCCTTTAGCAGGTGGAGTTTTAATTTGTTCTTAAAAGTGGCCAGTGAACTTGCATTTTTTATTGGCGGTGGAAGATTGTTCCAGCATCGCGTGGCAGCGTACTTGAAGCTACCACGGAAGCTAGCCGACTTGTGTCGCGGGCAGATAAGGCGGGGGGCTTGTCTTACATGTCTACGGGAAAATATTAATCTTTCGTACAGGTACGATGGTTGCTTACACAGTATTATCCCAAATAGCAAAGTAGCGAAGTGTAGTTTCCTCCGAGCTTCCATTTTGAGGAGACTACCATTGTTTAAAAATGGTGTCACATGAGCTCTGGGTGGAACTTGGAAGCAAAACCTGGCACAGGCATTTTGAAGTCTCTGCAGTTGCATTTTTGTCCGCGATAGCAGACACTCTCCAATGGCCGTATCAGCATAGTTGAGCTTTGATAGGATTAGCGTCTCACAGAGCTTGATACGCATGTCTTTACTCAAGTAATCACGAATCCTATACAAAACTTTGAGGCGGTAAAAGCAATTTCGGACACTTTCTAGAACGTGGTTTTCAAAGTGCAGTCTTTCGTCCATAAGTACTCCTAGATTTCTCGCTTCAGTAACCCGAACGGTGCTTTCGTCTTGAATGCGGACTTGTGGGTTACGAGATACAGTCTTTACTATTTGGTGCTTTGTTCCTAATACCATAAATTTGGATTTTAAGGGATTCAAAACAAGGCTGTTTTTCCTAGACCAGTCCGCTATCCGACTGAGATCTTGATTTAATTCAGCGACGCCTAAATTAACGTGTTCAGGCTTAAACGAGATATGTATTTGTAAGTCATCTGCGTATAGGTGATATTTACACACACTAATGCTATTTACTAAATCAGCACTGTAAAGTATAAATAAGATAGGGCCCAATATGGATCCCTGGGGAACGCCTCTGGCAACTACAGATCTCTGAGAGACCATTGACAAGCCCGTAGGGTTTTGTACGTGAGTCACTCATACATTACTTAATTCGCGATCGACTTCACGTTCGTTCACAATTAGCCAATATTCAACCTTATATCACTAGCATTTATCGTTTTAATTTAAATGTTTGTCGGTTATGACATTACAGAATACGCGCATCGCGACGTCGACAGTGTCGACTGTCGATACAATATGGCGGCGCGGGGGCCATTTATTTGCATTTTTAAATACAAAATACGCGACAATCCGAATTTTGCGGATATATGTTGTCAATTCAAAACCCTTATTTTTATAAGTTCTTTAATTTGAGATAAATTTCGATCGGATCTACGGTAACTCTTGACGGAATAATACGATATCACGGGCCATTTTGCAAGTAAAATAGTAAACTACAGTCGCGACGGTATTCTTCGATTCGAAATGTCTCACACTACCGATTGGTAGTACGAATCGAACGTTAAATTACGCATCGAAAACTAAACGCAAAGTGCCTAACGTTTTGCAGTTGGTTTCGTAGTCCAACGGCAGTGTGAGTTACAAGTGTGACGATCTCGTATTAGTTACGTAACGTTAGGTTACGATTGTATCTCACAATAAGGGTACAGATGACTTTTACGCAATAATACGCAGCAGGACGGCATCACGAATGCGGCGGATGTGTGGCAGCGGTAACAGTATCCTGAGGACGTTGGCTGCGAGGCTGGATGCTCCATTACCTAGGCACTGGAACACTCTACATTGTGCAGGACCCTATGCCAGGGGATGGAGCATCTAACTCTATTAGGATTAAATTAATTTGTAAAACTAACCTAAGTTTATTTCGTTATTTTATACTAACAACTTATGGACATTAGTCCGAAATAAATAAATAATTGAAATTAATTGAAATTGTAATACAGTTGAAAAATAATGAAGTTGTTAAAAATCTATTTTATTCATACAGTTCTTCCTGACTTGTTGTTTTTATAATTTTTTCGCAACTGTATTAAAAAACGTCGTTCGATACACGTGCGGAAATGTCATTCTTCACTCGTTCCGAGTCTTGCTCGCACGATATCTCGCAACTCGTGGTACTTTCCCCACTAACATCGAAATGCACTATTCCATCAACTAAAATCTCCTTGAGTAAGAGGACAAGACTGTCATGTTATGTCAACGTCTTATTCATATAGGATGAAAACCGTTAGTCTGGCTAACCAAATTTTACCCAAATTTTGGGCGAGAAATAAAAAAAATCTTGGGCTGGTCACACTTTGTGTAATAGGAATTATAGTTTTGATACTAGAAAATATTTTTGAATTTCTGTGCACACGTAAGGTACTTACCTAAAAAAATAAGTTAAATATACGTTGACGTGCACTCAAAGTCAGCTCACATAATTTGTACCTCTACATACAGTCTAAAATATCGCTAGCTATTAATTGGTTTATCTATCCAAATATCATAAACCCTCCACGATGCGTTCAAGAACCGCACATTGTGACCACCATAAAAATAGACTGTTTTGTTAGATCAAATTTCTTATCTGTGTAAATGTTATTATTGCTAAATAATAACATCGATTTCGATAATATTATTTCATTCAAATTTCGAACGTCTCAAAAACAAATAAATTTGATTTAACCTCTATTCTTATATCAGTCGAGATGACGTTTAGTTCGAAATGAATTGTCAATTTGCATACAAATTTGACAAATGTCGCACGTAAGTAAGATATCGAACGATACGACAGTTGGATCCGACTCTAGTTTGTCTCTGAATTAAAAAAGAACTATGACAGCTGCCAGAAAACAACGCCGCGATGCCGGTCATAATATGCGGCTCCTGAATGCATCATGGAGGCTTATGATATGTGGATAGATAAAGTAGTGTATGTAACTATACATAATTAGGCATTAAGATACTCGTGTGATGTTATTATGAAACTCGCCTTCGGCTCGTTTCATAAACCCACACTCCTATTTAATTTAGTGCCCTTCATTATGTACAGTCACATAAACTACTATTATAATATCGCGAGTAAAATTATAAACTGACGGTATTCACAATTTAACGGTGGTATATAAGTATGTATATTTTTAACACAACTGTGGCAAATAATTGTTTGATTTATCTAATGGTTAGCAGACACCTTAGGACGCTTCAACATCGTCATATCAGCCGAAAGACGTCACATGCTCTGCACTGCTGGACATAGGCCTCTCCCTCAGAGCATAGAATACTAGAGAGAGGACAAGCCGCCGGCGGCCGTGTCGCAGCTGTATGCTCAATGGGCATACACTGCCATACTGTGCACGCGTGCTGATCGCAGAGAATATTACGTTTTTTCCCAAAATGCCTGATATGATGCGCGTTTATTGTCAAATAAGCGTGTAGGTATACAAGTGTGTGTGTTTTAGATGTGTGCGTGCTTTGTCTTGTCAATTACTTGGGCGTTGTGTGGGTTAATGTACTTGCGACAGGCTCACTCTATACAAATCGGCCGCCATGTCCGATCTCCTTATATTCATACATCTGTGGCCTCTCCCAAAGAGTGCCAAAAAGACCGGTCCTGCGCCACCCGCATCCAGCGGACTCTTGGACGCTTGCTACTCCAGAAGAGTCAAAACATCAGCGCGTGGCCGATTCTCTATGATTTCAGATTTCGTTGTGTCGACTGAGACTTATGCAGGTTGCTCACCCTGACCACAGCGCAACCTCGGGAGCTCTTGGGACCCTACTCACCACCAGTGGGGGAAGCATGGCTGCCATTTTATCACTTATCGTCGTCGATAAGACATCCGTCAAGTTCTGACAAGTATACGAGTGTGAGAGTGACGGATGTATTATCCAAAACGATAAGTGTTAAAATGGCAACCATGCTACGCCCGCAGGAAGACAACACCATACCACATATTTATAAATCAAGCAGTGGCGTTATCACGGCTGCGTCCCGAAATAATCCGGAACCCGCTTGCTATAATGCTAAAAATTGGTCTCTCTGTTGGAAATTTAGATAGGGCATATTCTCTGCACTTACTTACTTAATATCCACAAGGCTTTGCTGAGAATCTATTTAAACTGATGGTGATGGAGGTTACCAGGTTGTAATAGGGACACTATTTGTAGCGTCAAAATTAATATACTTACCCATGTCATAAAGCATAACTGACCTTTTGCTCGCTCTCTAGAGTGACTCACGAGTGCGAGCGAGAGGTCCGGCGTAATGGCTTATGATTCCATCGTCACGTTGATTCTGGTCTCACTGTAGACACACGGTTTGGGATCGGGAGATATATGTTAGTTGGTCTGGCGGATGTTTATTATGAATTTAAAATATTTGGTATCAATTTAAATTATTGGTTTATCTTTCAGTGCCTCATAAATACTGCTTGCCTCCGCTGAACAGGAGTGACTGCGGTAGAGAGCCCACTGCCGTTTTTTCCTATTACAAGCCAGGGTCTCGGTGTGAGATCGAAACGTGGCGAGGATGCCCCACGGCAAATATGTTCGAGAACGAATACCATTGTTCATACTACTGCATTGGTAGGCTCAAGTTCTTCGGGCGGGGAAAAGGTTCCTGGACAGGAAGACTTAGTGAGTCAATAAACGACTTGAATATAAAAGAATTGAAGGAATTAGACCGACTACTAGAAAAAACAGATAATACTCTGGAAACTGATAATTATGATGAAAATTCATTACAAATTTTGTTAAATAAATCACCGTTGCGTCCAAAAAAAATTAATAATGATTGGAAACAAAAACTGGATCTTTGTACTTCAACGGAAAATATTTTTTGTGAGACTACGGTTGATGGATTTATTGACGGAATCGATTCGGGCGAAGATGCTTATGCTACAGAAGATCCTGATGCTGCAGAAGATGCTGAAGTTACTGAAGAACATACAGAATCTACTATTGGGGATACAGAAGCATATACAAAGAAAAAGAGAATCAAATTTAGCAATGGCCCCATAGGGACTCCTGATGCTATGAAACCTACAGTATATCGATAAATAGTAAGTCTATCGTAGACTAACTATTGGGTGTGTTAAAGGCAATCATACAATTTGTGAATATGATTGTGTGTGTGAATATGAAATGTGAATTCATAATATACCTATTAATGATGATGCATTATGCTTATTTGTTACGTTATGTTCGTCAAAACCATTAAGTGAGGATGACTCACGCTTTACAACGGCGTTTTTGCGCAGCCGAGCTGCTGGGCCGTGCCGACACCGCGCCGCTTCCGAGCCTCGGCCGTGGCTCGGCCGAGCTTCAGTATAGCTCGGCCGCGCAAAAACGCCGACGTTTTTCTTAGAAAACGGCCGGGGCCGGACACGGCCCGTTCTAGCGTGAGTCATGCTTTAGTCAACAGGGTTTCCAGTTTCAAGCAGGGACATAATACCGTTGTACATAAGACATTTCGACATCTTCTTAAATTCGCAATTATTTTCCGGTATTCCAAAATGCATTTAGGTAATCAGACTGTAATCTCCACTTATAATAAATCTCTAAATTAAAAAAAGAATCAGCCAGTTTGAAACTAAGCTTTGCGCGGTTCGAATGTTCTCAGCATCCCATGAACGGAAAAATATGAAACATTTTATATAGGTACATTATTATTCTAGCTGCAACTTAGGATAGTTTTTATCCGACTGCGACAGTTAATAATTTTCCGAAATATACGACTTCATTTAATTTTTCATTTATTTTTATTGAAATCAAACGCTGCTCCAACTGTCAGCTATAAGAACCGTCAAATTTTCGTCAAAATGGCGGAATTGCTTTGCCTTTCACTTATTAATAATTTAAATCCCGTCTACGATAGACCTTTACGAGACAAATGCTAAAATATTCGATTCTGATATGAGAACTTATATGCGCAAATGTCGTTTTATGTCGTAATTTCAATAAATGAAATCAACAAATTTGAACAATATAATTAACACGAATTTGTTTTTTTTGAATGACAATGGCACGCGCTCGGCGCATTCAGCCAAAGTACCTGCGGCGCTACCACGAAAACCGATACTCAATGTTCATATATTTGCATCCCTGTCACTCGAGTATGGTTAGTGCGATAGAGATAGAGATACCCGAATATTTTCGAATTCCGAAGTTCGTGGTTATAGCTCAGGAATCGAAAATATGGTAAATAATCATAATGTATTTTCTCGAAAAAGAATTTAAAATAAATATAGTCAAATGGAGAAAAAAACAAAGCAAGAGGTTATATAGGTAATGATTAAGTTATAAGAGTCCAAAGTTTTAAGAGGGGGTATGTTCTGTCCCTTTTCCACAAAACGCACCTTCATATGAAACTATTGTTTTTTACTATGACGCTCGAGTATATTGACGTCACAGTCCCTCATCGTTTTCTCACTCTAACAAGCGACATTAAAACGGATGTAGCTTCATAATTTTTTGAGATATTTGAATGGGAGTTTCATTATCTTCTATCTATTTATACATAATAGACTTATTCACTCAATCACTCACTCACTCACTCATCAACGCACAGCCGAAACTACTAATCTTAGAGAGTTGATTTTTGCACAGTATGTTGCTTTTATAACGTGGGGTAGGGATAAAAAGGGATTTTTGAAAATTCTACCCCTAAGGGGGTAAAATGGGGGTGCAAAGTTTGTATGGGAGAACCTTTTTTTTTTGAGCTATAGACTTAAACTTTGTAGAAAAATTAGTTATTAGAATACAAATGAAACACTTTCAGTGTTTTGGAAAATTCCACCCCTACGGGGGTAAAATAGGGGTGCAAGGTTTGTATGGGGGAAACATTTATTTTTAAATAGAGACTAAAAACTTTGTAGAAAGATCAGTCATTAGAATACAAATAAAGAACTTTCAGGGTTTTAGAAAATTCTACCCCTAAAGGGGTAAAATAGAGTGCGAAGTTTGTATGGGAAAAACTACTTTTTTTAAAATAGAGACTTAAAACTTTGTAGAGAAATTATTCATTAGAATACAAATAAAGTACCTAGATTCAGTGTTTTAAAAAAATCTACCCCTAAGGGGGTAAAATAGGGGTGCAAATTTTGTATGGGGGAAACAATATTTTTTTTAAATAGAGACTTAAAACTTTGTAGAAAGATTAGTCATCAGAATACAAATTAAGTACTTTCAGCGTTTTAGAAAATTCTACCCCTAAAAATAGGTGGCTAAAATAGGGGTGCAAAGTTTGTATGTGGGAAACTATTTTTTTTAGCTAGAGTCCTAAAACTTTGTAGAAAGATTATTTAAATACAAAGAAAGTACTTTCAGCGTTTTGGAAAATTTCACCCCTAAGGGGGTAAAATAGGGTGCAAAGTTTGTATGGGAAAAACATTTTTTTTTTAATAGAGACTTAAAACTTTGTAGAAAGATTAGTCATCAGAATACAAATTAAGTACTTTCAGCGTTTTAGAAAATTCTACCCCTAAAAATAGGGGGCTAAAATAGGGGTGCAAAGTTTGTATGTGGGAAACTATTTTTTTTAGCTAGAGTCCTAAAACTTTGTAGAAAGATTATTTAAATACAAAGAAAGTACTTTCAGCGTTTTGGAAAATTTCACCCCTAAGGGGGTAAAATAGGGTGCAAAGTTTGTATGGGAAAAACATTTTTTTTTTAATAGAGACTTAAAATTTTGACGAAAAATTACTTATTAGAACATGAAAAATACTACATTCGGCGTTTTACAAAAATCATTCCCTAAGGGGGTTAAAAAAGGGTGCAAGGTTTGTATGGGGAACACTTTTTCTGAGCTAGACACTTAAAACTTTGTAGAAAGATTACTTATAAAAATACAAAAAAAAAGACTTTCAGCGTTTTGAAAAAATCTATCCCTAAAAAAGGGGTGCAAAGTTTTTATCAGGGAAAGTTTATGTTTTTGAGTTAGAGACTTGAAACTTTGTAGAAAGATTACTTATTAAAATACAAAAAAAGAACACAAATCGTTTTAGAAAATTCCACCCCTAATAGGGTTAAAAAGGAGAGCAAGTTTTGCATGGGCAACACTTTTTTTTAAGTTAGACTTAAAACTTTGCAAAAAGATTTCTTATTAGAATACTAAAAAAGAACTTTCAGCGTTTTAGAAAACTCCATCCCTAAGGGGATCCTTAAGATCCTTAAGAAGGGTAGCCAGTGTTGTGTGGGAAAAACTTTTTTTTTACTAGACTTAAAACTATTCAAAATGTTACTTATTAAAATTAATAATAAAGTACTTTCAGAGTTTTAGAAAATTCCACCCCTAAGGGGGTTAAGAAAGCTTTGTATGGGCAACACTTTTTTTGAGCTAGAGACTTAAAAGTTTACGAAAAAAGTTCTTTCAGCGATTAGAAAAATTCAACCTCTAAGGGGGTTTAAAAGGGGGTTCAAATTTTAAATGGCGAGCAATAAAATTTTAAAGTGTGAGTAAGAGATTTTTAACTACGGTCTTATTCTGTACGTTAAAAGACTACAAAACTGATTTCAGAGTTTTTCCAATATCATCCCTTAAGAGTGTTAAAATTGGTTCAAAGTTTGAGTATTTCAAGGCATTTTTAAAGTATGAGATTTTTAACTTTGGTTTTAGACTGTTTGTTCACAAACTAGAAAATGAACATCAACTTTTTTTTTAATTATCCCCTAAAAGAGGGTTCAAATTTTGTATTGAGAGAAATCATTTTCTAAGACGATAAAAAGTTCTACGCGGACGAAGTCGCGGGCAACAGCTAGTATTAAATAAGTCGGTTAGAATACAAGAATATGAAATAATAAGCAGCAGTACCGCACTCACCTATTCCCAAGATTTGGCATAGGCACTAGTTTTACGAAAGCGCCTGCCATCTGATCTTCCAACCCAGAGGGAAAACTAGACCTTATTGGGATGAGACCGGTTTCCTCACGATGTTTTCCTTCACCAAAAAGCTCCCTTGTTCCGTGTAAGTAAACCAGTGACCTGGGAGGAACTGTTTTTGTTTACAGACAACTATAGCAAATACTAGTTTACTACAAGAAAAATAAAAATTTAATCCTTGCAGGTGGCCTAGGAGGAAAAAAATCTTCACAGATCACTGGTTACCTAATCCCGGTTACCTTCACGGAACAAGGGGAAAAACGGTGAATATTCCGTACATACGTTTCGAATAACGATGGGATTCGAACCCACGAGCGTCGCTTGACAGCCACATGCCTGAACCACTAGGCTAACGTAGCTTCTCAACGAGCCAATGCCGACGAATAATCGAATCAAGCTGCTTGGGATTCGTTATAAAAAATAATTCTCTTCCAGTCCCTACTCAACGATTCTGTCAGTAACTAAAAACGAGCCAGACTAATGGTGATTTCAGAAAAAAGAATCCGTCACGTAACCTTGGCTCCGTTCTAGACCGCTGCACTGCGAATCGTCTTTTTCTTTGAGTCGTCTTTGCCTGGGCCTCATAATATGTAAGCCATGCAGATAGCAGCCGCCGTGCCCAACCCGTAGACTCACTAAGTTGTCATGTAATCATAATATGTCATGTAATAATAATGTCATGTAAACACAGTAATTAATTAATCCTGGTTTAATTTCCACGGAGCCGAAACACACGTCACAATGAGGATATAGAAAGAGAGGGATGATAGATGGGGGAAAGAGAGAAGTGAATGCTTAAGCAGCGTTCAAGATACCACAGTTTGCACGCCCTATGAGCGCTGGTCGACTTTTAACGACCTCATTCGCCGTTTATTCAGCAGTGTCAGCACCTAAGCTCTCCCAGCGATGCTAGAACCAACGGGCCCTTCCGCTACTGACGGGAAGAGACTCGATGGTTACACTCTCGTGTCCTGGACCCTAGGACGCCCTTTAGCGTGGGACGCTACCTGCGTCCTGCGTCGTTACGCTGGTTCCGTCCCTGCGGGGCTAGCATAACTTACACCCGCGACTCGGATCGCGACTCGAGATGAGTATCTCGAAGCTGTCAATATGTCGCTTTCCGCAGCACAACTTGCCACCGCGACAGAGTCAGTCACGGCGAGAACTCAAAGTCGCGCCGCGACTCGTCGGTGTTGCCTTCTGATTCCAAAATATAAAAATTAAGATATTTACGTATGACAACACTGAATCGGTAATAGGGTTGCGCTACGGTTGCGCTATTTCATTCATTCTTTTAGGGTTAAAAATGTTAAAATGTTGTCTATGCTTCAGTTTTGCTGTCACAAATAACTATATTCTTAGTAGTAGTCTGTGCAAATAAAATCAACGTCGTCAGCGTTCTAGGAACTTTCAATTCTATTAAATTAAATTGTCTCATTGACACAAAACATGTAAGTATAGTACTTACTTATATTTTAATATTTGCAATAACTTTACAGCCTTGTTTCACTATTTTCGTTTTTCCAACAAATTATGTCTCACAATCTCACATCGACGATGTAACATTTCGGTTGTACTTGTTTTGTAAATTAAAAGTTAAATCTTTCTTCACACCCTTTTTTGTTAGCGTTTCAGATGTGGATTTTAATTATTTTTCAGACTAAGGCCAGCCTTACCCAAAGAGTCGACGCAAAAGTACCTAGTGCTCGTCCCTTACCATGGCAAAAGAATACAAAAAGAAAATGGTTTTAATAATATACTACTTGAATATTGGTGAAAATGCTCCACGGGAATCATTAAGGAACCGGAGCTCAAATTGGAGTTGACGCTGACCAAGTGTTTTTAATTTAAAACTTAGGTATCTGATACCACACACTATAAGTTTTTCTCTTCAAGGCTGGTGCGAAGACTCATGAGGAGGTGCCGCCTATAGCCTTGTGTGGAACATTTACATAGAGTAAAGTATTTCAAGTATCTGGGTCACCGAAGACCTGTGATAATATGGATTTGGATAGGGAATGCAGGGCACTGCCTGTCTGCTGTCATATGTTGACCTGTAGGTTTGCAGGGTGCTCGAAAGAGGCTATTTAGGGCATACTGCCAGTGTATTGTACATGCAACCTATGGGTCAATCACATGCAGAGGATGTATAGCTCTCTGCGAGTGCAATACAACATCGCCTTCAAGGTGGTCTTGTATGCACTCTACCTTTGTAAATTTTGGCTGTTAGAAACCCATTTATTTAATATTGATATTAATCATTTGACATGCGGAATCCCTACTATTTTATTATTATTTTATATTGTTATTAATTAATTGAAATGTAATTTTGTGCTTGACTTTTAGTTTTGATATTAAAGATTGTCATGCCGAATACCTATCATTTTATATTGTTATTAATTAATTCATTGAATTACTATCCACAATGTACTAACTAACAATAGTTTTATGTTTGTGTAACTTACTAACACTTCTATGGGCAACACCTGAATTAAACATTATGTGTGTCATTTCAATCATCTTTTATTTAATATACTATCTTATGACTTGTGAGAAAATATTATTGTACTTGTATGACAATTAGGTATATGCTTTCCATCTTGAAAATTGTTCATGGCGTGTATGGGAGAGAGGGGTAAGACGGGGTCCTTAAGGTTTGATGGTAAATTAAATTGACCGTAATGTGGTTTACATATTAATTTGTTTTATTCTTATAATCTTCTTTGATAATCAGTCTTCATTGTTAACGTGTATTTGGCAGTCTAATCAACATAATAAAATTTGAAAAAATCTAAAATGGACTAAAGTGGTAAATATCTTCTAACTGCTTAAAACAGAAGTCAATTTAAAAAAAATAGTTATTGTGAAAAGACAATGTAATTAAACAGAATAGCTCGTCGAACACTTACAAAAACCTAATATATCAATAATTTAGTTAGAGGCACAAACCTCAGACATTTTAATATGAATGTGCTTTTATTTTATGATTTTAGGTACATCTATTACGCCAGTCAGTAGAGTAATTTCTTTGTTGAGTAATATAGCTTGAACCAATTATGCACTCATAAGACGCATAATTTCAGGTTCGGCTGTCGACCAAGCCCGAATGTCCAAACGCCGCAAGTACACATTTCTTACCAATGAATATGAATTCGTGCCTCTTTGATGTCGGGCCCTTGGTGGTCCGACCCCAAAAAATATGAAAGAGGTATCGGTCTGACTTATTGGCGTCTCAGGCGACCACATGGGCACATGGCCGGTTCGGTAGTCGTGCAAAAAGGCAATGCAGCCGGCGTCCTAAAAGGACCATGCTTCCCGTGGGTGAACTGGGTGGGGTATTTTATATGTAGTTTATAAGTGTTGTTCGTTGTTCTATCTATAGTGTTATCTTATCTTATTTTAAGATAAGATCTATAGTGTTAATTTTTTATAGTGCTTTGTATTACCTACAGTTTGGAGTAGATAATTAATTAATTTTCATGAATCATCAGTCATTAATTTTATATTCAAATCAATATAATCAAAATCATTTTATTTTATATCATAAATTTATATATGGTTTAGTGCTTACCGACACTAAACGCTGCCACTGTTCTCTGTCCAACGCCATTTCTAATATCCAGTTGACTGACTGACTTGATTTTGAAAATATTTCCTAAAACCTATTTCTGGACCCATTTCATTGTTAGTAGAGGCTGTGTAGAGTATTTTTTTTAAATAGTTTGATAGATCAGAAATATTTTCGAAGCATGGGAGGAAAAGAAAGACGCCGTCGCCATTTTTTGTGACTGATCGAAGGTTAAAATCGGCGCGCCTCAAGGCTCGATATTAGGGCCTCTTCTTTATTGGCATACGTCAACTACCTACTTTTAACGGCGGAACACCTGTCTTGAATAATCCTTTTAGCAGAAAATGACACTGCGCATATTTTAAAAGTCAATAGATTATCCCAAGACGTAACCGACATAAATAAAACCCTACAAATGGTTTACTTCGAACGACCTCGTGTTAAATGCGAATAAAACAAAGTATACCTATACACTTCAAGTAACAAATGTAAACAATGATATAAAAGGAGACAACACAGTATTTTTGGGGATAACGGTAGACTCTAGGCTAAACTAAACTCTAGGGCTAACTTAAAAATCACTGTGTGTTACGGAAATATATATATTTTTTTCAATGGGAACCACATATATTGTATCTCTCTCAAAAAAACTAAGTTCAGCTGCATACGTTGTAAAAAAGATTAGACTTCTTACTGACGTAACCACTGCACGACTTGTCTATTTCAGCTACTTTCATAATGTTATGTGATTTGGCATACGGCAGAGCAGCTGATATCGAATTAATTATTGTTCTACAAAAATGTGCAATTCGCACCATACACTGTTTTAAAGGCAGTGACTTTCTCAGAGGTGTTAAAAAAATATAATATTTAGGAAAATATTATGTACGTATGATTAAATCAAGCGCTATTTCCAAGCGAACTTGGAATAAATTAAAATTATTAGCAGTTTCAACTAGATTAAGTTGAGTTCAAAATTAATTTGTGGGTACACGCTACTACAAGAAACTACCTGCTCAAGTTTTTAATAATATCAGAAAATCTATTTAAGGCAATTGTAAGGCAAACGCTGGAAAAATAGCCTGCTATAAACTCGGCGAATACCTACTTATAGTTTACGAGAAATGCGACTGGTCTTTTGACACATCGCGACACCCATATAACGTAAATTGGCACTGCCCATCCAAATAATATAAAAAAGTTACAATAGCTTACGAGTTACGAAACAAAGTTCAATCTCCATGCACGCTCTTTTTAGCTCTTATACAATGATTTTAATATTTTTTACGGCTTATTTGTGCAAAAATTCGCATTGAAAACTCGGTATGCAAACAATTACGTCCTACGCCTTTTTTTTAAATTTTAGTGTTACACTGCTTCAATCGATTGGAGTCTGTTAATTTAGAAATAAATCGGTAGGAATCAAATATGTAAATGTGAATAGGATAATAACAATGTATTATTTAATTACTTTCACGATCATACGAAATACAATCACGTCGATCCACGAATCGATCGAAAGCGACAAAGTAGATGGTAATCAATCGATTCCTTTTATTAGCCACCATCAATCGTAATCGGATATTATGACAATTGATTTGCTCTAGCCACATCACATCTTTACGTCATATTGGAACTTTCAAAAGAACAGTCGTATTTCTCGTAAACTGTAGACGATAAAAACATTGTCAAGGCCATCGCTATACCTAAGAAAAATGTAAATGTAAAATATTGTTTAACCGCTGACTTTCAAAAAGTGTTCTTTAAGAATAAATTTTACATAAATGATTTTGAGTTTGACAATAGTCTTGATGAAATAAGAACTTCTGATCAATTGTATCTCACCCTTTATACTTGTCAGAACGCGACGAATTTCGATTCCACACCCACTGCGATATATGACAAAAAAACTCAAATAAACGCGCACTCATATATTGATAATAATTCGAAAAACATAAGTTCATGCTTTATCTTTATTGACCAATTAATTAACTTTCGTAATTTGATTACCCACTAATAAGTGTAATCTTAAGATCATAATATTTCTTTTGTTGACGTTGTCGAGAATGAAAAAATTGAAGTTGATCATTTCTCAATTTTTGCTGTTAATCTTTTATTTAAAATATGTGCAATCAGGTAAGCCTAGAAGTATAACAATTATAAATTATAATATACAACTTAGGCCGAAATAACCACTTCTCTGGGGAAGGCGTAGACTTTAAGATAGGTATATTACTGGCAATTTAGAAATCATCTAATAGCAAAATATATCTGCAATTTGAAACAATCTTTGTATTACCGCGCTAGTGGGTATGGCCTCATCTTAGCGTTATATTTATTTTAACACAACAGTGGCAAATAAGCCTAATAAACCTTATTCTAGGGATGGTTGCTACTCCAGAAGACCGTGGCCGATCCTTTATGAATTCAGGTGTCGTTGTGTCGACATTTAGAAACTTAACTGAACACAGCGCAATCTCGGGAGCTCTTGTGACCTTACTCACCACCAGGAAGACAACACCATACCACATACACTTTCATGTCATTCAAGCATGCCGTTTTAAAATGAGAGTAACTACGGTTGTAGGGAATTCGACTTGTGTCGAGCGAGGGAGCTGAGGACTCTTAACAATCCATAAGGCTTTGATGAAAAACTGTTAAAACTGATGAAGGTGAATAGGGAAACTATTGTATCGCCAAAATAAACATAGGGTATGTAAAGTCAAGAAGCATGATGCTTAGTCTCTAGAGTGACTCTCACGAGTGCGAGCGAGTGGTCTGGCGTGATGGCTTCTGACTCCATCGTAACGTCTCGCTGTAGACGTAGGGTATTTTGGAATAGGGAGATAAGTATACGTATGTTTGCTAATATTTTCAAATGTCTAGTATCAATTTAAATTGTTTGACTGTTTCAGTGCCTCATAAGTACTGCTTGCCTTCGTTAAACAGGAGTGACTGCGGTAAAGAGCCCACTGCCGTCTTCTCGTATTACATGCCAGGGTCTCGGTGTGAACTCGAGACGTGGCGAGGATGCCCCACGGCAAATATGTTCGAGAACGAATATCATTGTTCATACTACTGTCTTGGAAGACTAAAATACTTTGGTCGGGGAAAAGGTTCCTGGACAGGAAAAATCAGTCTGTCAATAAACGACTTGAATATAAAAGAACTGGAGGAATTAGACCGACTCCTTGAAAAAGCAGATATTACTGTGGAAAATGATAATTATGACGACAATACAATTGAAGGTTTGTTAAATAAATCACCATGGCCTCCAGAAGTAATAAATCATGACTCGAAACAAACATTGGAGCTTTCTAAAACAACGGCAATTCATTTTCGTGAGACTACGGTTGATGGCCTTATTGACGCAACCTATTCTAGCGAAGATGCTACAGAAGATATGCAAGTTACTGAAGTACATACAGAATCTATTACAAGAGATACAGAAGCTTATACACAGACAAAGAAAATCAAATTGAGTTATGGCCCCATAGGGTCTCCTGAACCATTGCAAGCTATTGTGATTGGATAAATAGTAAGTCTATAATAAATAAATAAATAAATAAATAAAAATATTTTATTTCAGACCATTGATCCATATGTGATTAGATTAGCGAGACTTAAAAACTATGTTAGAATTACAAACTAAGAATCGGGGGCAATTACAGACATGGTTTTGGCAAGCTATTGGCAGTACCAAACAGAGCGAACATTATCTCTACTTGGCCCTGCCAATAGTCACCTCCATCCAATATTTGGTGAGGGGACAGTTGAGGCGCTCGGCCAACACCCTTAGGAGGCCATTGCTGCTGCCGCGCACACGCGTTAGCAGTGATCCGATTCTTTTGCGCCTGATGGCAAAAAAGTCATCAGTACTCGCCTGTGCGAACATACCGGATGCACTGCAGTGCCTTGGCAGCCTCAACAGCATCCTAAGGATGTTATTGTATTGTACGCGTAATGCGTTATAGGCCCTCTGCGTGAATTTTGCCCACAGACTGCACGTGTAGAACGTCTGACAGTAAGCTTTGAAAAGCGTCAGTTTGACTTCGTTACTACAACGTGCAAATCTGCGGGCAAGCATGTTGCCCCTCACCGCCATCGCTCTTCTTTCCCTTTCTAGGTCTAGGTCATCGCTCAGGTCTGCCGTTAGCATATGACCTAGATACTTTACTTTGTTTACCACATTTAAGGGTACACCACACAGCATGATCTCAGGAACAGTTTTCGGGTTATATTTGGGTGCTTTGAACACGACAAGCTCACTTTTAACCGCGTTATATCTGAGACCATGCTGCTCAGCATACCCCTCACACTTCTTCAGAAGCTGCTTTATTGAGTTGACTGACGTCCCCAGCAGCACCATATCGTCTGCGTAGCTTATGTTGTTGAAGCTGACACCTCCTATATGGCAACCAACACGCGTGCTGCTGAGCCCCTCAATCAACTCGTTTACATATAGGTTAAACAGGATAGGCGACGATAGCCCCCCCTGTCTAACCCCACATTGCAGCCTGTACTCATCCGACTCCTCACCCGCCCATCTCACGCGATTGACGTTGTTGTACCAATACTTTAACAAGGCAACACACTCCGGTGGAAGACCCGTTATTGCCAATTTGTCCCACAGTATATCGTACACAACCAGGTCAAACGCTTTAGATAAGTCCAGAAAACACCCGTAAATGGGTGTGTTTCTGTCCTTATAGTACCAGACGGCTTGCTTAAGGCACAAAATTGCACTTTCGGTTGACAGCCCCTGCCTAAAGCCAAATTGAGCGTCATTTAACTTAATATGCTTGCAAAGTTGTGCAGTAATCAAGCCGTCCAGCACTTTCGCGATAACAGTCGCTAGAGAGATAGGCCTATAGTTTGCAGAGTCGGACAAGTCTCCCGTCTTATTTTTGACGAGTGGTATAACCACTGTCCTATTCAGCTGCTCGGGCAAGTAACCGTGCATTAAACACAATGTAAAAAACATTGCCAGCGTGCGCGGCAAATGTACTCCAGCATATTTAAGGTGCTCGATGCTGAGCCCGTCATGTCCCGGCGATTTTCCCCTCTGCATGTTTCTAATGATGTGATTTACTTCCTTAGCCAAAAACTTAGCAGTACTCACGCCCATGACAGTCCCAGCATCTTGCACCCCAGTCAAAGTCGTATTAAGGAGCGGGCACACAGCGAATAGCCTCTTAAACTGGTTAGCAATGCTTTTTGGGTCACTCACCCCTCCCACGCTCACAGGGACGCTCGACCGAACATTCTGCTTCTTTGTGTTCTTCCAGAAGGCCTTAAAGTCTTTGGCTGCCCGGTTTGAGGCAAGTATATCGCATTTTATTTGCTCCTGCCTGTCCTGGCACCATTTTACCTTGGACTTAAAAAGCCTTCTGGTTTCACACATTTCGTCATACAGTGGACCCTGACGCGGCTTATTTGCGGATACCCATACCAAAAATTTCGTTCGAGCCTCCCTATGAGTGTCAGCCACGTACTTGTTCCATCCAGCCAGAAGTCCACCATACCTGCACTTACCCCCTTCAGATCTACTTGACTCACGAGCCGCCTCCGTCAGTGTTGCGACTATATAGCGATACATATCGTTTAGGATTGCGCGATGTTTGTGATCATCACACAAATGATCCGCACATGACGTTAACTCGGCTGGGAAGTCAAGTAGCTTCAGTTTATCATTACATATCTCGTGATATAGCTCAATTTGTGAAGTATTCCTGTCACCCCATCTTACACCCTCGTGCAGTGGCTTAACAGGACTGACGCGGCAATGTGACTTCTCCATCTCGCAAGCAATCATGAGCGGCAGATGGTCGGACCAAAACATGTCATGTTTTACTTTCACATTGCGCACTGTATCCCGCGCTGCCTCCGTGACAATACAATGGTCCAACCACCTGCCACATCCATGTGCCTCGCTATAGTAGACTTGTGGGTGTTAAAGGCAATCATAGAATATGTGAATAATATTTTTATTTTTTATTTATTAGAAGACCAACAGCTTTTAACATACAATATAGGCTTACAGCTAGGATACAATTGTCGAGCCAATGACAGCAGATGGTAATCTCGTAACGTTCCGAACGCGCGTCAGTACAATTTAACTGTCAATTTTCCATATAAAAAGTGACAGTTAGACCTACAAGACGCGCGTACTGTGCGTTACTAATAATATACCTATTAATGTTATATTCTTCAAAACGATTTAGTCTACAGGATGTCCAGTTTCAAGCAGGGGCATAATACCTGTATTCATAAGAAATTAAATATCTTCTTCAATTCGCAATAATTTTTCGGTAAATATTCCAAAATGCTGTCATATTAGATAAGTCGGTTAGAATACAAGAATATGAAATAATAAGCAGTAGTACCGGAATTGAATATCGGTATACGGGTCCTGGACGACGAGGATGATGAAACGATACACAATTAAACGAATCAAATGTTAATTTTTTCTCAACGAGTAAATCATCCTCCTAGCGTTATTTTCGGTTGTGCCCTAAAGGAACCCATGGTCCGCTTTGACACCTATTCTAAAGATTTGGCAAAGGCACTAGTTTTACGAAAGCGACTGCCATCTGACCTTCCAACCCAGGTAGCGATTTTAAAACGTCAATAATATATCTAAGTCGTATAAAAACCCAAAAAACCTATCATTTATCATTCAGTTTACCACATTTTCTTGGTTTTTCTGGCTGCCGACCCTCGATTTTTGCTTGTCCACCTGCGGAAAGCCAACTTCAAGTATCGATTCGAAGTATTAGGACTTGTATATTGTGCCTGGAAATACTTGTTTCTTATAGTGGAAAAATGAATTTTTATAATCAACCTTATATTTATCTAGCTAAAGTATTTTTACATAATAAACTAACATTAATCTTGTCCAGTGATTTTGGAAAAGTGGACATGTCCACATTCCATTACGATGATTTTGTGGGAACGAGGTATTTTTATTACCAAATTAAAACAAAATCAAAATAATTTTATTTCAAATAGACTCAAAGAGTGCTTAAGAAACGTCACAAAAGAAAGTTAAAGTTGACTAAATACACGGAAAAAATTACCATAAGATACAAAAAAGTCAATCATAAGTATCAAAAAAATACATATTAAAATTTAACGGCTGACGGTCCACACAAAATAAGAACCAAAAACAGTTCACATCAAAAAGAACAAGGTCAAATAAATAAAATATCACTTAAAAATTATAAAAATTAAAAACTAGAATAAAATTAAAACTAAGTATAAAAAAACCTAAATAAAAACGAATTAAGAAACTACTTAAATAAATATTTACAAAATCTCAAAACTAAACTTAGAAACTAAAAAACATCGAAATAAGGCCCCCGCGGCATCGTGCCAAAGATGCTGGCAGCATTACCTCGCTGAATCGCAATGCTTAAGCGTTGAGCGAGGAAGCTGCCAGCTCTTTGGTCACCAGTTGTGTCGACGAGCTTTTTTGACAGCTCTCTAAAAAATTGAATTTCACTGAGCAATATAAGTTAAGTCAAAAATAAGTTATTGTCTTTTACAAATCCCTAACACTATAAGAGGCCTTACATACTAAGCTGTATTTTACAATATTCTTAAATTTAGTAAGTGACAGACTCAAAACATCTTTAGGGATTTTATTTTAGAAGCGTACAAAATTTCCCATAAAAGACGAACTAACTTTATGGAGACTTTTAATTTAAACAGGTGCTGATTTCTTTTGACAAACATGATATTTTCAAGAATGTACTGGGACGCAACTGTGAGAATATTAATGTGTTTAAACTTTTCTCTTGGGGAGACACGCGATCCTAACTGAAAAATAGATCTTATTGCCCTCTTTTGTAGGATAAATATGGTTTCAGCTTTTCCCCAGAGCAATATGCCATATGACATTACAGTATGGAAGTAGGAAAAGTATACAAGCCTGGCCGTCTCAACATCGGTGAGTTGCCTCATTCGTTTAACCGCGTATGCTGCCGAGCTAAGCCTATTTAATAACTTGACTATATGTGGACCCCATTGCAATTTATGATCTATGGTTATACCTAGAAGAACCGTACTACGGGCGAATTCAAGCGTTTCGTCCTTCAGCTTCACCCGGTCACTGCAACAGACCTTAACATTAGGAAGCGTGAATTTAATACATTTAGTTTTTTTGCTGTTCAAAAGTAGGTTGTTGGCTGTGAACCAGTAAGCAACTGAGCTCAATCCTGAATTCACCTCATCTAAATTGTTTTGTTTTCGGCTCACTTTAAAAATTAATGATGTGTCATCAGCAAATAGTATGATGTCATGTTTTTTGCTTATATGTCATTAATATATACTAGGAATAGGAACGGGCCGAGTTCAAGCCTTGAGGGACTCCTATCATGACGTTAGACCCAGATGATTGTACTCTGTTTACCTCCACTTGTTGCTTTATATTTGATAAGTATGATGTGATAAGAGATAAAGCATTGTTCTTTACCCCGTAGAAACTAAGCTTTCGGATTAATATACCATGGTGTACACAATCAAATGCCTTTGATAGATCACAAAAAATGTCAAAGGCATCCATTGACATCTCCCATGCATTAAAGATGGCTCGTAATAGTGTTACTCCAGCATCTGTTGTAGATCGGCCTTTAGTGAACCCAAATTGATTTTCATGAAGAAGTTTATTTAAATTAAAATGGGACAAGAGTTGTCCCAATAATATTTTTTCATAAATTTTACTTAGTGCTGTAAGTATAGAGATTGGTCTAAAATAAGTCGGGTCTGTTCTTGACCCCGATTTGAATAATGGTATTATTTTGCTGAGTTTCATCCAGTCTGGGAATATTCCATCATCAACGCAGGCGTTAAATATCACAGCTAGATATGGTGCAATTATGACAATGACTGATTTCAAAACCTTAACGGAAAGACCCCAAAGATCTTCAGTTTTGTAAATTAAACGTCTTAATTATTTGACTTGGAGTAACATGAGTAAATTTAAATATATTGTCACTTTCATTTAAACAGCTCCTTAAAAGTGATTCGGATAAATCAGGAGACGAATTTAAGGATCCCGTTGTTTCTAAGGGAATATTTGTGAAGAATGTTTCAAATTCCTGTGATATTTCTAAGTCAGTGTTTATGATGTTGTCCCCGATTTGAAGGGTGACTTGAGGCTCTCTCTTTTTTATTCTTCCAGTTTCACTATTAATAATTTTCCATACTGCTATTATGTTATCAACAGAGCTTTTAATTTTCTTAGAAATAAATATAGACTTTGCAACTTTACAAACTAGTTTAAAGGTTTTTGAGTAGTTGCGAACGTAATCTAAAAATTGAGGATCCTTGTTTACACTTCTCATACCATATAGTTCGTACATATGGTTCCTACTTTTGTAAATAGCGGGTGTTGCCCAATCACTAAAAATTGTCCTTTCATTTCCCCTGGTTACTTTTATTTTAAAAATGGAAGTAAACTCATTCTCTATGCAATAAAAAAGAGACGAATACATGTCATTTGGGCCATGCTGCGCAAAAGGTAATGCATTAAGACGGCTACTTAGTCCGTTATTAAAATTGGCTAAGCGGTCTGCAGTGATTGGTCTACAAACTACATCTCTTTGTTTATTAGCGACTTTCCCATAGAAGGATGGTAGTTGACCACAGTGATCGGAGCTCAACTTATTTAAAATACAACTGTGAACTGGGACTTGGCTACTAAAAATGTTGTCAATACAGGTGGCACTGGTCGTAGTGATTCTAGTTGGCTGTAAGAACAAATTGATCAGATTGAATGACTTAAGAGTTCGCAGTAAGCTCGATTCTCCATACAAACGTAGTTACGCTCTCATTTTAAAACTACGTGTTGGATTGTAACGATACTTTGCATATACAATGACATGAGGTACATCTAAGGCTGAAATTAGTTTATATGGCTTCAGATACCATAGGGAAAAAAATACAGCGAATTTAAATTTTTCATACAAAACTTGTTTTTGCTGCATTTCATTTGTTTTATAAAGTGGAGCCATATAAACTAATTTCAGCCTTAGATGTACCTCATGTCATTGTATATGCAAAGTTTCGTTACAATCCAACACGTAGTTTTAAAATGAGAGCGTAACTCCGTTTGTATGGGAAGGTGTAATTCGGCCTAGCTTACTGCGGCCTCTTAAATAAATTAGTTATACCATTTGACATGGCTGATGAATCTTATAAATTTACGTTAAAGTCTCCGCATACAATGATACACTTAGAGCTGTTACAGACTTTTCTAAGCGCATCCTCCATCACAGATTCAAATAAACTGAAGTCTGTAGACGGTGGGCGGTAAACACTAATAATAATAAACCGTTCAAGTTCTGCGCATGACAGCTCAATAACCCGTTCAACAGATAGGTTTACAATGTCCTTACGCTCTTTACTTTTTAAACAATTATTAACTACTTGTTGCCCGCGACTTCGTCCGCGTAGAACTTGTTACCACCTTAAAAAAAATATTGCAAACCAACGTCTACCATCTCAAGGGATGATTTCCGAGGCAAAAACTATTATATATCCTTCGAAGGGTCTCAAATTATCTCTATACCAAATTTCATCTAGGTACCTACATGGGTTTTATCCAAACTTTCACCCCCTATTTCATTCCCTTAGGGAATGATTTTCGGAATAAAAACTATCTAATGTCATTCTTCGGGACTCAAACTACCTTTATACCAAATTTCATCTAAACGGGATCCATCCATCACCCCCCATTTCACCCCCTTAGGGAGTGATTTCCGTAATTAAAACTATCATTTGTCCTTTCCCAGGACTCAAACTATCTCTTTACCAAATTGTATTAAAATGGCTGGCGCGAAGGTGCAACCGTCCGGGACAGCCGCCTATTAGGTGTTTATTTTCATCTAGCATCACATACCGTTACGTAACATCATTCGTTTTGTTTACAAACTATCAGTAGTGGCTAGAAATCGCGCGCGAACGGTGCGTCGAGTGGTGGACCCAAAAACGGGTTCCGTTACGAGATTACGAAGGTTCCTATTATTTTTCAGCTAATGCGACTCAATTATCTTAATCAGTCATTATCACTAACCATGATTTCAGTAAAATACTATTACAATTGTTAAAAACAGTATATTAACGTGTTTTAATCTGCGAAGTATTCGTTCCGTTACTATTTGTATGGTGAAGTAGCCCTCTTAAGTAATGGAATGACGCCTATTCAAGTAAAATGGTAGTAATGGTACACTTTGAAAAAAAATGCCCAAATCATCATCATTCATCATCATCATTATCCTAGCCTTTGTCCCATGTCATTTGGGGTCGGCTCTCCGTATCAATTTGCGCCATTCTTCTCTATTATGCATCGCGTCAGGGCTTGCGCCCATCGTCTTTAGGTCATTCAGGACTGTACTCAGCCAAGTAGTTATAGGGCGACCTCTACCCCTTCTTCCCTCTGAGATATTATTTAACATTTGTTTGGTCATGTGGTCATCGTCCCTGCGCATTATGTGGCCAAACCAGCGTAGTCTGTTCTTCTTCTTCGCACATCTTTTCTGGTATAGGTGCCACCTTAAAAGTACCTCGGATATATTCATTTCGGACCTTATCCAACAACGTCACGCCACCTGACCATCTTAGCATTCGCATTTCTGCACAGTGCATCTTCTGTTCCTCCTGCTTACGCGTAGGCCAACATTCTGCCCCATACAGAAGCGCAGGTCGTACAGCTCTCTTATACACATTACCCTTCACTCGGACTGGCATTTGTGGATCGCACAGTATTCCAGACAACTCCCTCCACTTGTGCCACCCTGCTTGGATCCTATTTTCTATATCCTCCGTGGTGCTGGAGTTACTCGTTATTAGGGACCCAAGGTACCTGAATTGCGTTATTTTATTTAAAGGAACGTTGTCTATCACCGGTGGGAGTTGGTCCATAGTTGCACCCGAGAAGTTGCAGTGCATGTATTCCGTTTTCTTGCGGCTTACTCTAAGTCCTCTGCCTTCGAGCCGGCTGCACCACTTGAACAGGTCAGCCTGTATTTCCTCACTAGATTCTGCTACAAGGACGATATCGTCGGCGTACAAGAGCGTCCAGGGAGCTGGACGTTGCAGGTCTTTTGTGACGAAATCCATGACGGTATTGAATAAAAGTGGGCTCAGGGTGGAACCCTGATGCACTCCCACCCTTACATTGAACGCTTCGCTCAAGCCTGCAGGGCCGCGAACTCTTGTGGTGACGTTGTGGTACATATCTTTTACTATATCGATATACTTTTCAGGTACATGATGAGCTCGGAGCGCTGCCCATATCAGGTCTCTCGGTACTCGATCGAAAGCTTTTTCTAGATCTATAAAGGTGAAATGTAGATCTTTCTTGAGTAATTTATACTTTTGTAAGAGCATTTTGATTGAGTGGATCGCGTCTATGGTCCCTACGCCACTTGTGAAGCCACACTGGTTTGGCGTAAGCTCAATTATCTGTTTTAATCTGTTACCTATAAGGGTTTCCCAAATTTTTAGAGTATGTGAAGTTAACTTTATAGCTCGGTAGTTTCCACAATCGGCAACGTCACCTTTGTTTTTATAGAAGGGTATTATATCACTTGTTCTCCACATATCAGGCATTTTCCCTTTTTCTGCAATCGTGTTGAACAAGTTTGCTAGCCAGATTACACCTTTATCGCCCAGTTTCTTCCAGAGTTCAACTGGAATTTCATCTGGCCCAGTTGATTTATTGTTCTTAAGTTTTCGTATTGCACTTTTAACTTCATGGGGTGTTATAGCTTCAATTGGACCGAGTATGGGTGCCGCCTCTGGCATCAATTCTTGTGGGAACTCTTCATTTAATAATTTTGGATAATATTCTTGCCAACGTGCCTTTATATCTTTATATTGGGTTAGGAGCCTACCGCCATTGTCCTTAATGTATTTGTTGGATTTTATGTCATTTCATTACTTTGGTTTTTTCTTTGTTTCGCTAGTTTAAAGATCTCTTTATCATTTGTGGCATTTTCCAAACGTTTATAAAAGTCTTCTCTAGATGAAGCTCTTGAACATGCTACGAGTTTTTTTGCCTGGGTTTTACTTTCTACATATTTATTATGGTCTACCTCTAAGTGTGTGCTTTGCCATGTTTTAAAAAATAAATGCCCAAATATATTGCGAAAATGAATCACAAAACATTGCAGATCTACTTACTACACTACTTAAAGCAATAGTACTCTAGGCAAAATACGGTTTTGAAAAACATTAATTAATAATAGCGTTTTTTTTCTTTATATCATTTTAAAACATTATTTTAAGATGCTTTATTCAAGAATCCAACAAACTTTCCATCCGGAAGTATTTAAATAGATTTAAATAAATCATGAATAGTTTTTTTTTTAATTATTCATTTTGAATATTATAGAGCAAATGTAAATGAACCAAAATAAAGATAAAACGATTTAGGTATTCATATTGTTTCTGACTTTTCAAAAGCTAGTTAAGTTATAATTTTTTTGATGTCCGAAATTTTGTTGGATTTTGTCGCTAGGTAACTATTTAATTGATAATATATCCATTACAAAGAAAAAATCTGCTATTATAAATTATTTCCAATTTTGACATTTTTTCCATACAACTTGTCAGTTCATTGCCTGGACTATAGGTTCAAAAGGTGCGGTAAACGTGTCCCTTAGCACGCAAGGGGTGAGTAAAAAAAATCAAGAGTTACTCAAAAAGCATGCATCGGCCGGGAATCGAACCCGGGCCGCCCGCGTGGCAGGCGAGCATTCTACCACTGAACCACCGATGCTTATATCAACCATGTAGAAATTGTACATTATATTATAATGATATAATCAAACAGAAATTGAAATTAAAGGTATTTTAAACTTGACTGCTGTCTTTAGTTTCTATGCAATGAATAATTTATTTCCCAGACTTTAAAACACATGGAAAATTGAGATACGTGAATGTATTGTATCGCCATCTATATGCTACATCAGAAGTACTAATATGTTGCATATTTGACGCGTTCAACTCCGTTTACTTTACACCACCGCGCGATCAAACAGTACGCTCCGATGTTCATAGATGGCGCTAAATACAATTATTGGTTCCAAATAAAATCTCATAAGTCTCATCGTAATTTACTTTGTTAAAAATAAAGCAATTTCTACAATGATTCATGCGATAATAAATATAATTTGTAATTCAAATCCGAGATCTTAGCTAGTTCGTGGCAGGTCCGTTTGGCACATTGGGGTACGACTGGTGTGAGAGCGACATCTAGCGGTGGTTTCACTTTGCTGGTGGTGGCGGGCCGTTGTTCTGATTGTCATCTTTATCTTTATTATCTTCATTTCTTTTAGCGGCATCATTTCGAATCTTAATAATTAGTAGTCCAAATATGACAGCAGCAAACTGGAAAATTAAAAATGCAAATTAAATGACTTCCCTAGTTATCAGCACGTACACGCTCAAAGTCAGTTTGTTAGATTGTCAACGACAAAATACAAAATGACAAAATACTTCTGTGAAAATATGCTTTTGTGAAAATAATCTAACAAATCTCAAAGTCTCTGTTTTGTTCTTCTAGACCGTAAGCACACTCTCAATACGCCATCTCCTCATGACAACACGATAAAATGCATGGCAGCAGGTCGAGAACGTTGTGCTGAGCAAGATTATCGCACCTAATATTGGCCGAAAGTTTGAAAAATCCTTCACTTCCGGTCAAAATTGTAAGGGTAGGTATATTTACGTCATGTCACAGAATAAGTAATAGTACAGAAGGTTCTCTGTTAACAAATTCCCTGTTTAGGTACGCCAAACGTGCCTAAATGTGGCCATCCCGTTCTATCGCATGCAACGCGCTGCGACCCGTGCGAGCGTCCTGTACCAACACGCGGCAGCTACTAATGGGCCGCCAATTTGGCGGCCGCCGGCATGTACTTGTAGCGGCGCGACGGAATCACAGAGTGAACCGCCCCTGTACGTCTAGCACAACTTGCTGCTAAGTCGTGTCGCGCGCGTCTCAGCGACTCCTGTCTCACTCGTATTGTGCAAATTAGAAAGAGGCGGGTGGATTCTCTCGACTCGCGTCGCGCTTGTTGTGTCAGTTGTGCTAGCCCCACTGGTCACAACAGTACGAGACATGTGGCATCATTTAGCTCTTTAACCGTAGAGAGAGTAAACCTAAGTTCGTCAGTCCTGAAATGGCCAGAAGTACTTGGCAGACGGTGTTAAAGTTGGCCACCTTTGACAACACGTTATACAATTCAACCGGACCAATCAACACAATCACAATTTCAATTCAGCCATTACAATTTTGACCGGAAGTAAAGGATTTTTCAAACTTTCGGCCAATTTTAGGTGCGATAATCTTCTGATTCTTGCTCAGCACAACATTCTCGTCCTGCTGCCATGCATTTTATGGTGTTGTCATGAGACGTGGGTGTATTGGGAGTGGGCTTACGGATTATTCGGGCCGATTCTTTTTTGCCTGACTAGTTGACTACGGCAGAGCCGAAACGAATGGATGAGTTTTTAGCAGTCTATGTTTGTATTTAAGTACGTGTGTTGCACCGTAGCGTTTAAGATACTGAACCTATTTTGATAAAAGAGTTGTCAATCGATTCAAAATTATGCTCCGGGTGACAAAGGTACCTATATATATACCTATACCTAACTTTTGTCTGTTTTTTTTTTTTAATTTACTTTTCCGTAGTCTGTTTACAGTTTTTTGAACTGTTTATGCATGTTCCTTGTTGATTTTAATTCTTTGGCGGAATTGGATAAACGTGTATAGGTCGGTATAACAGCCGGCAAACTTATTGAGCATCTTGAGCAAACTTATTCATTAGATGACGAGGTGAGAGAAGGACATGGCGCTTCCAACACTTACGATAGTATTACTTTAGATAGTCTTAAGTAAGTCAATTTTTAGTCTTATATATTTTTTAAGTCAGACGGTGAAAACTACGCATTTTTTTTAGATTAAAAGAATGTACCTACCTATATCATGACATAACATAAATAAATAACAAATATAAATAAATAACAAATAATAGTGTCAAAATTTTACGAACGTAAGTTCTTACTCAAAATCAGCATGGAAGGATGAAAAAAAAAGGTATTCGACTCCTCCAAATTTCATAGATTAAACTAAAAGGTTTCTTTTTAATTCATTCTAAAAACGACAGCAACAGTAATTTTTTTTTATTTAATCCATCCATAATTTCATTGATAAACATTTTCTTTTTAATTCTTCCTAAAAACGACAGCAACAGTAAGATTTTCTTAATTGTCTTACTACTCCCGTTTCACTTTTCACGTGTCATCATCTCGCCCCAGCCAGTCTCTTATTAGGTTAGGGCGGTCTCGGTCAATGATTACTAGCCCTAAATTTTGCAAACTAAGAAAAAAAATCGTACGTTCAAGTCTCGTTTGCGCAAAACATCGTTTTAGAAAAAAGCTTAAAAAAAATGCAAAAAGGTAACAAAAAATGTGTGCATTTACATATAGGTACTATGCCAATTTAAGGGCTAGGATAAGTGCCATATTCTTGAGCGCACACTAAAGTAACTAGCCTAAAAGGTTCAGTACCGCTATCATGGGACGGCCCGCGAGCAGTGCCGCTGCGATATAGACTACCCGTCTCTTTCTAAGCGTTCTAATTAGAAAGATAATTATAGTTTAATCTCGCCACGACACAGCTCCTGATAGCCTTGCAGCAGTATAATTATATACCCAAAGACTGATGAGTACCCAAAGACAGATGAGCGCAATAGAAACAAGGAACACCCATTGTTCCGCGCCGTCTCCTTATGACCAACAGCTAATGTCTCCGCTGCACCCGTTGCAGTTTTCGTAATACAACTAACCTAATAGGGACAGAAATAAAATTGCATCAAGACAAATGAGTGCAATACCCATTCCGCCGTCTCCTTATGATCAACAGCAATGTCTCCGCTGCAACCGTTGTCGTAATACAACTAACCTACTCCTAATAGGGACAGAAATAAAATTACCCGAAGACGAATTAGTGCAATACCCACATTCCGCCGTCTCCTTATGATCAACAGCATGTCTGTGCTGCATCCGTTGTCGTCAAAATAGTACAACTAACCTAATATGGACAGAAATAAGATTACCTCAAGACAGTTGGGTGCAATAGAAACATGGAACACCCATTGCGCCGTCTCCAGCACGTCTCCGCTGCAGCTAGCACCTACAACTCACCTAAGAGGGACGGAAATTAAATTACCTCAACAACGATGAGTGCAATAGAAACATGGAACACCCAATGCGCCGTCGTCGATATGAACAACAGCACGTCTCCGCTGCATCCGTTGTTGTAATACTCGTGTCTCGATTTACACTGCTCTCGGTCTCGCTCTTGCACTATGTCGGAGCGGTCCGGGTCATAAGTGGGACAGCAAGAGATGGGTACGTCGGGTGGGTACAAGTTGTTGTCTCTGTAGTCGTAGGCGTCGCGGTAACCGCAGCAATGGAACTGGAAGGAAACCACGTTATTTATTGATTTAAATAGTATGTATACCAATCACTCTTTGACACTCACTACTGTCGCCAGAGGGGTAATCACGTAACGTTCCTACGCGCGTCGGTACAATTTAATTGTCAATTTTCAATATAAAAAGTGACATTTAGACCTACCCGACGTTCGTACAATGCGTTACGTGATCGACCTACAGATGTGATGTAGCCGCCAAAAGTTAAAAACAATAAAAATACAACCGAATTGAAATCTCCTCCTTTCTTTAAAGTCGGTTGAAAAATAGAAATTATTAACACGGCAGGATATTTCTAGCTTGCCTTACGACAGATCTAAGTATACCTACTAATATTATTTGTGAGTTTGTAAGTAGGCGGTAAAATGTACAGAACCGCTGATCCGATCAACTCTACCGTCCAAGGTACAAGATTTCAATTCCAAGTTCAAGTTCGATAAAAATTCAGCTACATTAAATAATCTCAACCATAACCAAGGTGTTCAGCTGCTCGTGAGTTCGAATTTACTCACACACACACACACACACACACACACGCACACACACACACACACACACACACATACACACACACACACACATTAATTTTTTGGATTCCACTGTTTGGCCTGCAGCTTGGGATTCCTCTGAAATCACAAGTGTCCATAAGCTATGGTACCAGTTTGTTGCGGCCGAGCAAAGCTGCGCGCCTTCACAACGTTGACTACACATAACGTCAGGCGCTAGAATAATCTACGGCTGTCAAACTACATTACGTTCACTTACTTGCAATCCGATCTTGTAGCAACAAGGATGTTTAATTTTAATTAAATTGTCAAAATACAATTTTGGAGTTTACTTGAAGCTCCCTTATGTCCGCTCAGACATAAAATGTCCCCTCATGGGCCACCATTTTATGTCTGAGCGGACATAAGGGAGCTTCAAGTAAACTCCAAAATTGTATTTTGACAATTTAATTAAAATTAAACATGCTTGTTGCTACAAGATCGGATTGCAAGTAAGTGAACGTAATGTAGTTTGACAGCCGTAGATTATTCTAGCGCCTGACGTTATGTGTAGTCAACGTTGTGAAGGCGCGCAGCTTTGCTCGGCCGCAACACAGTTTAACATCAGGCAGTAGGCCATAAGCTTGTTTGCCACCGTCGCTGTATAAAAAAAAAGTTACAGATGTCAACAATATCATCGTCATCATATCAGTCGAAATACGTCCACTGATGGCTGCAAAGCGTGCTACAATGACCGGTCCTGGGCCACCCGCATCCAGCGGACTCCCGCGACCTTTACCAGGTCATCAGTCCACCTTGTGGAGGGTCTACCGACGCTGCGCTGTTACAGAATAGATGTGCTGTAGGATAACCACCCTGGGCCCTTAATGAGCCGCCCAGGGAAATTACTTACGGTACTCTGTGTGGTGGCCCACATCTTGACGTGCCTCGGGCTGTGTTGCTTCGCCAGACTAAAGGAGTCCAGTAAGGAGTTCTCGATGCGGTGCGCGTCCTTCGGCGTCACCCGCACTGATGCGCCGGCGATGATGGCTTGGATCACCGCCAGGATCGTTAGCACTATCGTCGCCTGGAGAAAATAAATAAGTGCTAATACTAAACTAAGTACCTATACCTAAAAGTATATCCTGTTCCATATAAGATGAGAAAAGTCATGCGATTTCAAGGAAAACCATTGTGTAACGTAGAAAAAAATTGTATTGCTATGTTTGAAAAGCACTAATAGTCCGTAAGCACACTCCAAATACGCCTACATCTCATAACAACATTGACAACACGACAAAATACATGGCAGCAGGTCGAGAAAGTTGTGCTGAGCAAGAATCAGAAGATTATCGCACCTAAAATTGGCTGAAAGTTTGAAAAATCCTTCAATTCCGGTCAAAATTGTAAGGTGACAAAAGAACGAGACATGTGGCATCATTTAGCCCGTCTGTCAGTCCTGAAATGGCCGGAAGTACTTGGCAGACGGTGTCAATGGTAGCAACTTTGTGGCAAGGTTTGTCACATGACGTGAATATACCTACCCTTAAAAAAATTACCGGAAGTGAAGGATTGTTCAAACTTTCGGCCAATTTTAGATGCGATAATCTTCTGATTCTTGCTCAGCACAACCTTCTCGACCTGCTGCCATGCATTTTATCGTGGTGTCATGACTCATGAGACAAAGACGTATCGGGAGTGGGCTTACGGATAAAATTAGTGCATATGCCAAATCTTGGGATTAGGAGTCAAAGCGGACCCCAGGCTCCTTTAGGGGCATAACGGGGAATAACGCTAGGAGAAAGAAAAACTGAATAAATACATATTGGAGACAATTTTACACTATAACTATAATCAACCTTAGTCCCAAACTAAGCAAAGCTTTTCCTATGAGTATGGACAACGAGATAAATAATTAAATTAATAAATATTACTTAGGGAACGATCTAGCCTTATAGTAAGCTCAATAAGGCTCGAATTATGGATACTAGACGACGATATATTAAATAAATTAAATACACAGAAAATATCCATGAATCATCAGAAACAAATATTCTAGCTCATCAGGTAATACACAAATATTCAGCCACACCGGGATTTGAACCCAGGATTGAGCTTCGTAGGTAGGATTAGCCACTTAGCTAACCTAACATATCAAGCTATTTATACATTTAGGAAAGAAAGAAAATTGACCGGACATTTTCAATTAAGCAATTTTACCAGAAGCAAGGATCGCGTGATAGGCCAATACACGTCGACTGAACTTCAGAGTGGTATTATTAACCTTCAAGGCCTTTACCCTGCTTACCATAATACTACATGCCTTTCAGGCATAGAGATGCTCACACACACAAACATGAGTGACTAAGATGTAAACATAGACAATAAAACAGTGGGAACGAGATACGATGTCATATCTCCTGTGACCTGTCCCTTATAGGCCTTCTGGTATTATCTCGTCTCGTCTTTACTAAGTAGTTCTTGTTCATCGTCCATCGGCTACTATAAATAAATAAATAAATATTTGCGGACAATCTTACACAAATCAATCTAGTCCCAAACTAAGCAAAGCTTGTATATGGGTACTAGACGACGATATAGATATTTATCTATATCGTCGTCTAATCTAAGATATAGAAAACATCCATGACTCAGGAACAAATATTCGTGCTCATCACACAAATTAATGCCCTGTTACGTTGGGGGAGGGGGGTGTCAAGGTTTGCGTTACGTCACGCACGATTTTTTATAATAGTATACTTAAAAAAAGTTTAGTTTTTCATATCCCTAGTTTGCGGTATTTGTCTAAGAAAATATTGGCAACACCGAGCGCGCGACGCGACAATAACAGACAGATACAACAAAAGTGCCGTGCTGCAAGTGACGCAGTTGTTTGTGATGTTACGCTAAATTATAAGTAAATTAATATATTTGAAGGTGATGACATCGAAAATAGGTAAAATTTATCAAAAGGCCTTTAAGGCATACTAAGAATGTCACTCAAGTATTTCAACAGCCACTGCACAGCAAAATTATGTAAGGGAGAGTCAGTATTTCCTGCAGGTAAGTGGCATCGAAAAACTAATGATAGATTCAAGTTTGTAGCAAATGTAATTAACGGCGTTGTTTTTAAATACAGATCGTCAAATGCACTGAGTCTGCTTGTTGCAAAGAAGCTCGAAGTGGCTTGCGTCGGATCCTGCCGGATGGGTTTCTACCCCCACCTTACTCTCTCGTCCAAACAGCCGTCGGCCCTAAAGCTCCACAACCCACAGGGGATGGAAACGATAAGTTTGCTCCTCTTCTGCTGATATTAACAGCATCAGAAAAGCCAAATCATGTTGTATTCACTGTGATGCCATATGCCTTCTTCTGTCCGTCAATATGTGATCAGCTGCATGACAGAACCTGCAAAATTTGTGGCTTATATTCATGCTCTAAAAAGCAGCTGCAGACCACCGCAGAATTATTCACTCAAAATCAACTTCTACAAATAAAGTCTCCGTTAGGCGAGTTATCACGCGGCGTCAGGGAGAGCTATTGTGCCAGGTGGCACCTGCCGCGGTGGAGTGGGTGGCAGAAGAAGACGCAGAGATAGCCACAGAAGATGTGATTGCCGCCGAAGCCGATACCAATTGTGAGAGCGATTCTGATTTCGATTAGAATGTATTAAGAAATGGAACCGAAACCCGTTCATAGATGATTAAATTTCTTGATTCCTTAAAACAACACTAATGTTTCATTAAAAAATGCAGATTTATGATTAAAAAATCCAAAATACCACTTATCTTTCTTTTCTGAATATTACCCTGAAGACTTGTTACGTAACGTAATCGAAGGGGGGGGGGGGGGTCCCAGCTAAGCGTGACGGTCCTGTTACATGACTGGAGGGGGGGGTTAAAAATTTAAGAATTTTGCGTTACGTAATTTGTGGACGCCCCCTTACCGGGATTCGACCCAGGACCTCTCGCTTCGTATGCAGAGTCACTACCAACTAGGCTAAAGCGGTCGTCATCGTCTCCAAAAGTACTGGACAATCTATTTTGTCTGTTCCCATTTACTGAGATTTTAACATATAAGATTATGTATAACAGTGTTCCAAATATATAGTTTACTAAATCGCACTGTTAAGATTCTTTTGGAATGTCAAAATTCCTTCGCTTAGTACCTCTTGGGCCTAGTCAAGCCATTTGTGGGAAGCCAGTCACTCTTTGACGTATTTGAGTAAAGATTGCAAAGATAATATTAATACTCTTAACTTGGCTTATTAAGTTGAGATATAAAGAGTTATTCGCTATTGGTCAAGGAAAATGGACCATGCCAGATCCAATCAACATTTTTTATCACCATTTGTATTTCAAATGCATGACTAATACCAATAATATATTTTATGACTGTCCATTGTTTTTATCATAGTACATTGTTCTTATTTCCAATTTATGGCGCTTAGATAATATCGATATCCTTGCATGTACCCATAATAGCGTAGGATACTATAAATAGACTATAATATTTTATAGAAATATGAAAGTATCATCACTTCATCACATATTTATACCTATACTAAATCAGAATAATGAAGACTTGGTACCATAAAGTGTTAAAATTGAGATTTAGTTGGACATGAATAAAAATATACTTATTATATTCGTTATACAAAGGACCGTAAGTGTGAAACGAATGCATTCCGTTACACAATGGGACGTTGAGCATTACTTGGGATGTTTTCAACGACCAAAGTAAAAGTAATGCCTGATAGTTTTTGATCCTATGTCGGGCGTGAAACGCTGGCTCAGTGGCAGACATGACACACCTGTGCTCTCCAGGCAGGACCTTATACTGAACACACTGTAGCCCATCGCGCCTCGCCGCATCTGGCTCAACCTATAGGGCAAAACTATCTTCGTCGCCTTCTCTTGGGTTTTTAGGCGAGTGCCGCCGCCATATAGGACAGTCGCAAACCCAATGACTCCCTTTAGTCGCCTTACGACAGGCGGGGTAGAGCTATTCTTGTCCGAGCCTTCACGTTTGACCGGAGTATCCTACATCTTAACCATTAATACGACATCGGGGCGATCATGGCGTCATCGTTCCGTGTTTCACCTAATGGCTACAACGGAATACGGAATGTGTATGTGTGTACAGTTTGTTTTTATGTATTTTTTTGTCACGAGTAAATGTGTTCTTTCTTTCTTTCTTTCATTAAGTACTTACCACAAATATAGGTCTAATCTTCTTACAGCATGCCGCGACTTGCGCATAGATAGACATAGCGATCGCCGTCGCAGCGGTGACCGATAAAACGACCAATCCGACCAGCCGACCAGAGTCGTCTTGTGCGTCCATAGCACTCGCGGCTACGGCTGACATCGTAGATACAGCGATCAGGGCTATCGATACCAGCTGAAAATGGTTTAATTATATACATTACACACCAGGGCGGAAAAACGACATGTCAATTGGTTCCATCGGCTGACCAGCGCTGGCGACCGGGCCAGCAGTCCAGCACTATGCTGCGATTGAACCGTTTCGTAGCAATTTTAGTACCGTAAAATGGGGTGATTAGGGTTCGCGGGGAGGGTTGGGTTATGAATGGGGAGAGAAGGGTTGAAAGGGGGGTGAAAGATGGGATTTTAAGGCTACTGCTACAAAAATAATGTATTCCAATTTAAAATGGACCTATAGTAATACTCATAATAAAAAAAAACGATCCAACAATCTTCCAAAATCACCTTTGTATGAAAATCCATCTCACCCCAATTACGAGGGACTACGGGTGAGGTGTGTTTTCCTGTTTATCGTCAAAGTTATGAAATGGTACTACCCAAAATGAAATGAAAACTAAAGTACAAACGTCCGGAACACTTACTAAATACACCATCATATGAAAAAATTAAATGTTATCGAGGTTTGAATGTCAGTTTTGACCCTACTCACCCCATTTTACGGTATTTTGTTGGTTTTATTTGCTGAATTGCTGATCTCTGTTCATGTAGGTACATGTTGTAGTCATGAATAAATGCTTATACTATTCTATTCGCAGGTATTTGTCGACTGAACCGATTTCTAACATTGCGGTAAAATTATTTATTTATTTATTGATAATACGTTTACATGACATTACAGTTTGACAGCCAATGCGTCACAAAACTTAGACTAATAATTAAAAATTATATTTCAGAAGAATAAATAACAAACAAATTATATTGGAACAGTAGAGCACCTAGCATATATCCATCGCCTAACAGTCGTCTAGTGGTCGTGGTGTTGGGGCTAGCCTCGGGATATCCGGGCATACAGTCGCACGAGACGCTCTACAAGTTCGGGACATTCCGACGAATTATGTAAAGTATTATATAACTTTGTTCGAAATAGCAAGAAACATCTTTAGAATGACCGTTGTAGTGCGGTCTACCTGGATAAAATTCAAATGGATATTTGGTTACGCGCTAATGTCAACACGAGTGTAACTATACCAACAAGATTCTAATCTGACGTATTGAAATTAGAGTCACTATCCAGGATTATAAGTTAGTGAAAGAAAGGACAATTTTGAATGAAATACTAATAAAGCGCTGACAAACATTATAAAATGGATGACATTAAATAATTTGAATATTAATATTAATAAGACGAAATTCGTTCAATTTAAGTCATAGAATTCAAAATTAAAATAGAATATGAACATAAAATAATTTATGAAGTGAATTCAATTAAATTCCTGGCATAATGATAGAGGAACACCTTAATTGAAAAGATCAAATTGAACAAATATGTAATAATTTAAACCGTTTTGTGTTTGCGTTGAAAAGACTGAGGGAAACCGTTTCCAAAGAAGCTGCACTAATCGCTTACCATGACTATGTGTCATCAGTACTTGCTTACGGCTTAATATTGTGGGGTAACTCTGTAGAGGTTGATAGAGTATTTAAAATACAAAAAAAGTGTATTCTAGAAGTAAATTATGACTTACCACAGTCACAACGGCCAGCATGGAGAACGAGATAGTGAGGAACTTGTCCGAGCATTTCAGTTTCTCTATCTTCTTCACATCCTTCTCTAGATGTAATTTGACTTACCACAGTCACAACGGCCAGCACGGAGAACGAGATAGTGAGGAACTTGGCCAGGCATTTCAGATTCTCTATCTTCTTCACATCCTTCTCTAGATGTAATTTGACTTACCACAATCACAACGGCCAGCACGGAGAACGAGATAGTGAGGAACTTGGCCAGGCTTTTCAGATTCTCTATCTTCTTCACATCCTTCTCTAGATGTAATTTGACTTACCACAGTCACAACGGCCAGCGCGGAGAACGAGATAGTGAGGAACTTGGCCAGGCATTTCAGATTCTCTATCTTCTTCACATCCTTCTCTAGATGTAATTTGACTTACCACAGTCACAACGGCCAGCACGGAGAACGAGATAGTGAGGAACTTGGCCAGGCATTTCAGATTCTCTATCTTCTTCACATCCTTCTCTAGATGTAATTTGACTTACCACAATCACAACAACCAGCACGGAGAACGAGATAGTGAGGAACTTGGCCAGGCATTTCAGATTCTCTATCTTCTTCACATCCTTCTCTAGATGTAATTTGACTTACCACAGTCACAACGGCCAGCACGGAGAATGAGATAGTGAGGAACTTGGCCAGGCATTTCAGATTCTCTATCTTCTTCACATCCTTCTCTAGATGTAATTTGACTTACCACAATTACAACGGCCAGCACGGAGAACGAGATAGTGAGGAACTTGGCCAGGCATTTCAGATTCTCTATCTTCTTCTCATCCTTCTCTAGATGTAATTTGACTAACCACAGTCACAACGGCCAGCACGGAGAACGAGATAGTGAGGAACTTGGCCAGGCATTTCAGATTCTCTATCTTCTTCACATCCTTCTCTAGATGTAATTTGACTTACCACAGTCACAACGGCCAGCACGGAGAACGAGATAGTGAGGAACTTGGCCAGGCATTTCAGATTCTCTATCTTCTTCACATCCTTCTCTAGATGTAATTTGACTTACCACAATCACAACGGCCAGCACGGAGAACGAGATAGTGAGGAACTTGGCCAGGCATTTCAGATTCTCTATATTCTTCACATCCTTCTCTAGATGTAATTTGACTTCTTTTTCGCGCTTCTCCAAATGATCTTTTGCGTGCTGCACATGTTCCTTGACGTCTTCTGCGACTTTGGCCCCACCAGCTGACAACATAAGAAAATTACACGATTGTACTAAAAAATAAACTAATTAATCTCTTTTTTACAAATAAAAAATACAGTCACCAGCGTCAATATCTGGCATTACAAAGCGGGCGAAAATATTTGAAACGTCCTAAGTAGTTTTAATGACCCTAGAAATCGTTTCAGATTCTCAGTTAATCGTTCAGATTTATGCACGCGCATAAAATATCTGATGACAACTCTATTCCTAGAACCGTTAGAGCGTGTCAGATATTTTTGCGGCCTTTGATCCATCATATATTGATGCCGGTGACTGTACCATACAATATAATATAGTATATAAATTAGTTTTGTTAGTACTTTTGTGAATATTATTATATAAAGGGTTAATTTTTTTTTATCTCCGTCACGCAAATGAAATTCAGTATCAAACAGTATATTTTTCGTTACACAATGGATTGTAAGCAGTTATTATTTGGATAAGCATCATTGGCCGTGGAACACTTTTATATAATACCTATTATGAAATTAAATAACACAATGAAGAGTATTTTTAGTTTCAGCAGGTAAATTGTATAGTTGATAAGTTAGACTATACAGTCTAACTTATCAACTATACATACCTACATTATTATTTTAATTTTATTAAAATACATAGAATACATTATTAAAATTATTAATTTTATAAATACATATTATTTAAGTATCACACCGAAACAACATTCGAAACGCTCGAAAGATAAGTTCCAAATCATTATTTGACATTTTAGCGTTGTAATGTTCTATTGTGTAACGAAAATCGACTGTTTAACTCTACATTTCATTATTAGTTTTTTTTATTATTATTACCTCGAAATTTTCTGAACGCGAGCAGCCACGGTGGCATGACAACTGGAGAATAAATAAATAATAATAATACAAACGTACAAAAACATCAAACTAATCACACTGTGTTTTTTAGTCACTGCGTAAGTTACGAAATGCAGACTTAATAATAATTGAGACGCATACGGGAGACATTTTAACACTATACTCGTACTGTAACGTTTATAATAGTGAAAAATTTATACGTGTCTTTGAACCGAATACATATTTTTTTATAACTCTTAAATTCTGAATATAAGGCTGACCATTGATAATTTTATTTAACTACTTAATACGATTTTTCTATAGCTCAGTAAACATTTTAATGATGTAAGTAGGCTTACGTCAACGACAAAATACTCAATGAAAAATTACCCAAAAAAAACGATAATTAGGAACATTACTAAACATATACGAAGATCATTTCGCATGCAGCGCATCGAGCCCGGGATATCTCATAGACATAGAAACAATGGATGAACCCCGCACCTCCACCATGTAAGCACTGAGTTAGTAAAAAGGTATTAGAATAAAATTATCTAATAAATTAGTCTCAACATTTTTTTGTAAATATATTTAAAATAAACACTTACAGATTGGCTGCTTCTTGTCCGCCATTTTTATTTCTTATGTGTCTTGCGAAAATGCGACCCAGGGAGTGGCGAGAGCGCACTAAAAAAAACGTGGCACCGTTTTAACAAACGAGTAAAATTACTGAGGTCAACGATTTGTAAAGTTGCATAAGAGACTTGCAGCCAGTCAAATAAATAAACACACGCGTTTTTATCATAATAGTGTAGAAATCACATCGAAATTTTCTTAGGCCCTTCAACGTGCTTAGCTAAGTAGGATGGTTCCTTGGACATGATGTAGTTTCTACTGGCAAGAGAAAACGTGGAATGTTTGAAAACATTTTATATAGAATTTGACCGAAACGATCTGTATTATTTATATATAAAATACGTACATATTTATATGCAATCTTACGCAAAGTACCTACGAGTTTCTTACGATTTACGATACACTGTATCTCAAGAACCGCAGCACTACTCGTACCTACAGTTAAAATGTAGTTTTCTTTTAATACAATTTCATAAGATTTAAATGAAATTATATCATAGTAAAAAAACATTTCTGACCACAAAAAAGTAAAGCACATATTCACTGAAAGATTTAAATACAAAAAGAACTGCTTACAATATCATCTCACAACCAATGCGCACTGAAAACTTTACTCCAGGTCTGAAAAAGGTCCAGGGCTCCAGGTCTTAGCGATGAAACTACTGAGATATGATTTTTCTAAGTAAAAAATGAAATTTCAGAAATAAGAACTAATTACAAAAAAATATCCGCAACGCAAGCTTCGTCAAGTGCGTACAGAAACACATCTCCTTAGGCACTCACATAACAATGATAGAATCCGCAACAAGCTTCGTCAACAATAAGTTCTAGCCTAAAACTAACAAAAAGGACCGCCCTGGATCATTGGTGGCTCGAAACGCAGATATTGTTTCTAAGTAGATATTACTTGGCTAGTACTGTATATAAAAATTAAAGCACATACCTTAGGACGTGAAATATGCCATGCCTCGCACGCCCAGCCTCTGACAATGTGTGCGCCGGGCCACCATTTATACTGTATATTCACAATGGACCACGGACCAACGGTCCGATGGTTCGATTCCTGCGGATAATACACCATTAACTCTACGCGCTACGGTGTGTGGCGATATAATTTAGATGATAGTGAATTGTCGATTAAGTAGGTATATACATTTTCTCAAACTTGCATTGAAATATTGACGTTGTGTTCTATACAATAAGCTTCGAAGTAGGTATCACGTTTCGGGCGCGGCGAGACGAGATATCCCTAATATAATTTCATACAAAATTGGAGCCCTAGCAAAGCGACCTTTTTTTGTTTCAGTATCAAATTTGTGACCTAACATCGTGACCAATAAATAAAACTTGGAGTAAATATTTTTTTATTTCAAAGCATGTCTGAGAAAGCACTATATTTCTTTTTAACCCCTATTTTCCCGACCTCTGCAGTAATATACTATTCAAAAATACTTGGGTTACCAAGGGTCGAGACTAGAGATTAGGGTTAGACCAATTTGATACGATAGGCTGTTTCCTGTCCCTAAAAGTCAGTCCTGTAGAAATAGGGATTCCAAAAGTTTAGCCAGTCCACAGTTATATATAAAAATATCGTAATATTGCTTGAGTATGTTATTATTGAAGTAACATCAAAAATTTCTTATTTCCTGTGATTTGGTGCGGTACGCTTTCAGAGGATTTTCTCCCCCTGGGCTGGCCCTTAAGAGTTGTCCCTAAACATATTTTTAGCTGGCCGCTCTGCAAGCCAAACAAGACAGAGGTATTTCCTCCCGCAAACGCTCCGACTGTGGCATGGATATACTACACTAGGAGAAAGGAGTGTATTTCTAAAGGGCCGGTAATATGCCCCTGAAGAATAAGTACCTACCTACAGAAAATGAACAATAATAAAAACTAAACTATAAAATATGATTCTAAAGTACCGTCACAGAATAAATAACAGTACGTTGAATGTGGTTGTATTCATTCATACCTATCTACTTGAAAAAGTTTTCATGGAGAAAGTTACTTACAATATTTCAATATTACTTTACGAACACAAGTAAAACAAAATTTACGTTAATACAGCACTGAAAAATTCTTGTACAAAATAATGTCTTATTATCTGTTGAATTTTTCGCCAGCGACAGCTCGTGAAAACCGAAACAAAAAATACTTATTACGCAAAATTATTACTTCACCCAGAATTATATTTACTATTTTTTATAAAACTGAACCAAAATCACTCATTTTACACTTTTTTATGATATAATCCATAATTACATTAGAAATATTGTATGTTATTAAATACAAATGGCGAGAGAGCTCGATTGGCAGCGGATCCAAGCCCGTACTAAAGCCATAAAACATATGGAAGACAATAGGAATTCATCAAATGATCGTGTTAGCGTACATTGTGGTAATTGGTGCTAAATAAATTGTTACCTACGTTATATTGTTCTTTTTATATCAGCCACAAGACACACCTTCCTTAAAGTGAGTTTTACCTCCTTACGTCATAGGTAGGAAATTCATGAAATGAAACTTGAGATTATTTCAGTTGGCCGAATTGCATCAAATTAGTACATTCAAAAAGCAAATCTACCGTTCAAGGTAGAATATTCCAATTACAATAATCTCAAGCATAAATATCTACGTTGACGACTGTCATATAAATAATAAGCGACAGAAAAACCCAGTTCAAAGAGTAACGTAATTAATTATTGACCTCAACGGTGCTTTGATATAATTACGAATTTAAACACATTTTCTGTCATTACCACCATACTAACATTTTATTTATTTTTATTTTATTTATTTATATAAGTATAAAATTTAAAAGCATAACAGCATATGCCTAGGCACTATTTAACATACATAATTACACAATAAGAAACAATTTATATACCTAACAAATAATATTTAAAAGTGAATTTCACAGAATAGGAGGGTAGGTACCTAGTTCATGTACCTATCCTTTCATATATAAATATTGGATTCTTTATAACTGTCATATTAAATAAATATCATAATAATAATTTAATTATACACTCAGTCTACCCGTTTGACCACGACCGCTAGAAAGGGCTCGCAAGGTCAGGACGTAGCTTATATATAGGTACCTAATACGCAATAAAATTATAATATATATAAAGTTTTATTTGTATAATTTTTTAACACAGTATTTCCTTAACTGTAGGTTTTTTATAGCACCCGTGTTGTGTCCGTTACACAAATTACATTTAGTTTCCAAAATACCTTTAAGTTACACAGTGGAAAAATACATCTTAGCAAGAGTGCTAAAGTTTGTAAACGTATAGTTATCTTTTATATCATCCTCCATAAAATTGTGTGAATAATTTGGTACCCGATTATTTTTGTACCGAACTTTATATTTTTGGGTTCAGTAATTTATACGTGTACTTAAAGAGTTCATTGTTTTTACCCTTATGGATTTATTTATGTAAATAGAACGGCGGAGATTTATATGAAAATATTCTGGGATAAGAATCCTATATTGTCAAGTACAACACCATGAGTTTCCACCATTCAATTAATTAAAGGCCAATTACTTCCTCAGCCCTTTGAAATTGGACAAAACAACGTTTCGTAGATGACGTAGGTACCTACTTAGTTCCCAGAACCCCGTCATTTTCTTTGTTAAAATTTATGACCCAACTTGCCCGTGAAAGTATTGCTTGAAAAAAGTACAGTTAGGATGAAATTTTTTTATGAAATTCAAATATTAATATTATTTTATTAAGGAACTGGAGGGCGATTTTTGACTTTCGAGTGCTCGACTTTTTCACTCGAAAACTGTCAAATTCGATGAAATGCTACTTTGAAATAGCGATAGAAAATTGACAACGAGTGGTATTGACCACTCGTATTCCATTCTATCGGTGGAAAATAAGTGCCTACAGTTTTGATGCTACAATATTATTTACTCGTATTTAACTTTCGAGCGCTCGAAAGTCAAAAATCGGCCCGCAGATTTTATTTTGTCATCAGCATCCTCTCAACTCAAGAGTCATTTGAGACAACGGCCGGTGAAACACGCGCGTTCACAGATGGTCGGTTGAGTGCGTCGTCGACGGTACACTAAGTTCAGTGTTATTAAATTAAGTCATTTAGTAAGTGGGTATAGGTACCTATGGTATAACACTCCCGCGACCTTTACCATATGAACTTAAAACTATGACTACTTGTGCCAAATTTCTTATCACATGTAGGTCATTAACACTTTTATTATTTGGGTTCCGTACTCAAATTCCAACGAGATTTCCGTGTTCACCTTGTTTCTGCGGCTGTCGCGACAAACGGCCCATTTCACAAACTTTTGACAATAGGGAACATTACTGCAATGTTCTGCCGCCAGAGGCAGCACTACCACTAATAGTAAACCAGTATAGGAATATAGGAATTCACACACACATGCACAATTGATTGTCAAATGAGTGAATTGGATGCTTGCATACAATACCGCAAGTGGGAACGAGATACAATGTCAACGCTGCTAGTGTCGCCATCTACGAAGAGTTTTGCGTAATGTTCCCTAGTGTCACTTATAATAGTATTTTTCACAATCGTGTTATAATAGAGAGCTTTTTAGTCGAGTACCGTGTTTAGGCCACGAAGCTTGCTGAGTGGCCTAAGTAAGGTACGAGATTAAAAAGCTTGATTATAACACTATTGTGAACAATACTTTTTGTACGAGTTCATTAAAATTAATTTTCTACGAGTCAACTGAACTAATTTAACAAACTCGATACTGTTGAAACGAAGTGCAGCTCATCGCTCGTACGCTTGTTGATATCTTAAAAGACATCAACGAGCGTACGACATCAAAGCGATTCTATTGGTCCAATTTATTACAGTTCAGTAAAGCAGCCACGTGATTGGTCGAATTTATTTTAGTTGTCTGGAGCGTATCGAAAAGTAGTTATTTCGATTGTTTCGACAGTAACAGGGACTACAACTATGAAAAGAGTGACGTTGCAGTATTCTCTATGAAATCTTAATACACATATTTTAATCGTCGAGTACAAAAAGGTACTTTTTTTTTCTTTGTTCAGTCCCAACGAAGGATATACAGGCGACTGAATCCGCGATTACTATGTAGTTAATGATTTCTAATGCAACTAGTGATTCTGTGCAGGAATGATGGGTGATGGGTGAAAGGGAGAGTGAACTGTGTGCCGTTGAACTTTTTTAGGTTGTTTACCTAGGAAGACGCCGAGTTTTCAAAATGAGGCTATTGTGGTTCTTTCAAGAATGCTTTCCTGCAGGTTATACTCGTATGGTTATATAAGGAGATTATGACAGGTGATTTCGTGGTTAAATCTCCGGTTTGTGAATTTCGGGCAGTCTGAAGGTACTTGGTCAATTTATTAATGAAGCCCAGCAGTGTACGTCGGATTGTCATTGTCAGGTGACAATTTTCAAGTTTGTGAATTAGGGGCCAACTAGTGCGCAGATTTGGACCTTGAAGGTCCATTCTCATTTTTATGCACAATGACTCAGTCATGGATGTTAGTGAATGCAATTAACTATATAACGATGAATGTAATAATTATAAATAAATATTTGCGGACAATCTTACACAAATCAACCTAGTCCCAAACTAAGCAAAGCTTGTACTATGGGTACTAGACGACGATATACATACTTATATAGAGGAATAAATACTGAAATAGATAGAAAACATCCATGACTCAAGAACAAATATTCGTGCTCATCACACAAATAAATGCCCTTACCTTATTTTAGATGTTAATTTATTTAACATCTAAAATAAGTAATTAATTAGCGTATGTATCTAAGAGTGTAATTCCAAATAAAGCTTAAAATTACACACATTGTAGTGACATGCTTATTTAAAGTTTGTAGATCCTTTGTGTAACGAAAACATATTTACTACAAAATCTCCTTTGTGTAACGGTGACAAAATTCACACCATTACAATAGCGTGTTATAGTTGCGTCCACGGTAATGATATACCCGGCTGTGACACTGTTAACAAAAAAAAATAGGGGAAAATCTTACAGAAATCGAACTAGCCCCATACTTAGCTCAATAAGGCTTGTGTTATTGGGTACTAGACGACGTCAAAAGTTGTTCCATCATAGAGAAAACTCTATGCTTTCACTGACGCCTCGTAAAAACTGGCAGGGAATTTCGAATGATCCATGGAACATGGCGGATCGTGCTCCAGTGTTTTTTATTTTCTGCATCCTGCTGTTTAAAGTATAATTTTGATAGCATATTATGCAGTGAATGGCGAAGGTGACGGCTACAGTTAATGAAGAATTTTCCTGGAAGTGCGAATAACCAATTCTCGGGCATCATTCGGCGGTTCATGGTCGCGGCCGCCATTATACTTTGTACTGCTCCAGCTATCACCCAGTACATTGTGAAGGCCTTCTACCGTACATCATGCTAATAATACTGTTTAATTTATAAACCTACTGACTCTGGCAAAGGCCCTCGAGGCTGCCATTTCTTTTAAAATAATAATAATAATAAAAACTGGCAGGAATTAAATTACACAAAGCTTATTGACTTTTGAAGCTAACTGTACTCGTAGGTCAAAGCTATCGAGCCGTCGCCATGGCAACGGTGCCACAACACCACGCACAAAAGCGACCCTGGCGATACCATAGTGTGCAAATTTACAGTCAAGTGGTAGAATACAGCTTTTGAAGGCTTTCATTATAGTCGGTGACGGTGGGGAAATCAATGCGAAATCAAAGTCAAACGTTGAATACTCAACACGACTGCGTTTTACCAGCACAACAAAACTGTAAAAACTAGAAACATATCTTACTTGTCCATACAACTTACTTGTATGGAAAAGTTGAAACGTCTTGCAGAAGAAAGCACTGGTGGAAAAGTACTTACCTATCGTGTTATTATTTCAGCTCGGATATTGTAAAATCAGCCCGAACTTATAACTATTAAGACCTCACTCCTCTGCTCGCTGTCTATATTACATAAAACTAAGAAATTACCGCATTTTCTGATCGGCATCGGCAGATACAGGGTTCCTTAGCAACAGTAAAATTGTTCCTTACATCCAGCAAAAAAACGAACTCCGTTTTTTTTTGTTTTTTTTTATTTATTTATATATTCAAATTACAACTTACTAAACATCTATATGATAGGAAGTACTCAGAGGGCTCTAGAAAGAAAACTATTAAAAATAAAAATCTCGGATAGGATAAATCATGCAAAGATAAGACAGAGGACCAAAGTAATTGATGCACTGAGAGTGCTCAAGGCTTGAAGTGGAAGTGGGCAGGGCATGTCGCTAGATACAAAAACGACCGCTGGACGAAAAGAGTGACCGTCCATATTCGTCCCGGTACCGCCACATACCGGGTAGAGTCAGTCCGACAAACCCGACCGATGTCGGGCCTAGCTGAGTTTCTTGCTGGACTCTTCTCAGCTAGGCTAGGTTTTAGCGAACCAGCAATCCCAGTAGTTCATCACCACTCACACCTCTGATTCGGTTGAAACCGTTCAACCAATCTCACTGGAGCGCAAACTTTTAGAGTATTCCAGTGTTTACCCCTTCCCGCGTGGTCGTGCCGGAGGTTCCCCTTGGATTTTCCCCAAGCTACTATATATAGGACTTTAATATTATATTTCCAATGACTTAATACATACCTTGACATTGCACCATTTTAATATTATGATTGTTTTGTTTGTTTTCATTTTGCACTGTATTTTGATTTGACTATTTACCTATATTATTGTTATTCTTATACACTCTGACGATCTTTTTGTGAATTCATGCTATTTTAACTTATAAAAATGACAATGAAATAAATTAATCTAATCTAATCTAATCATAAAGAGTGTTGTGTCTACCCTACCTAGTAAAGGGAAACCTATGTATGAGAGGTTACAAATTCGCTTTTTTTAACCTGTTGATCCGAGTGATATTTTTTGGAACAAAATACATGTGGTAGAGTAGGTATTAAATGGTTTATAAAATATCCAATATCGTCGCCACCTTGCAAGTAAAACTTTTTTTTTAAATATTAAAAAGCTTTTTTTTTTACTTAGATATAAAACTTTATGTATATTTGTAGACTCTAAGATCTCAGGTTGAACGCACTAGAGCCCTCCTCGCGCTTTGCCCCTGCTGGCTCGTTCTGGGCATCTTCGTCGCCTTCTCTGGGGTGGCCAAGTGCTGTGGCCCCCGCCACAAAAAATCACTGGCGACCCCGTTGACCCCCTTAAGTCGCCCGTATATGACTCCTAGATTAGTACCGACTGCTAGGATTCAAATGCTGGTTTATTAAAGTTGACATTGATAAAATAGTCCAGTGTATGTGTTATAATATAAGTTACTAAACGATATGTATTAAATTGCAATGGACAAGGAAATCAAAAAAAAACAAAATAAAATACTGATACCTTAAACTATACCAAAAAGGCTGCACAGCACAAGGTTTATGCAGCCTTGCACACGGGGGATAAATATAACAGCCCGCTAATAATGCAACCATGGAGATACTCACTAAATTACCCATGAATGGCAGTCGGCAAAAGCTATGCATATCAACATATATAATATAATAAAGTGATAAAGTTAGTGAGTGTGTAAGTTTGTATGTAGAGGTTGATCATACGATTGCAAAAATTCTTGCACCTGTAGGTAGTTAGTACATTAGAATAGAATGGGATGGACAATTTTTCTATTTTATTTTATTTTATATTTTTTAGTTGCCGGAGAGCAAGCAAGTGCGTCGGAGGCAAGTTGCCTGAGACAGTGCCTCCCCTAAAGCTAAAGTATCTCGGCCACTATGTAAATGTAACCGATGATGAAGGACCTAACAGATATAGAGCGGGAAAGGAGGGCGTTGGCGGTCAGATGAAATATGTTGGGTCGGCGGTTTGCACGATGTAGTAAGCAGGTTAAAATAACTTTGTTCAAAGCCTACTGCCAGGTATACTACACGAGCAGCCTATAGACCAACTATAAGCTGAAGGCCATCAACGCCTATCGAGTCCAGTACAACAATGGCTTCAGGATGTTGCTGGGACTGCCGCGTTTCTGCAGTGCATCAGGTATGTTTGCGCTCGCGGGAGCGGACGACTTCTACGCCATTATGCGCAAAAAAACTGCATCCTTGTTCTGCAGACTTTGCGCTAGTTCCAACTCCATCCTGAAGTCCATAGCCGGGCGGTTTGACTCGTGCATAATGCGCCACCTTATACAGATGCACGTCAGCGAAAGGTGACGCCGTTTCGTATTTGTATTTTAATTTAACTAGCTACCCGCGCGGCTCCGCCGCGTATACAAAGAATCTAGGCGGAGCGACGGTATAAAATATAGCACCTACTTAATCCTGTAGGGCCATTCTACATATCCCTTATATTCCCCCCGAGATCCCTTATAGGGATAAGTTCGCCTTTGTACCTACTTTACTTAATCTTACATATCATGTTTATGTTTTAACCTGTTTTGTGTACAATAAAGTGCTTACATACATACATACATATAACCTACCTACTGAACAAAGGGTTTTAGAATAGGATGGGTATAGTTTCAGAGATTACCCCCCAACATACAAACTTACATTTCAAAGACATTACACCTGTTTATTATTAGTATCGGCACAGGCTATTTATAGGTAAGTACCGCTAAATAGTTTAATACCTACTAATTTATGTTTTCCAGTATTAAGTCATATCGTTTTGACAAATTACAATTTAGTCCCTGGGCGACCGAGCTCTGCTCGGGTGAAAATAGAGAAAATACGGAGAAAACGAATTTTCCCGGACATGACACCTATCTAGATCGATATCTCGCCCCCGTATTCCAAATTTAATCGAAATCGTTAGAGCCGTTTCCGGGAACGTGATTGCAAATATATATATTTATGTACAAATATTGCTCGTTTAATTACAAAATTTATATAACCAACCTCCTACCTGTAATCAAAATATAATTATCTGAACCTGAAATAATTTGGATGGTATTCAAGTCAGGTCAACAAAGTCGCCAAAAGAAAATTTTGTAATCAAGTTTCGTTTTCTACATCTTTCTTTAAATACTGGAAATTAGGCGGAGCCTATCGGCGCCTACGGCATTGTACTAAGTAAGGTTAAAAAACCCGTCTATGGGGTCCACGACAATTAATGGATTTAACTCCTTATTATTACCTCAATTCTTCTCCCAACATCTCGAATATGGGAAAATAAGTTTGTACCCATATAAACTTTTCTGAAGTAAAAAAGAACATGGCAAGTAATACTGACGTCTCTGTCAATAAAAAAAAACCACATTTGACACAATACGTCTGTCAGTTTATGTAAATAAACAATATTTACAAAAGGCCGTTTACTTTCTATTTTTCTTACTTTTCTTAGTGTTGTATCCATATGTGGCCGACTCAACATTTATAATTTCTCATGCTGAAGAACTTAGTACAGGTTTGAGTTTAATTCTTGTTTATAATTATAATTTTACATTGTCATCTCGAGTCAAAACAGAAGTTACGCCACGTGACGTCACGCAGCCAAAGTCACGTGGTCAGCGCACAGTAGTTTCTTAAAATTTATATTTTAGTAACTTACCGATAAAAATTGAAAAAAACGAAGACCTTATTGCAAATCTGCAGCATGAGACGAATCCAGTGACATATCATTTATCAAAGTCGGACCATAACTGTAGATCTGATGGCATGTACAAAAATCGGGCTCGCGTAATAATAATATAGATTTATTTGTAAGTAATTTTTTTTTTTTCATTTCGATTCAAATTATTTCCATCAAATCTAATCAATGCAACGTAATGTAATGTAATTTAATAAAATCTTATTCAATCCCACACTAACATAGCCCCTTAAGCTGATTGTTACTAACAAAATACTATGGACCAACAAGTAGTCTGAAATAAATAATTTTTATTTTATTTTATTTATTTATTAAGTTATTATTGTAGGTACCTAATTAGTGACATTACACAGTATCATCATCACTAATCGTCGGTTCTATGATGTTAGGCATGTAAGTAAACAGTTTACTGAAAATAAAACTTAGTTTAATTGCTTGTTATCCGCCATGAAAATGAATACTTTCAAATGTTAGAAAGATATAAAAATGTTAAAGATATTTCATGGAAATAGGGCGATCTATAAAGCATGTTTGAAAATACACCATGGCCGCTATGATTGTTACGATAGTAATGTTTTGACAGGTGACATGACTAATGATTTACAGGAACCATGCTATTCACAAACTGTCTTGATTCACACATCCACCCCAGTATAGTATGACCGCGAGGTTACTATTAAATTAACTATTCCTAATGGTAGTTGAAACTTGTCGTGGTTTGTCTGAAACGATTTGGTAAGCTTTGTGGATACCAGTCAGTTGTAGCTATGATGGGCTTATATATATATATATATATATGTACCTTTATATATATATACAACGTCAACCTCCATTCAAAGCTTTCTATTTACAATCACTCCCCTACAAATTGATTTCTTTAGGGTTTCGCTTGAATGGGTCATGCATGTTTCTACACGGAAACGTGCACGCAATGTGAGTTGTGTCACCGTTACACAAAGGATATTGACTGGTAAAAAATGTTTTCGTTAGACAAAGGAACATGACAAATATTTGATATATTGTAAATAGGACACTCCCATTTAAGAATGTTCTATTAAATTGATTGAGTTGAGTTTCTATTTAAAACTAACGTAATATTTAAGAACCTGCACTTGATATTAATAATGTAAATGTGAATTTAAATTAAGTACCTAGAGGACTATGTTAATTAAATTGCTAAGCCCTGCCAGGGTCCATATGAGTCCAAATGTACCTAGTTATTAAAACCTGTGCATACTATGGTTGCAATAAATGCTATAATGATTAATGACTATGACTAGGAACTTAGAGACGAAAAGTGTTTTTTTTTTAATTACTGAGTAAAGTCACAGACAACTGAAAACAAATCACCAGAATGAAGAAAAAGATAATAAGGAATTTATATGTAGAGTATTCATCTTTGTATGCACTATGGCATGGACTTTCTAGTTGGACATAGACAAAATTTTATCCTGCGGGTTTGCCTGCGTTCTTTGCAATACGCGGCTCCGCGTAGGCTAGTTAACAATATTTTGTTAGGTGGTTATCACACTGCCGTCACATCCCGCTGCGCTGTGCGAAACGACGGTTCGTCACCTTGTATGCCAGCCTCAGTTTGAATATAAATACCGCACCGTACTTCACACTGCACCGCACCTCCGTCCGGTGAAATGGGGAATAGATGAAAATTTTAGAATTGCCTGATTATTTTTTTGGTGATAGGAATATCCTTAGCACCCGAAACAAGTTGCAGACTTGTCAGCTGCGTCAATTATTTTTGAAAAATATAAACATTTTCCTCGCTTATGTTTGGAGTTTACGACTGCGAATGAGACATTTTCCTTGGTCCGTCTCATATTACAAAAAATATTTTAAATATCTGACCCTGGCATGACAAATATTATAGCTGCTGCAGCTGTCAATTCAATACCATTGCCAGTGTCAGTTTACCACGGATTTTAAAGATATTTTTTTTATTATATGAGACGGATCAAGCAAAGTTTCTTATTTGCCGTCCTAAACCCAAAACGTAAGTGAGGAAACTGTTTATATTTTTCAAAAACAATTGACGCAGCTGACAAGTCTGCAACTTGTTTCGGGTGCTAAGGAAGGTTATTCCTATCACCAAAAAAATAATCAGGCAATTCTAAAATTTTCATCTATTCCCCATTTAACGGAGGTGCGGTTTGTCTGGTGCTATGGAAGGTTATCCCTAACAGCAAAAAAAAAAATCAGGCGCTTCTAAAATTTTCATACATTCCCAGTTGTATGCGGCTCCGCACGCCGCAGCGGGATTCGACGGCAGTGTGATGCCCGCCTTACGGTTTACCAATAATCCATATGTATGTATGTAAATTTTTTATTGTATATGGAACAGAACACAACAACAGAACATTTATTACAAGAACAGATAAACATATGTACAAAGACGAGCCTATCCCTGAGAGGGATATCCATATCCATATATGTACTAGCTCAAAGTTATTATGTAAATACAATGTAAGTGTGTCGAGAAAACTCAAATCGGGGTTAGATAAGGCTAGTCTCTAAGAATATATTTAGATTAAACGAAACCGGGACAAAGGTTTCCTTGCTCTAGATCTTTATACATTTAGTTTATGACCGAATAGTTAGAAGTGAGGTAGATTGATAAAAGTATTCGACCAGACAAACCACGAAATGTTAGAAAAATATTCTTATAAACATATTGTATATCCCCCACAAGGTGGACTGATGACCTGGTAAAGGTCGCGGGAGTCCGCTGGATGCGGGTGAGGATTGTGGCACTCTTTGGGGGAGGCCTATGTCCAGCAGTGGACGTCTTTCGGCTGATATGATGATGATGATGATGATGATATTGTATGCCCGTAGCGGGTAGCTGTGGTTACTTTGTACACTCTACTTTATACACTCTACTTACACAATAAAGATTTCTATCTCTATTCCTAGGTAGTTCCTTCCTATCCTAACTACACGCAGAACTGAAGCGAAGTCGCGGAACTTTTTTTTTATACAACGACGGTGGCAAACAAGCTTACGACCTGCCTCACTCCCAAGTCCCCAACACAGCGCATCCAAGGGAACTCTGGCGACCTTACTCACCACCAGGAACACAACACCACATGCTTCATAGCATACAATAATATAGCAACACTACAAAGCAGTGGTGCTATATATTATGGCTGCGGTTTTCTGTAAGGTGGGTACTTCCCCAGTTGGGCTGCTCCACATACGAACGAGATGACATTCCGCTGTGCACTAAGTATACCTCTCTAAAAATATAACTTATGCCCATCCCCAAAGGCCCAAAGGTCCATTGATCTACTAGTTTATTTTGATTCATATGAGATCAGAGATTACCTACAAACTTGCAATATGTGAGAGCTGTCCTCTTAATTATATTAGTATCTAGTCCAGTATGAAACGTAGTAGATTACCTACAATGGAACTTAAATGAAAGCTCAAAGTCACCCAAAAAGGGCAATGGAGAGGGCTATATTGGGAGTTTCTCTGCGTGATCGTATCAGGAATGAGGCTATCCGCAGCAGAACCAAGGTAACCGATATGGCCCTCCGAATTGCTAAACTTAAGTGGCAGTGGGCGGGGCAAATTGTACGTAGAACCGATGGCCGTTGGGGCGGAAAGGTTCTCGAATGGCGACCACGGACCGGAAGGCGCGGCGTTTGGAGAAGTCTGGTCAACAAGAATAGGACATGATGTCACGATCCTCAGTAATTGAGGTAACGACTGATAATGATAATGATCTATACATAGAAGCTAACGAAATTGACATGGGCCGCACTTCATAATTTCTGACTTTAAAAAGGTGCCTATCTCATACAACACAGCCAGGGAGGCTCGCGAGCCGCAAGGAAGGACCTCGCCATTATTATCCACTAGCTTCCGCCGCGACTTCGTCTGCGTGGACCCGGGATAAAAACTACCCAGTATTTTAATCCAGGCTATAAACTATCTTCTTGCAAAATTTCATCCAAACCGGTTGAGCCGTTTAAGCGTGATTGAGTAACACACATCCAAACATCTAAACATCCAAAGTACAGTACAGTAAACTTTCGCATTTATAATACGCACACCTAGATCTAACTCGAAAATCTGAAGTTTTAAATCTGTTTTATTGGTGGATAGCTTTTGCTGTAAGGAATTCGATGGTGTGCATAACTCAAAACTTCAGATTTTCGAGTTAGCTCCCTTTAGATCTAGGTGTCCGTATTAGGATTAGTAGGATAGTAGGATTAAAAATACTCGGCCGCTTCTGTTTGTGAGTTAACGATAAATTCGGAAACTTCAACTAGAAATTTTATTTTATCCTGGGGAATTGTTTTCTCATTAATATATTAATGTTTATTAAGTACATAGTAAACAACCAAATTTCTTTATAAAAACAAGACAACAACATCATAAATAAAAATAAACTTACAAGCAAAAAATTATAAACTAATTAAAAACTAAATTAACTTAACTTGCCCAGTCAAAGGAAGAAAACCCCGTCCAGCAGTTCCGTCTGCGGCATAGAGCCCATAACGCTGGCGGCGTTACCTCTCTGTATTGCTAAAGAAATACGTTGCGAGAGGTAAGCGCAATATTAAAATTTATTTCATTTTGGATAGGTAACTACGCATTGTTGAAGCGAAACAGATTTTGACGTCATATCAGACATAACTACAGCTTATGTTTTATATTAACTCGCACCAAACATTAAAATTATTGACAAAAGTAACCTTTACCTCTTGGGATCCCCCATCTTCGAAGAGAGTTTTCCTGATTTTGTTCAAAACTCTGTAACTAAATTCCAAAATCATTCCGATCGGTTGCTTGAAATTAGGTCACATTATGCACTTTGTATAATAAAATTTTGCCTTTTCGTTCCTAAATTGACATATGTGCTACGCTGCTGCCCCCTTTGGAAAACTCAAAATCTTCTATCACGAATAGATTATCTAATCAAAATTTCTTTAGAATCCGTTCTGAATATTCAGCTAAGCGAGCAGTCCTGGACCCAAGGATCCCTTCCCATCCGGTACGGTGGCTTAGGGATTCGCAAAATTTCGAGTGTTGCGTTACCAGCATTTTTGTCGTCAGGTCATAGCTCATCCAGTCTCATAGGAAAAATCCTACGCATAAACTGTGAGACTTCGGACCTGGCTGATGCCAAAAATGCTTGGTCAGTTGCTTGTCCCGGGCAAAATTTTCCGGAACGTAAAAAATCTCAAAGGAGCTGGGACGACATTGCTTGTAAATTGACTCTATCCTCCCTTCTCGATCAATCGAACACTGAGGGGCGAGCCAGACTTTTGGCTGTAAGCTCCAACTCCAAGGAAGCCGGGTACTGGCTCCAAGCGCACCCAACTCCAAACATAGGCAATTTTTTAGAACCCAACACCCTACACATTTCAGTTTCTCTTCGCCTTGGGGTCCCGGTCTGCGCCCCACATCGTTGCCCCTGCGGTATCGATGTTGACCGACTAGGGCACCACGGTCTGTCCTGCCAGCGAAGCGCGGGCCGCTTCTCCAGGCATGCTGCCCTAAATGACATAATCCACCGGTCTCTTGCGTCGGTTGGTGTGCCGGCTCTTCTAGAGCCGACCGGCATCTCTAGAAACGATGCAAGAGACCGGACGGTGTGTCTCTGATTCCGTGGAGTATGGGACGGGTGCTGGTGTGGGATGCAACCTGCGTAGACACACTAGCCCCGTCGCATCTCCACCGAACCTCCGTGAGGGCAGCGGCAGCGGCAGAGGCGGCTGAGAAAGCCAAGGTGGGCAAATACAGTGGTCTCGGCGCCGAGTATAATTTTGTTCCATTCGGCGCCCTGGCGCTCTGAGCCTCTTTAAGGACATGTCGAAGAGGCTCAGAGACCCTACGGGAGACCAAAAAGCTGGCAGTTTCCTCGCTCAACGCATCGGCCTGGCGATCCAGCGAGGAAATGCTGCCAGCGTCTTCGGTACCATGCCGCAGGGTCCATTTTTAGATATATTTTAGTTTTATTAAGATGTATTTTAGTTTTAGTTTAGTTTAATTATAGTGCTGTATTTATTAAATGAAATAATAAAAAACGTGTTTTATATAAAACACGTTAGTAGATCAATGAGCCCTCAGGACTTAGGAAATAGGATCGAAAATGTATCGAGCACAGTGACAAAGAAACAACTTGTCTAATGTAATTTTCATGGTTCACTACGATAACATCGGGAGTATCGGGATCCAATTTTATTGTTACTTACTGTTTTCCTGGTAAGAATTAGCAATTTAGGTTTTATTTTATTATACATTATAGAGTATCTAATAACTGTTATTACGTAGGGTTAATTAATTCTGGTAAAAACCGCGGGACAAATTGTTTAGAAGCCTCTTGGATTTTATTCTTATAGTACTGAAATTATTAAAATTAATTAGTTCAGAATAATTTATTTAAAATACTGTTTTATCCGGGTCCAACGCGATATTTATGTAACGTTATTTCTGACGTTTCGACACGGGTTGAACCGCTCATGGTCGCAGATAAATAATTGTCGTTCCAGCAAGTTGTCAGATTCAGATTCAGATTCAGAACTTTATTGATAAAATGTCATATTTTACAGGTCAATATCATGCATGTCAAATACATTTTAAAATTTACATGTCAACAGAGATATGGGTTTACAATATAATAACTTAATAACATCGCATATATATAATATCGCGTAAGACCCGGATAAAACAGTATTTTAAATATGTGTAGAAAGCACGAGAGTTTAAAATGTTATATTGCAGAATAATTACTAGAACAAAACTAGACATTAAAAAAAATTATGATATTGTTGCTATTTCTGCGCTACCCAAAGGATGTCTGGAAGGAAAGTGTGTCGTTCTTATAGACATCCACCCATCGTTTACATCTAATTTAAGGATTGTTGTTTATTGGTTTAAAAAATTATGGTGTGTAGGTAGTTCAGTCATTATATCCAAAAAACCGACCCTACCCGTGAATAATTAGTTCTTGGATTTTTTCTTCGTAGGTCTCTCGGATTCTCTGGGAGTGTAAATTCAAAAAGTAGACCGAATCAGCCTCCTGCGTATATTCGAAAAATGGTATGGTATTTCTTGAATAACTCGGCCATTTTTGATTTTACAGTAAAACCGTAAGGACAAAAATTTTTAGGATATTTGATTTTCTACAAGTTTGGTCCTGACAATCTTTCTTCTAGGATCGATATTTTAGAAATTAAATAAATAAAAAGCGACAAATTCAAAATATTTTCATCATTTCGTTTATTTTCAACTTGACGGCATAAATGAAGGGAAGTAAACTTGTAGAGATTCAAATTCTGAACAATTTTGGTTTCCACCTTTTTTCCCCCAAAATCGATATTTTGGAAATGAAACCTGAAAAACGCGACAAATTCAAAATATTATCATTATCTCCTATGTTCCACGTTTTAAGGCATAAATGAAGAGAACCAAACTTGTAGAGAATCGAATTGTGAACAATTTTGGTCCCAACCCTGGAGACGCACCACCACAGAGGTTCAGGCGCTTTTTTTTTTGACGTGGTTTCCCCTATTTAGGCCTATAGGGGAAACCACGTCAAAAACTACCACGTATCGATACTAATAACCAAATATAATGTGAGAGTCCGTTGCTGTCGGTGTGAAAATATGGCTCTGCAACTATTTGTTTTTCGGTTTCTTAGCTGATGGTCCTGCCAAATCGATATCCTCGGTTTCTTCTTCGGTCAATTGATAATGTCCGGTTTCACGTTCATCAAGGTTCAGTGTTGATGGTGCGGGATCATCGATGTCGCTGTCATCATCACTGTCTTCGTCACCAACACCTCGCAATTGCGTGACGTTATCGCAACTCTGCCCAGCGCAGTTGTTGCATAAGATAGAACATTTCAGTCTTGCCTTACGACACCCACACATTTTTCCTCAATTCTTTGTGCATTTGCACGAAATTGTGTTCAGCAGCGCTTCCGGGGCGGGTGCAGCGGTTGTTGTTAGTGGTTCCAAACCCCTAGCACCTCTCGTCCGAACCCACTTTGTGGCGTCCAGCCCATTTCCAAGCCACATTTGCACCTGCAGATACGACCTGTATATGTGCTGCTTTGCCGCTTCTGATGTGGGTGGAAGAGATGCGATGTTGAGCTTCGCTTTGCATACTGATTTTGTGAAGCACTTGAATCGAATCTCGTCCAGCGTTTTGACGTCTTTGTCACCTCCGTACGCAGCAATCAGAAGACGATCTCCAGCTTTAGCCAAAACCTCCTCGTCGACGTCCTGCTTCTTGAAGAGCTTCAAACTGGTACCTAGTATGGGAGCCTTCTGAAGTGCGTTCACAAACTTTGCTTTACCGAGATTGAAAAGCGACGACGTAGTGTCGCAGCCACTGATCGCATGCAGGATGTGCGTTGCAACTGATTCTTCGTACTTGAAGCTGGTTGGTGAGTAAAGATGTTCTGGTGTCCGCCCTCTGCTCGGTTTCTTGAAGAAAATGTTCTTCAAGTTGCGGCCCAATTCTGTCAATAATACCAGAAGGTCGATGTCATTTCCGATTATCGTGACTCCGTCGTAATTTTGCGCTTCCTGGATAGCCGTGCCGACTTTTAACGAATCCGCATCTGCTGGTGCCTGCTGAACTACGATATCAGCATCTCGCAGAGTTCTCGCGAGGAGATTGATCAGGTTAGTTTTATTCTTGTCGTTTCCTAAAAAAAATCCTGCGTCGTCGGAGGTGAGGATGCTGCATTCACAACGATGTCCGCGGTGTGATGCTTGGCGGCGCGTCTTCTACGTTCCCATCCTTTCAGGACAACTTCATGCTCTTCGGGGTAACCATCGAATACAACAACAACATCGTTCGCGAAATGTCGTTTGATGTAGGAGAGGTAGCTCCTGCATATCGTTTCGAACGTCGTGTTCGTACGGGGCCATACAACTCTGTGCAGAAGAAATCCTCCATCGATGACATCCAGACGTCTTGGTCCCAATGGCCCACTACGCAGAACTGGCTCGAATAAAGTGTACAGTGCAGATTTGATGCCCTTCCTCAGACCGTCCTCGGTGAACAAGGACTGTGGGAAAGGTGACAATTCGAAGGCCAGACACATTTTGAGATCCGCAATCGATCTGTTGACAATATTCATTCGCTGGAACAGCAGTAGAGGATTGATGGATACCCGAGTGTTGTCAATTACTACGCTGCTCAAGACTGCCGACAGCGGTGAAACTTTTTCTTTCCGTTTGAATTTGATTTCATTGTAATTGACGCCGATGACTTCCCAAATTGTTCAGAGTTTGATTCTCTACAACTTTGTTTCTCTTCATTTATGCCGTAAAACGTGGGTAGTGATAATATTTTGAATTTGTCGCGTTTTTCAGGTTTTATTTCCAAAATATCGATTTTGGGGGAAAAAAGGTGGGAACCCAAAATTGTTCAAAATTTGATTCTCTACAAGTTTAGCTCTCTTAGTTTATGCCGTAAAGTTGAAAATAAATGAGATGATGAAAATATTTTGAATTTGTCGATATTTCAAATTTAATTTCCAAAATATCGATCCTAAAAGAAAAATTTTGAAGACGAAACTTGTAGAAAATCAAATTTGCTACAATTTTTGACCTCACGGTTTTACTGTAAAATAAAAAATGGCCGAGTTATTCAAGAAAACCCGTTTTTTTGAAAAAATACCATTTTTCGAATATACGCAGGAGCCTGATTCGGTCTACTTTTTAATTAACACTCCCAGTGACCCCCCCGTGGGACCCACAAAAAAACAATTCAAGAACTAATTATCCCCGGGTCAAAATCCATAATGACTGTACTAAGGTACATGAAATGTAAATTAATACCTAGGTATTTGTATAATATTGTATCTTAACATTCCTCTTAACCAACACGGGGATAAAAGCCAGACTTGAAGATGTACAAGAACCAATTACAGTTAAGTAGTTATAAGAAATATTACCTTACCTATAAATACCAAAGTAATGGGCTTGTGACCTTAAATTTGTTTACGATGCCATTCGAACCAGTTTTTGTAGATGAACAAATGTTTGTATGGAAGCAACTACATTTAAAGGACATTAATACCCAAAAAACGAGTTAAATACGGACCTCGCTGACAGCAGCCGATACGCTTCATACTGATTGGCTTTAAAGTATGATGTCACACCGTGCAATTTGTACTAACCGTTGTATGGAAAATGAAGTGAATTGCTGTTTCGGTCGCGAAATACTGCGTTTAGGTCCATAGTTGTTATACAAATTTGTTTCTATAAAAGCGTAAGGATTCTATTGGTACCTTAAAATTTACTCTTGGATAATAAATAAAAAAAGTTCAAGGTTCATATCTTTTTATGATTTTAATTATATTTTGTAATTTATATTTTATTACAATCAATTGATGGTTTACTATCAATTTAGCAACACGACGTTATCAATTTTAACACCACGCAACAAGCCTATTCCTATGTCATGTCGCCACATTATATTAGCATAATAATTCATTTTCGTGTCAAGTTCGTTCCTACTTGGGACCAGTGTTATTCACTATGCTCTACGCTCCCTTCACCTCAGGGAAAACAGTGTAAGTGTAAGCAGAAAAATGCGAATAATGATTTTTGCGATACCATTATTTTCAGTTTTTAATTAAAATTTTGAACGCCACTTTCTGCTAAACGAAAATGTGGGCGCAGATGATTTAAGGGTGACTCACGCTAGTACGGGCCGTGTCCGGCCCGGGCCGTTTTCTAAGAAAATCGCGGCGTTTTTGCGTGGCTGACGTCATACCCAAGCCTGGCTGGGCCACTCGAAAGTGGCTCGGTGTCGGCACGGCCCGGCAGTGGCTCGGTCGGGCTTGGGTATAGCTCAGCCGCGCAAAAACGCCGTCGTATTTCTGAGAATACGGCCCGGGCCGGACACGGCCCGTTCTAGCGTGAGTCATCCTTTAATGGAATATATAAATAGGTAAGGTTAGTAGAGTAATTAGATCTTATCCCCGAAATCGTTAATTCCGCATAGCAGAATTTCCATTCGCGTTTTTCCCCACTTTTTATATTTCTTAGACGAATTATTTCCTATACGTAAGTGTTGACAAACGGATTGGTTTCTAGTCGTGTTTTCTCCAATTTATTATTTTTCTAGACGATATAGTTCATATTCCCACATGGTAAAATAGGCTGATTGTTTTCCAGACGCGTTTTTTCTCCCTTTTACCCCGTACATAACCAAGCTACATAATCAGCCCTCGCAAATTCGCGAAACACTAGGTAGGTTAGGTTCGTTAGGTAGCTTCAGATGCCCGAAGGGCAAACCGCCCTGAAATAGGAGAAGAGAGAGAGAATATGAACTATATCGTCTGGAGAAATAAGCAAATGGGAAAAACCGGAACTAGGAAACAATCCGTTTATCAACACTTGCGTATATTAATTAAATCGACTAAGAAAAATAACAAGTGGGGAAAAACGCGAATGGAAATTCTGCTATGCGAAATTAACGATTTAGGGGAAGAGATCTAATTACTCGTGTCTGGTAGAGTTGTTGTAGCCGTGTGGAGTACGAAGCTTGGCGATACTTGCGATCTGATATTTTTTAACGCTAAAAGCTGTATGAGCTAGGGAGTCTTGGCAATTACTTTACATGTAATGTTTTTATTGGGATATAATAATAATAATAAACCATTACCACATACCTTACAGACTAACAGACGATACGATTCGCAACCTGTTTCAACTCAATAAAACTCCTAGGCTTGAAACTCGTTCGGAAAGTCACGCAATTACCTCTCGGATTTGTAATTAAAAAAGCTTACCTATTTCTTCGTTACAGACTACCAAGTATAAGACCTCTGGTTACGCATAGTTATAACGTATTCAGGGATCCAATTATATTGGGGCTTTGCTCAAATCATATACAGGTTGGTAAACCCTAGATTTATAATCTAGACCTAGGTCCAGTGAACTTGACTTTCGACAGACGGTGTAACACGCTATTATATGGATTACGTAGGTACTTAAACGTCAAAACATTAAATAACATTTCTGGTTGGATATATACCCTATACTATTAAACCAGCAATATTTGTATATATAAATATATATGTATGTATGTAGGTATATATATATATATATATATATATATATATATATATATATATTTGCAATCACGTTCTCGGAAACGGCTCTAACGATTTGGAATATAGGTGGTTACGGGGGCGAGAAATCGATCTAGATAGGTCTCATGTCCGGGAAAATCAGTTTTCTCCGTATTTTCATCCGAGCACAGCTCGGTCGCCCAGGGAATATATATTATGTACATATATTTGCAATCAAGTTCTCGGAAACGGCTCTAACGATTTCGATGAATTTTGGAATCCAGGGGTTTACGGGGGCGAGAAATCGATCTAGATAGGTCTCATGTCCGGGAAAATCTAATGCTCAAGAAGTTTGCCGGCTGTTATATAAAAAAACCGGCCAAGTGCGAGTCGGACTCGCACACGAAGGGTTCCGTACCATTATCAATCAAAATATGTTTTTAGCATTTGTTGTTATAGCGGCAATAGAAAAACATCATCTGTGAAAATTTCAACTGGAACTATCACGGTATCAGTGAGATATAGCCTGGTGACAGACAGACGGACGGACGGACGGACGAACGGACGGACGGACAGCGAAGTCTTAGTGATAGGGCCCCGTTTTACTCTTTGAGTACGGTACACTAAAAACCATAAATTGACCTTGTGGCCCGGGGCTCCTTAGCTAAAATGTCTTTGCTGCTCTCGTAGAAAAAAGGTTGAGTATGGCTGATCTAAACCATTCGTTTGCGTGTTTTTAATTTGATTAACATAAAACCAATTCCTAAGGAAACCATCAAACAACTAGCCCTATAACTATGGAAATTAGGAGCCGTTGAACTCTTAAAGTAAGACACGGGTGTTGCCACCAAGGTGAAGGAACCCGGTGGTTCGAAAGTGTTGCCATGGCAATGCCATAATATGACGTTTTTGGCTGCAATAACATTTTAAGAATTTCTGTACTTATACGAAATTCATGGTGTTTTTTGGGAGAATATTATATAGAGAATATAATATAATTTTTGATAGTGCTTAGGAATTAAAAGCATGCCATATGAATGTGGTTTAAAACGTTCAATAAATAAATGAGAAGTTGATGAATTTTGAACTTATTATTTATTAAACCCAGTAGTTGAAGTAACATAATATCGTACCGCCCTAATACAATGGAATAAGGGATGTTGACTTAAGGATGACTGACGCTAGAACGGGCCGTATCCGGCCGGGCCGTTTTCTAAGAAAAACGACGGCGTTTTTGCGCGGCCGAGACATACCCAAGCCCGGCCGAGCCATGGCCGAGCCTCGGAAGCCGGGTCGGTGTCGGCACGACCCGGCCGTGACTCGCCGGCCGGGCTTGGTTATGGCTGGGCCACGCAAAAACACCGTCGTTTTTCTTAGAAAACGGGTCATCCTTAATTGTCACATCCGCAACTTTTTATATCGTCAAAAATGCTCTGTAACGATTTTCTATTAGAAGATATTGATTTAAAATCCAATTTTTGTCTGTATTTTTACCTGTCTTGTGTACAACAATAAAGTGAAACTTCAAATTAAAGGAGAAATTTAAAAATGTAGGCTCCGAGCCCGATAAATAACTGCATTGTACAAAAATGAACAATAAAGTTATTTGCATACATACATAAATCCTCATAACTATTAGCAAAAATAAGTTAAAGCGTGTTATGCCGGAAAAAGATGGCTGTTATAAGTTTGACGTGTCTGTCTGTATGTGTATCTCTGTGTGTGTGTGTCTGTCTGTGGCATCGTAGCTCCTAAACGAAAGGACCAATTTGAATGCGGTTTTTTATATCCGAAAGCTGACGTGATCGAGATGGTTTTAAGTTTTGATATATCGAACTTTGAAATGAAAACGTCGGGGGTTTATCAATTTTTTAAGTTGTAGTTATCATTAGTTCTTTACGATTATTGGTAGGTAATCTGAAAATAATGTTTTTTTTTACTGATGGCAGCTAGTCACTGTCTTTAACCCATACCTTCAAATCCGTACAACATGTAATGTGTGAACATCATCGTGTACATGTCATAGTTATTTATCACTTCTAATGAAGGAGATTAATCCCAAAACCACAAAAACATACATTAAGGTGGTTCGATTGCCATACAAAGCGTTATTTGACATTCGCAGGCTAACGGCATGATATTTTAAGAAACTTATGTAACAAACTTTCATCAATTGGCTTCCCATTTGCGCCAAATTCCCTCTTTCCTAGAATAAACTTGTATAAACTATATTAATTTAAGAAAAATAGTTTTCCCAAAATATCACGTCCTAAACCAATTTCTCAAATTAATCTAGTTTATACAAGTTTATTCTAGGAAAGGGGGAATTTGGCGCAAATGGGAAGTTAATTTATGAAAGTTTGTTACATAAGTTTCTTAAAATATCACGCCGTTAGCCTGCGAATGTCAAATAACGTTTTGTATGGCAATCGAACCACCTTAAGTACTTAAATACGAGGTTGCATAGCATTTGTCTCAAACAAGTTTTAAACAAAAGAAAACCATCAACTTCATTTTCATATTTCTCTGTTGAAAAGATGCAGGTGTACCTGCTACACCATTTTCTAATCCATACTAATATTATAAACGCGAAAGTGTGTGTCTGTCTCTTTGTCTGTCGGTCTGTCTGTTACCTCTTCTCGGCGCTTAAACCGCTGAACCGAGGTATCTACCTACATCTATAGATGAAATTCGGTATATTGTATAGTATGAGTCCCGGGGCCAACGACATACATAGGATATACGGGATATTTTATCCCGGGAATCACCCCCTAAGGGCGTGAAATGGGGGGGTGAACGTTTGTATGGAACCTCGATATAAACGAGCTCCACGCGGACGGAGTCACGGGTAAAGCAGGTACAGTATAAATGCATTACATTCACATTGAAATAACGCGACTATATTGAATTGACGATTATTTTGTTAACAACAATGTTTGACCATGAGTCCCAACTCCCAAGTTCACAAAGAATCTATGGTACCTACTTTACAAAAAGGATTGACTAAGTCCTAAGTCCTCCAAGACAATGCACGTAATAGGTCCCAAGGTGTATAATAAACTACCTGAAGACATTACGATAGAGGAAAGCACAAACACCTTCAAAAATAAACTAAAAAAATGGCTAATTGGACATGCCTTTTATAATTTAAATAAATTTTATGAAACTAATAATTGAATGATATTATTATGTATAAACATATAGGTATAAGATTGAATTGCTTATAATATAAAATTGTGAATAATATGTGACGTGTAATATTTTTATAATATTATAAATAAATGAGTATGAGTATGAGTATGAGTATGATCGTTACGTTTAATGTGATGGGCAGCCCTGGTGTATTTTCCTAGGTTTAAAAGTGTAGGCTCGGACAAGAATAGGTCTACGGTCTCCCCCGCCTCGCCTGTCGTAGAAGGTGACTAAAGGGGGTCATCGGGGTTGCAGTGTTTCTGGCTGGGGCCGGGGCACTCACCTAAAAACCCCAGGGAAGGCGACCATCATCATCCTAAGACGAGCCAAATGTGGCGAGGCGCGAGGAGGGCTCCAGTGTGTTCAGTATGAGATCCTGGAGTCTCCGCATGAGAGCGCAGATGCCGGCCGCCGTGGAGTTTTTAGTGGATAGAAATACCACATAACCCAGTCATCCCCCGATGATTGGGTACCTGGTACGCAGGTTTCCTCAACGAAAAAAAAATAAAAAAAAAATGTTTAAAAGTGTACGTAAGTAAGTTTGTTAAATTTGCGACCTTTACAATACCAAAAAAGCTTCTAGTGATTAGTACGTTCGATTTCAGTAGTTTTCTACGTATTCATATGGACACCTATTTATATTTCTAAACAAGATATTTATCAACTACATAATTATATCTTATTTCACAAGATTTATGATGCATCGTTAAGTAAATAAATGTCATTAGTAGAATACCACCGTATTCAACCAAAATCCAAACCACGGAAGTCAATTATCTTCAAACTAACGAACCGCCTACACCATCACACATTAACAAGCCCGAAGCCCGGGACCAATAACCGATCAAAACCAAACCATTTAATACAGATCCTTGTAAATACTAGACACCCTAAAAAACGAGGTCAAAGCAATTTGGGGGGTAGCTACAGCGCGTGACTTCAACCCTGCACGCGATTTCACACCATCAAACTCGTGGGGTACTAAATGCCCGCACGGTACCAACATTACGGCACTTTATTCAAACAGCGCCGGCTGTAAACACAGAAGTCGCCGCCTCTGTGCCGAGTGAACGCGTCCGTGAAAAAAAATTAACGCTCGTTCAAATTTGGAACTGTCAGTTTTGGCGCGTAAATAGTTTGTGTTGTTTTCAAGATGGAGGGCTGCGGCAGTAGATGTATAAAGTATTTGCTCATCGTCTTCAATGGATTGTTTATGGTGAGTGTATATTATTTATTAAGTATGAGGAAACATGCTTGCATGGTTTATTTGTGGGTTTAATCGATGAACTTACGTAAAGTTGTCATTATTATTATAGGCTTTGTCACCTGCAGAAAATCAATAACTACCTATTGTGTTTATTACCGCAATAGCGTGTATATATTGTATGATAGATTCAATTTGTATTATGTGTATAAAATTAAATAACAATGAACATGACTCATATAAGAATCGTGTTGTATTATCTATCATATAAATTCATACCTAAGTATATACGTAATACGTAAATAAGATTTGACGGTAAAATTTAAACAAGCACGCAGAAGTTTATTATAAATAAAACATGCACCTAATTACACCAAACGCATTGAATAAAAAAATCTTCCAGTTGATCCATTGAGAGGCCGCCTAATTTCCGTTATATGTTCAACAATGTGTGGCATTCATAATTCACGGCTGATACACACCGATGGCAACTCACATTAAGAAGAAAAACGACCCGGCATTTTACGTTTTACGGCGTTCCAAATAAAACCTTCTCATAATGTGGTTGTCACATCGAGTAGTTAATTAACTAACTAATCAATCCCTCAGACACATAATGTAATGACAGGGTTAGCTCACTGTTACATTACATGTCCCAAAGTATATCATACCCACGACCCATTTAAACTGTGCAAGTTCCGCTGGTCACTCACGGGATCGGGATGAGTAGGACCCTATGCTCAGCAGTGGACCATTACAGGCGGAGAATGATGACAGTGATATGATCTTATGGAACTAATGTAAACTTACATCTATATCGAGTAATCCACAACTAGGCCTCCGGGTGTCACCGCGCTCTCTTAGGAATCCAAGGTTCAACACGTTTTTGCGGCTAAAGAGAACGAACCAAATAAGTATAATCTGGTATTTTAATGAAGCTATACAAATAAATTTTATCTGTGGTAGTCTTAAAATACCTCGGGCTGTAAACCTTATCAATGTAATGTATTTGAGATCAACTATAATATGTACGTTAGTAAATATTGCACATGCCTGCAATCATCCAGAATGTTTCCATGTTTTTAGAGGTATACATACTTTTTTAATACAGCTTTAAAATTTGGCTGTAGATCTAGTATTTACCTTTCATCTTTAATGATGCGACTATTTTCATCTAAGTAATGGCTTTTTCCTCCCCCTGAACCGTAAATTCACCTATTACGGCTCAAGTAATAGGCCTTCCAGGTTTACGTTTACGCATAAGTATAGCGTTGTTTTAAGTAACACGGATTAAAACATCCCTTTAATGTAAGTAAGTCGTCTAAAGCGATAAAACATTAGTTTTTAAGGTGCTACGATGAGCGTGCTTAGATTCAGATTCAGATTCTTTATTAATAAAATTGAAAATTTTACAGGTCATATATGATAAGAATACAGGTCCTTATGTGCTGTGCTATGTATGGCAAATAGGTAGGTAGGTACTTAGTTGGTACACAAAATACCAGCAGCAGCACCTAAGTTACCCATTTATTACCACGAGACATGAAGCTTTTTAAAAAGTTACCCCTAGAAAAAATGTCAAGCAAAAGAGACTATTTAATCCACTTGACATATTTTTCTGAAACTTACCTCAACTTTGAAAACCACCAAAAAATCACCAAAAACTCATAAGTTAAGTAATTTACGATTCCAAACTCATTTACACTGGACTCTTGTTGTAAATGACAGCCAGTATTTGTGCAGGTAACACTAAACCCACAAAGGCTAGTTTAAGTAAAAATCTGCGTCAACAAATCGGGTAATACCAATACGTCTTACTATTACAATTCCCGGAACATTAAAAGGAATCTCCAATGTTCAAATTCATTGGTCCATTTATTGGCTTCCAAAAAACAAGCTTCGCTGTTAGTTCGCTACCAAAATGTAGGTATTAAAATGATTTCTGCTGTTCAATAGGTTTTTTAGAGTCTAGTCTTCTTTCAATCAGAGTACTTAACAATGGACGAGCTGAAAGACTAATTTACGACGAATTTGATAATTTTCGGGCCCAGAATTTTTTTATGTTTTCATTTCGGCCATATTATCTGTTGTTGAAATTACTTGAAATCCGTTAGATTGAATGGTGTTTTGTTTATTTTAATTGAGATTTCAAAATGCAATACGAGACATCAGCGTGACTCATCAAATAGTATTAGGCTTATATTGTTTTTTTCCTCAAGTTTTGCTTTCGGAATATTTGGATTGAATCAAATCGATCATTGTATTCACACATCCTCCTAGCGATTTAAAAGAGTTCTGGGTCCGTTTTGGCACCTAATTCGAAAATGGCGTAGGCACCAGTTTTACGAATGCGACTGCACCTGACCTTTCAACATATCAAAATGATACCTGTAGATTACTTCTTTTCGCTACATGTAGAAACTCTGTTCATATTATGTGGTCAAGATTTCAAAGAATGTAATGGTACCTAAGAACTAATGGGCGGACAGCGGATGCAATCGGGTGACAAAAGCATAAGATGGATAAGACTTTTATTAAATTTTGAGCAATATTTATCTATACATTTTTATTAAAAATATATCAGAATTTACAATTTTTTTTTATTTTTTTTTTATGTCATAATTAAAAAATACAAACATATTATATATACTTAAAAAGTAAACAAGTTAATAAAGTATTTTATCCAGATTCAGGTCCTTAAAGAATCAAAGAGACGAGACATGTTTAGTACAAGTAGTAGTGACTTAATTAACATTCTCATTTTTGTAGATACAAAAAAAATATCTTTATGTCATTTAAATATGCGAGATACTGGTATCTACTGATCGTTGACGTAAGCAACAACACAGGTGACTCAACTTTCAAGTCATCACTGACAGTCCACACTTAGTCATAAAATAAAACGTAGTATTTCCCGCAAGGTATCAATTCCCCTTTATTCGTAATCCTACGAATTTGAGGCTTGGAAAATTTGATGTTATCTATGGCGCGACAGCTGCCGGTGCTATTTCACCGACCAATGTCCTTATTCATAACCGTTCAACAAATCTTTTTAGCTAATGTTGTTACAACTAGTCACATTCATATTTGTGTTTGTGGGAAAGAGACAAAACATATTTTAGTTAACAGTGGTTTGTTAAGCTTTATCAGCTTTATGAATAAGGGGGCGCCTAATCATGTACAGGAACAGAGGTTAAGGCTTATTCACCGTAAAAAAATCAAACGGCTCAAGCTAAGTTTTTTTAACCCCCGACACAAAAAGAGGGGTGTCATAAGTTTGACGTTTCTGTGTGTCTGGCTGTGGCATCGTAGCTTCTAAACGAATGGACCGATTTGAATGATTAGAATGAGAGAGTTTTATCCGAAAGCTGACGTGATCGAGATGGTCCTTGGGGACGTTTCAACAAAATCGGTTCAGCCGTTTTTGAGATAGTGAACTTTGAAATGAAAATATCGGGGGATTTTCAACTTTTCTTAGTTGGTAATTATTGACACACGTTTAGAAACAAATGTAACTTTAGCTTAGTAGAGGAGGCCCGAAGGGCAAGGGGGTTCTTTACATAACAGCATTATATTTATTATATATAACTAAATATAGCTGTTCTCGCGGCTCCGCCAGCGAATTACAGCACAGAACCCACGTTTTAGAGCCGCTGAATTAATTTATGGTAAAGTGACATGCCGTCAAATATGCCTACTTTGCCACCATGGGGAACTTTGCCCAAAAAGCAAATTTTAACCAAATCTGGTAATGAACGAAAACACAGCATATAAGGGCAAACCTTACTATTTTTTGTAGAAACTAGATTATATTTATGACTTTACTTTGAGTCATACATGTATTTAACTTCAGTCAGGAGCTTGCAGCAAATTGTGGAATGTGAGGTCTACATTTCCGTAGGGCAAAGATTGAACAAATTCGGTAACATTACCCATCCGTATTGTGTAAAAGTTTTCGTAGTTAAGACCAAGATATTTAAACGGACGCCATGTTTGCCCAAATAGTCTAAGCATTTTACGGTCCGGTTGTATGGCGAAATGGAAATAATTTATAATAGCAGTTTTTTTTTGCGTAACAGATAAATCATAATTATAGTAATAACTTCGAGACTAAATCCAACAAAATATTAGGTATTTAGATATTTTAATAAATTTTTAAAAATTAATAAATTCCTGAAAAATTGGTAAAAAATGTTAATAACCTTTTTTTCTGTATTATGATAAATTAATATTTGCGGCGTAATATTGATGATAAATCGCGCAAAAAATGTTCCCGATTATTACCTTTATATTCAGTTAGACACCATTTTTTTTTCTATTACCATATTTTCGTGTCAAAAAATAATAATAGACTGTAGGTTCCTTCATTCCTTGGTGAATGTAGTGGACACAAACATTACAAACCAATCACACACTAAACAACAACGGAAGGTGGATTTTAGGGGGTTAATATTATTTAACAATTTCAAAAAATGCAAATTGATCAGTAAGTTTTGGGATTTTCATCATCGACACTCTTTCATTGAATGATGTACGAATCGCCTGATAAAATACTTTGCAACTAATGTTTTTACAAACACCTGTTAAAGTAGGTTTAAAAGTGCCGCGCGCGAGCCGCAGAGCAAACGTGATTGGCCGGTTGCATGCAGCGGGGCACCGCGCCGTCCGCCCGCTCGCCGCGTAGGTATAAGTATAAATATGTCTAAGTAGGCACTGCACGAACCGGCGCGCCGCGATTTGAGAGTTTAGCGACACGATCTAACGCGTACGATCAATTATCAGTTGTTTATAATAGTTAAAATTCAATTAAGTTGTGAATCAAAAGATTAAAAAAACAGTCATATATTGAAATTATAATTCTATGTTTTTAAAATACCTACCGTAGACCGTACAAAAGTACCTACTTAGGTAGGTTTTGAGACAGATTTTTTTTAGGGTTCACTTATCAAAATATGTACCTAGTTATAGCCTCAGATCATAGAAAGAAGATCTGAGGTTAAAGATGAATCTTGTTGTTTCATTGTAGTTTTATCAATAAAATAGTGTCGTAGTGCCGGTTAGTGACCAGCTAGTTTAGTGTGCGGGTTTCCGATCTCCTTTTTGGGCAAATATGCTTTCGTATGTCCGGCTGTTCAGCTGTTCCCTCTATAGGTCACATCTCTCAACTGATTCTCGTGAAATTTTGTGTGCGAGATCGATATTGAGCGGGCAAAAATGCTTTCGTATGTCCGGCTGTCCAGCTGTTCCCTCTATAGGTCGCATCTCTCAACCGATTCTCGTGAAATTCTGAGTTCAAAATTAATGGGCAAAAATTTCCCCAGGTTTCCAAACTTTCACTTTAGTCGTATTAGTAAGAAAATAAATTCAATATTTAAAAAAGCAAAAATAATTACTTCCTTAAAAATGCTAATTTGTAATTGAATGGTTTTTTTTTCTTAATAATCACTCCAAGTAAATTTGTTCCTTTTTAGTTAACTAAAAAAGTGTACATAACGTAGGGTAGACCGGGGGCAATTGAAACCATTTGCCTTTACAGCATATAACCGTTATATTTTTATGAGTAGAAAGATGAACGCCCAAAAATTTTCAAAGTTAGTTATCTGGTTCCTAAATAAAATGTATTTTGTTAATCTATAATCCATAGTTTTCTGTCAATAATATGAGTATAATACAGAGAATGGGGCAGTATGGTTCAATTGGCCTCACCTGACTGTCGAACTGACTGACAACTGACTGTGTCTGCGTGTTTGTTTTTACCATTGTCTTGTGTAAAATATTAAAGTACAGTATTTACATACATACATACATACTGGGAATACTGTCAATTGAAACACTATGTGAGGTCAATTGAAACACTCTAATATCTTCGGCACAATGAAAGTAGGGTAAATTGGGTACGGTTGAAACAACGCAAATATCTCGCGAACCGTTGGTGGGACGGCGAGGGGTCCAAGGGGGGAAAGAAGCGGACGATCGGTTTGTACACGAAAAACATTGTTACGTTGCTTCCCGCGCGCTTAATTTGTTTGTAGAAAACCCTATTGTGTTTTGATCCCCAAAAGTAAGTGTTTTCACTCGTAGAGTTTTTCAATTATTCTGGTTTCTATTTAAGTGAGAGTATTGAGTGTGTGTTCATGTTTGAAGTGAAGCTTGTGGATCATCTCAGCGTATCTAGTTTTACTGTATCATTATTCTCATTATTACTACAACGGCTTTTTCCGAAAGTAGGAGGTGGGGACGGTTGAAACAGAGTGATTTTCTTGTATTTTTGACATTGACTAATGAAAGTCAAAGTAAGTTTTCTATTAGTTTATTTACATATTCTTTTCAGGGTGTTCTCTTCTATACAGGGTGGGCCATACATTTTTGCAAATGGCAACACTGAATATCTTCTATAATAATAAATTATATATTTTTTGAGTGGAGGGAAATTTGACATTAATTTATGCAGTGTTATTTGCAATAAAGCGTTTTACTGATCAACAACGAGCTTTTTGTGTAAAACAGTTTTATAAAAACAACAAATTGTATGTAACTGTTCGCTGCCTATTTAGGAGGAAGCCCGGATCTCACTCCCGCCGATTTTATCGTGCGGGGATATTTATAAAGTCCAGTTCTAAGTTAAAAAACCCGAAGAAAATATCCAAACTCAAGCAAAACATCCGCGATGAGATAGTCGAGATCCCTCGCAGCATGTGTCAGCGAGTTTCCTAAAATCTGCCTAGTCGTTTGCTGGAGTGCCAGTGACGAGATGGGGGTCATCTCAAAGATAAATTATATTCAAGAAATAAATTACATTAGATGTTAGTCACAAACATTTAATGATCAGGAAATTGACTTTCATGGTTTTATTTTCATCAGTTTCAAAAGTGCAAGAATTTTTGGCCCATCCTGTATTTTAATAACTTAATATAGTCTTGTTACGTTTAAAATGCAAACAGTTTTATTTCGTTTTGGTTTAGTTAACTTACTTACATAAGGTGACAAATGACTGATAATACACGTAGAGTTTAACTTGTAAGCGCAAAAACGCTAGCTGATTATAAACCTATCCTAAATTATACGTTATCTCATAAAAAATACGAATAAAACACATAAAAGTATTATTTTTTGTCACTGTTTCAACTGGCCCTGGGATGGGGATACTTGAAACAAATCGTTTTTTTTTTCAATTTGAGCTACTACTAAAACACCTGGATCCAAAATTGGATTGCAAGATACAAGATATTTATTCATAAAAGCCAATGTTTTACAAGTCAGTAAGTACATAATGAATAGTATTATTTTTTAATTAAATTAGGATCTCAAATTAGGTCGCCTATATAGCTTTACATGTCTGAGTCTTAGAGGAAATTTCAATTTAAAAATTAGTTACTAACTACTACTTGCCGTTTAGTAGATAAAAACACGCTCTTTCATTTGATATATTTTCTTCACCTCACAGATTATAAAACCGGCCAAGTGCGAGTCGGACTCCGTATTTCCGTATCTATAAAAACCTATTTTATTCTGTGTTTTTAGTATTTGTTGTTATAGCGGCAGCAGAAATACATCATATGTAAAAATTTCAGCTGGAACTATCACGGTATCAGTGAGATACAGCCTGGTGACAGACTGACGGACGGACGGACGGACGTTCCCGTTTTACTTTTTGAGTACGGAACCCTAAGAAGCAAAACTACGGACGATATACGAACTATTGGTTCAGTACTACCCAGTCAACTCTACTTATATCTTTTTTAGGGTTCCGCACCTCGAAAGAAAAAGCAGAACCCTTATAGGATCACTTTGTTGTCCGTCCGTCCGTCCGTCTGTCAATACCCTTTTTCTCAGGAACGCGTGGAGGTATCAAGCTAGGTATTAAATAGGTATTAGATATTATCAAGGTATTAAATACTCAAGCCTACTGTTCCTTGGAGCTGTGAAAGAATCAAACTTTTAACCTAACGCAATCAAAAGACACAGCCATTTATGCCGCAAATTTTTGAACTCGCAAGGGAATCAAAACCTACAGGGTACTTCCCGTGAACTCAGAATCTTGAAATTTGATACGAAGCAACGCCTTATGGCACAAATAAAGGAAAAATTGCGAAAACCATAAATCCCATAAAAAACATTCCATGTAAACAATAGGCCAAGTCTCGAAACAACTTTACTGCATTTACTAATTTTTGCATAGGTACCTAAAACGTATGTAAGTGTGATTGCCAAGTCACAAAATTTTATTGAGTAAGCAAATAAAGATAAATAAGAATTTCTGCCTTTTGGCTCTACGAAATATCTCACCACTTTTTACTGTGAAAGAGTTTCGAGGCTTGGCCTATTTTTTACATGGAATGATTTTTATGGGATCTCATTTCTTTTGTTAGACTTTGTATGGGAATGTTATTTTACCAACCGCAAATAATCGTATGTATTTGTTTAGGATTACAAACTTACTTATGCAGCTTGTATATCTCTGAAACGTGACTGAAATTGCAATATTTTTAGGTTTCTTATGAGTTATTAGGCTAAAAACTAATAATGTTTGAAATTTGGAGCTTGTGGGTCTGCTAGAAGTACCTTAGAATTAGCGTGATCATTATCAGTGAGTATATCAGTGACAAAACTAACGAACTTTGACGGACAATAGTTCTTAAACTAAAAGTTTAAATTGAATGTTATTGATATTGTATGTTAGCCATATTATGCCCTACATGTTCCTGAAATTTCAGGGTTCTAGCTTTAGCCAGCACAAAATTACAGGATGTTGAAAATGGCCTGAATGGCTTCGACAAAAGGATGGTACGGCCGTGCCTCTTTGTTTTGCTCGACTTGGCGGGAGAACTGCCGTGCCCCCAGATTTTTAGTTACATGTTATGCCATGCAATAGGGCCGAGTGGAGAAAAATGCGGGATGCCTTTGCCCAGCAGTGGCTTCCTGTTTCCCAAACAGGCTAAGAAAAAAAAATGATTTCTACGGAACCCTCGGTGCGCGAGTCCAACTCACACTTGGCCTGTTTTTAATTTTTTTCATGACTACCATAGCATACAATGAGCTCATCAAAAGTTCGCAGGCATATCATAAACATTTCTCGATTTATGAGCATCTGAACATCTCGATAAAAACACGGGTGTAAAAAAAAGTATACGACTTTAGTTTCCTTTGTTGCTGCTACCTTATACATTTAGTTTAACCAAATAGTTTTAATACAATTATAACAATATAGAGATGTTTCATAAAAAGTGCTTGTTTCAACTATAACAATGTTTCAATCATAACCATTCCGTGTACCGATCCCGTGACAAAACGTGTTGTAAACGTCGCGACTAACCATTTGTTTTATTGTATACAAGAACCTTCTCCAGAATGTATTAAATACTTTTCTGAAAACCGTATAAAAATTGGTTCAACTTAACGTGAGATAATCTCGGACAACGTACATACATACATACAAACATACGGGTCAAACTGAGAACCTCCTTTTTTTACAATGACACGCAGCGTGCAGATTTCTAAAAAACCTTCATATTTCCATAATTTATAAACTAGGTCAAAAACTAAACAAACAATAGTGAACATAAATAGAACAAACATGTGCATCGAATGCAGAACCTCCTTCTATTAAGTCGGTTACTTTTGGGGACGATTAAAACGCGAGGACGATTGAAACGTTTAAATCGTCCACAAGCAAGTTGTTTCTACCGTCCCCATACCACGTTTTTAACTTCAAGGTCAAATATTACATATAAAAAAAAACTCGAACGCTGATTAACGGCCATTATAAACACTCGTTTATTCCCAGCTATAGCACCAAATTAATTTGATCAGTCAAAATACAAGAGTAAAGTACTTTTTGTTATAAAAAAATATACGACAGCACAAATACTTACTTTTTACCGTGAAAAACTGGTTTGGCTCGTGTACACTCCGGTATCGCACCATCACTCGAGCGCTACTGGCCAACCGTTTGTTCCGAGTGTTGCGTCAGTTGCGTAGGTGTTATAGTTTTCGAAAAAATTTCCTTGTTTCAATCATGACGTGTTTCAATTGTCCGTGGTCTACCCTAAGTTATTGAATAATTTCAATTACGAAATAATGTAATTCAGATTACAAATTACGAAGTAGTCATATATGCAATTACACGTGTAATTCATTACCTGCTCGTAATTGAATTAAATATAATACAATTTGTATTTCAATTTCAAACGTAAATTAGTTACGCCCAACACTGCCGTTTACCTAAGCCATTTTTATGGCTTGAATCATCGCATTCATACTAGCGCATCGTAGAAAACGATACAAATTATCTCTGTAGGTAGGTTTTGTGTCTTGGGGCCCGGGCAGTGCGACCTTGAATGTCAAGACACTCGTTGCGTGCCGACGCTGCGAGCGAATGTGATCCTTAACACAAGCGGAAAGAGTTCAAGTTCAGTTGTAGAATCAAACAGGACTATTCAAATGTGTTTTATGCTTTACATAAAGCTTTTTTTTGTTGGATTTATGTACTAGTTTAATAATCTATATTATTAAGTTAAATTTAGACACAATTTGTCTCTATAAATATTTTTACCGATAGTTTATTGGAGTAAATGTAATTATATGCAATTCTAAACAAAAATCAAAACGATTTTTAGAAAAATAGGTTCATACATTCTTTTTATGAGAATCAAATCAAAGTACTAATTATTACTATTTTTTTCTACGAACTTATGGCACCTGTCACCCAAGCCATGAAATTTGTTAATTTAATGGCTTTACGTGTAAAAAAATTGTCGGATTTCACTTTTTACAGGTTAAAGACAATAATACTGTCGTGTTCACGATTAAAAACAGCTATTACTATTTTTAGTAAAAAAAATCGGCGTTTTTTTGACACTATTTTTTTATACCTACTTCCGGGTCGAAAGTTTGTTGGATTCGTAAATATAGTATCTTAGAATATGTATTTATGACGGAGAAAAATAAAACCTGGCTATTATGAATTAATGTTTTGCTAAACCGTAAAATGCTTAGACTAAAAAATTTAGACTGAGTCTTGTCTCAACATCATATAGTTGCGTCAATAATTCGGCAGGGGCAATGTTGACAAAAGTCAAGATAACTTTACCCGCGATCAAATTCGATAAAAATTTGGAATAGATGTTGTTTTAAAAAAATATTTCTCCTCATCAGCACATGCGTATTACTACGACTGATTCTTTAAGCAAAAAAAATCATACTACCATATAAAACATATTGACATATGAGATATTCGAGTTTTTCCGAAAAAAGCGGGCAAAGTAGGCATGTTTGACGGTGGCATAATTTCGAGTGTCCTCCTCGTAGTTCGATTATAACCCATATTGCTTTGACATAAAGTGCCCGTGCCATACACTAGTACAACGTCGAGGACTAGGACGTTTACCTTAGCCTATTATGACCATCCTCAAATTATGGAATTTTAGCTTTCTTTTCCTAGAATGGTCTATGCAACATGTCCCAAAAGTTAACGTTAAACCGAATACGGGAGATAGGCCAAGTCATAACAGTTACCAAAAAAGCGGCCAAGTGCGAGTCGGACTCGCACATGAAGGGTTCCATTAAATAAATTGCAGTTTACGATTTATGACGTATTAAAAAAAACTTCTTACCAGATCTCGTTCAAACCAATTTTCGGTGGAAGTTTGCATGGTAATGTATATCATATATTTTTTTGAGTTTTATCATTCTCTTATTTTAGAAGTTACAGGGGGGGGGGGACACATTTTACCACTTTGGAAGTGTCTCTCGCGCAAACTATTCAGTTTAGAAAAAAAATATCTTAGAAACCTTAATATCATTTTTGAAGACCTATCCAATGTTACCCCACAGGTATATGTTTGATAAAAAAAAAAATTTGAGTTTCAGTTTTGTGTATGGGGACCCCTAAAACTTAATGTTTTTTTTTGATTTTTGTGTAAAAATCTTAATGCGGTTTACAAAATAAATCTACATACTAAGTTTCAACATTATAGCTCTTATGGTTTAGGAAAAAAATGGCTGTGACATACGGACGGACATGACGAATCTATAAGGGTTCCGTTTTTTGCCATTTGGCTACGGAACCCTAACAAAAAATACACCATACATACAAACATTGTCTGAAAATCAGCGCTTTAGGTATTCTGTCTGACACTTTGGCATAATGCTGAGACAGCGACCTATTCACTGCCGCGAAGACACACACAATATGTGTTAAATTATAATGTATGCCTACTCCCTTTGTCTCTGTGTGTCTTTTGTGTAGTAGGTAAATAAATGTCTTCTTTCTTTCTTCTTAAACTTACAACCCCGCAGACTCTCCATCTTTCTATCAGTATAGATGTGAAACTTACAAAATTAGCTACTTTTCGTTTCTATAACTGTACCAAGTTATTAAGCTTTTATTTTCAGAACACAATCACTTTTATGTTTCTTAGATAAATCACCCCTGATAGCAGTTCTGTGCATTGCCTTCGTGGAAGTGGTCACGCGAGGGACCGATTAAGGCTGGACTTGGGTTTAGTGACTGGCTTTGTGGTACCTACTCATAACTATGGTTTCACGCCTTTTTAACCGATTTCAAACCCTTCAAAGTGTGTACTCCTGATGTGGTCCCATTGTCACCAAGTCAGGATCTGATGATGGGATCCCAGGCAACCCTCAAATTTTATAGGCACGCGTGTAGTAATTTCGGTATATTATAACCCTCGGAAATCGCAATTTTGGTGAAGTGGAACAAACGGACATACGAAAGAATTTCGGCCCTAGCTGAAGTATAGAGCTTCGTTGGCTTCGCTCGCTCGTTCAATTATGGGAATTGAGAACTATTACTAAGAACCGTTGGCAATGAACGCTAGATAATTCTCATTTGTAAATGCAAAATGGCTAGAGATGTCCTCAAAGAATTGGTAGAATCGATTATTGTTATTCCTATCTAAAGTTCAGTGAGTCGATCACGTAACTTTTCTTACGCGCGTCTGTAAGGTCTAAATGTCAATTTTATATGGAAAAATGACAGTTAGATTGTGATTTTACTGTCAGACGCGCGTACAATGCGTTACGTGATTGACCTACTGGTTACTTCAATAATTTATTCAACAAAACCATGTCTGCACCATGGAACATTACAACTCCATGGAGCATTAGAACTAATTCCATGGAACCAATTCAACTTTTTGTTATGTATTCTATAAACGTATGACTAGCGTTTGTTCATTTCGAAGCGTGAAGGTCAATAGTTTTTATTCAACGAACAATCCAGTACAAATAAACCTAGGGTTAGTACCTAGGTATGATACACGATTAAATAGAAGTAGTAATAAAATAGATTGGATACTATAAATACAAGATTGAATATTAGGGTAAGGAAATGGTATAAAGTAATTACCGTGGTGTAGCTATGCAATCAAGTAAGCAATGTCATTAATATCATGAATAAACATTTTTATACGTTATACAAATTAGATTAACTGGAGAAAAAGCAGATTCCACGAGCGATATTCCAGATAGTCCAGTCATTTTACTGACTATTAGTATGGAAAAAAAGATTTTGGAAATAATTTATAATAGCAGATTTTTTCTGGGTAGCGGATGTATAATCATTAATCATGAAGTAATTACGTAGCTCCTGAAAAGTCGGGCAAATTTGCTGTATAATATAATATTCAAGATAAATGACACAGAAAATGACAATGAATGCTTCTTAATATTTTATAAAATTCTTATTCTATAAAATCACTTCCGGTGGATTCTTGAACAACTTAGAATAGGTAACGTTTTAAAATATATCAACAAAATGCTAATTTAAATTAATGTTTTTAAAAACTGTATTTTTCCTGGAGTAAGAAATATTACGAGAATTACAATGATTAAAAACCAGTTGTACCGTCATACATGCCTACTTTGCCGCCAGGGGGAACTTTGCCCAAGAGGAAAATTTTAAAATTTGCTTCTTGGGCAAAGTTCCCCCTGGTGGCAAAGTAGGCATGTTTGACGGTAGTACATGTTAACTCAGGAAGCCTGTGGTAGTTACATTACATTGTACTGACGACTTTCCTTTGCAGGATTAAACTGAAACAATATTATGAACTCGATTTTCACACATTGTTTACTAACGGACGGTTATTTTATGCACGATTTAGGAAAATAATAATAACGAGAACTTCTTAATATAAAAAGCCTAGCATTTTTCCCTAAATTTGTGCCCTACCCTTCACTTTGGTACCGAATCCCATCCTCTCTTCTCCTACGTACGACTAATCTCCGACAAACAATGGGGAATGGATGAAAATTTTAGAAATGCCTGATTATTTTTTTGGTGATAGGAATAACCTTCCTTAGCACCAAAAAAAAGTTGCAGACTTGTCAGCTGCATCAATTATTTTTGAAAAATATAAACAGTTTCCTCACTTACGTTTTGTGGTTAGGACGGCGAATGAGACACTTTCCTTGATCCGTCTCATATTACAAAAAATATTTCAAATATCTGACCCTGGCAATGATCAATATAGCTGCTGCAGCTGTCAATATCATTGCCAGTGTCAGTTTACCACGGATTTTTATGATATTTTTATGTAATATGAGACGGATCAAGGAAATTGTCTCAATCGCCGTCCTAACCACAAAACGTAAGTGAGGAAACTGTTTATATTTTTCAAAAATAATTGACGCATCTGAAAAGTCTGCAACTTTTTTCTGGTGCTAAGGAAGGTTATCAAAAAAAAAAAACAGGCGTTTCTAAAATTTTCATCCATTCCCCATTAGAACTGACAACCCTAGGTATTTCCTAAACCGCGGCAGCACGCTGATACGTGGATTATATAACAGCTAAACGTTGGCTACACACTTAATCCAGTCATTTTTCTGACAACTAAAGTATGGTAAAAGTTACAAATTTGGAAATAATTCATAAAAGCAGATTTTTTATGTGTTACAGATATATCATCATTTAAATAAATACGTAGAGACGACATCCAACAAAATATAAGACATCAAAAAAAATATAAACTTAATTAGCTCCTGAAAGTCGGAAAAATATTAACAAATATTTAAATCTTTATTTTGGTTAATTAACATTTGCTGTATTCAAGATAAAACTTACAAAAAAAGACAATGAATGTTTCATTTCTATCTATATAATTACTTCCTGATTGAACATTTGTTGGATTCTTGTATTTATAAAGTATTTTAGAATAAAGTATTAATCAAAAAAAAAAACGCTATTATAAATTAATGTTTAAATTCCAAACCGTAATTTCCGTGGAGTATCTGATCAAACGAACGGCCAAAGAAAGGGAACCATTTATGTGGCAACCATTTGTTTAAGTGAGATAGGTAGCCGTTGTTGGCCCAGTGTGTACCCAGCATAAACCAGTGATTCACGCACGCTGATACGACTTATCCCAAAATGACTTATGTCCTCTCATATATTTTCCGGTCTGTGCCCTTTTGACATCAGTGACGGTGCGCCCAATAGGGCTACCTACGTGATCAGCTGACAAATGGCTTTTACAATCTTGATTTATGTTACAATTATATCGTTCGTTTATTTATTGTTACATACGTAGAAATATATTATAATCACTAATAGTCATATATATATATAAAGATATATATGACTATTAGTGACTATACAAAATAGTCACTAATAGTCAGTACCATCAATATACACCGTGGGCGTTAATAACCCGAAATATTTTAACCACGCATTCCTTAGGTCATTAGGCGCAAAAAAAATTATTTGAACCCCAGTCAAATCCTGCTTAGTTTTGAAGATATTATCATTTTCATGTAAACTATTTATTGTGATTAGTAAAGTGCATTAAGCTCTTTTGATGGAGACGTTGCTACCGATGTTGCCAAGTTCCGAGTCGTTATTGACATACATCAAAGTGACAGCTACCACTCACTAAATTCATTATTTTTTGGAATCTTTTTTTCCATCCATGAAGCGATACTTATCCAAATTTTATTTACAAAAACCGAAAAAAATACAGAATTTTTTTTTTTTGCTGAATTTGGATTGGATTCATATAAATTTTTTTACTCCTAATGACCTCCGGAATGCGTGGTTAAAATCTTTCGGGTTATTAACGCCCACGGTGTATTATATTATACCCGCCGCCGACGGTTATATAAGTCGGCTTGCTTTTATGTAAAGAGTTGTAGGTTGTAGGAAGCTTTTCTGGCTTCGATTAAACAATAAAATACTCAAATGTTACCTGGAAGAGATCCATATATGTTCGCCTTTGTACTTTAATTACGTGTTTTGTACCTACTGTAGGTATGCCACCTGTTTTAGGTAGGTACAATGAAGCTAAAACAAAAACAAAATCAAACACACGCTACATATCTATAAATTAATTATTTTGATTCAGTCAATACGTTTTTCAAAAACCTCAAAATTTTGCGATACACACCTTAAAATAAACAAAGCGGGCGGAAAAACTTATACGGACGCCTCGCACAGCTGCACAATCACAGTAACGATTCGCGATTTTCAAAATAATGTATGGTTCAACGATTTCGCTGATTTAATGAATCTGGTCTATGCGCTACAGCCAGACATCATTCGTAGATCTGCCTGAATGTTATTTAGCCATTTAGTAAATTGTCTTGGTGTTTGCAATTTGTAATAAAGGGTCATACAGAGTCAAACTCAAAGGCCAAAAAATGTATGCCATACGATTTAATAAATACAGAGTCAAAATATAAGTCGTCTTTCCAGTGGTCAATAGTTAAAAGCTTACGTTACGTGCGTATATATAAAACGTTTTTATTGCATTAGCATAGCATACTCCATAGTTCTATCAAAAATTTGGATTTATATCACTTCTTTGGCAATGGCACAGAATAAGTAATAGTACTACGTACAGAAGGTTCTCTGTTAACAAATTCTCTGTTTAGGTACGCCAAACGTGCCTAAATGTGGCCATCCCGTTCTATCGCATGCAACGCGCTGCGACCCGTGCGAGCGTCCTGTACCAACACGTGGCAGCCACTGAATATAGCCCTTCGAAGGGGCGACCGGCATGTACTTGTAGCGATAAACACAAACCGCGAGTGAGCCGCGCCTGGCAACGGTCACATGAAAAACACTACCTAACCTAAATTTCTGTGTGACCCCAACATAGACTGTTGATACGTTTGACACGTATATTGTGTGGTTTCGATAAGTATTGTCGTTAAAGACGTGCTTAAAGTGTATTTTTGAATAAACTTATTCCATCGCCGTATTACATGTGTGCAAATTGTCAGTCCAGCTAATCCATCTACGTTACCTATCCAAATTACTTCTTATATTGTAGTGTTAATAATGTTAATATTTTTTTAGGTAATACTGTAATAGCTGTGTCTAGAAATGAAATTTTTGACAGAAGCTCATACTTCAATTTTATTCCCCCGCAACTTTAACCACATGGTTACACAGTCTCATCAGCCATTTAATGCCTTCATCCGATTATGTCATTAAGGTTAACTCCCATTACCTTACTTTCCAAACCTCCTATCTCCTTCAATTAAACACTTGAAATTAAACCATGTTGTGTACTAAACAAAGTTGAGTTTTGAAAGCTCATGGGATATATATGTACGGATCTGAAATGTACGAACGATGTCCGGAGCATTTCGAAACTTTTTATGATGGTTATTTAAGTAGGCACGTGCTTATGAATTTTAATGATAGAATTGATTTAGTGTCCATTCTCCTGTCAGTTAGGGACCATGCGATCGTCGTGCCTATATTTGGAAATAAGTTACTGGGACCTTTGGGGTTTTATACGGAAATCGGGACATGTTTTTGAAGTATCAAAATAGTATGTCGATGTTGGTAAGTAAACCAAGGCGATACTAAAAGGGGATTGGAATAAAATTTATATGACATTTGTAAAGCATTTGTAGGAGCAACATGGCAGGTCAGATGGGTCGTCGAGGGCATGTTATGTGTATGGTTGTCATGAACTTTTAATAAATTATAATAAATAAATAAATATTTGAGAACAGTCTTACACAAATCAACGTAGTCCCAAACTAAGCAAAGCTTAAACTTATGGTTAAGACGACGATATACATACTTATATAGATAAATAGATACTTAAATAGTTTTTCGCTAGGTACCGTTTTTTATCAGAATTAAATTTACAGTTCCGGTACTCATACCTATCAAAATTTTAAATATATACTTATTTAAAATTTTAGAGTTAAAGTATATACTCTAACATCCTGAACTAGGGCACGGAAAGGTCATTACCTACATCCTTGTATGACCCATCTGTACGGAGTAAAAAAAATCAAAACAATCAAACGCAAGCAAAACGACTGCATACTAATTACTAAGGTAATCGCTACCGGTTTTTAATCAGAATTTAATTTGCAGATCCGGATCTAATTCAAAATTTTAAATTCTTATAAACTAAACTCACTTCCTTAACGAGGGCACAGAAAGGACATTTCAACCTAATTCAAATGTTATAGCTAGTTGTACCAAGTAGATAAAATCAAAACAAACAAAACATAGAAAACCACACTTAACAAATGAAATGTCATTAGCCGTAACGATGGGAAACTATGGGAGTGGTATTTAAGTAATTTTTCAATCGATACTTGGGTCAATGGAGCATGACTGTTATTAACAACGATCCTCACCTTAACCCACCAGTGTAAATCAGACCCCCGTTCACGCGTTCTTATTATGAGTCCCGGCGTCAAAATATACTGGAAGTTAGTGAGGTAAACAAGTTGTGAAGAATACCAGGTCGTGTCCTAGTGAACGATTCTGTCAACACTGTCCTATCAAAAGGACGCAGTATAATAGGAGTAACATGGGATGTATTTCCTTCTGATTCTAATCGAATGACAGTATTAGGTCATCTTTTTGTGTACAGTACACGTGGATTAAGGTGGTACGGAAATGTCTTTAGGAATGTATTGTTTATATGACCACATTAAGGTGTGGCTATTGTCAAGTTTCCTACCATGAGAAGCTTCTTGGTATGATATAATAGTTATTGATGCATAGCTCTACACAGTTTCTGGTAATTTTTTAAGTTTGCCAATGTCACTATTACTTTTTTTATTATAATTAATATAATTATAATTTAACAGGTGTTTGAAAAATTATGAAAATATACTACTTACTAAAATAATAATTCAAGTAAAAAACATCAACTTAATCTAAGTACCTACCTAAAATAATTAATCAAAGGTGCCCATAACTAGCATTACGGCATTTCCACGTTGTATAGCCATGGACATAGTCGTTTCTGGTGTAGAACTTGTCCATATGGACAACCTCTGCACCAGAAACGACTCGGTAGGGGTTCCCTCTCCCCTTTGCTTGAGTCGGCAGCTAGCTTATGTATTTTATATATGCAAGCCTCTTAACTCTTGACCACACTGGAAAGACGACCTTTGTTTATTTCAGTGTTTTTCATAGGGGGGTAGCGAAGCTCCTTGAGGGGGGTTGCGGCTACTTGAAATTTGTAGGTAAGTTAAAACATGTACGGATTTCATTTTTGTAAAATAGAAAATATAATCTAAGAACAGCACAGAGTGGGGGGTCGCGAAATATTTTCTTACTGTCGCTCCATGAAAAAGGTTGGAGAACACTGGTTTAGTTTTTACTCTGTATGACCACAGGGTGATTTGTGAAATTTTCGGTTCCATTTTCTATCGAGTTAACTTTAGGTAGGTAATCTTCCTGGACTTATTTCACTTTACATAAGTTCATATCATATGTCGAACCCATGTCAAGTCTCGATTTAATATGCAGAATGTAATTGTAAGTAAACCTAGAATTCATTGGCACAAAGGGAATATTCAGCGTCTTTACGACATTACTAACCGACTTCAAAAAAGGAGGAGGTTCTGAATTCGACGGAATCTTTTATTTTTTATGTATGGTTCCTGATTAGGTACTCGAAGACTCCTGTACCGATATGGACAATTGTTTTTATGTTTGAAAGCGTCCTTCCCAGGTTTCTGAAGAAATTCAGGGAACTCTTCAGATAAGGCGAGGCACGGAGTCGGCTAAAACATTGTTTATTTTTTTTATTATTCATTCCCTGTGGTCATCTCAGCAAATACTGTAAACGTCATCATCATCCTCCTAGCGTTATTCCCGGTTGTGCCCTAAAGGAGTTCGGGGTCCGCTTTGACACCTAATCCCAAGATTTGGCATAGGCACTAGTTTTTACGAAAGCGACTGCCATCTGACCTTCCAACCCAGAGGGAAAACTAGACCTTATTGGGATTAGACCGGTTTCCTCACGATGTTTTCCTTCACCGAAAAGCTAACGGTAAATATTCCGTACATAAGTTGCGAAAAACTCATTGGTACGAGCCGGGATTCGAACCCACGACCGCCGCTTGACAGCCGCATGCCTGAACCACTAGGCTACCGTAGCTTAAATACTGTAAACGTATCATATAAAAAACGTCAAACAATACTGGTGCTGAGTCTTACCTTGTCCTTATGAAAGTCTAAATTAAACCAATCAGATGAATATTGTGTCTTCTGATGTCATACCCCGATCTGAGCATAGATGTAATTGAACCAATTCTCTCGAGCGCCATCCAATGACCCCAAGCTACGAAGGCTGGCCGTGAATAATGAAAACAATACATTGTTTCACTTGAGATTATTTGAGTTCGCCGAATTGCATCAAAGGACTACTTTCAAAAAGCGACTCTACCGTTCAAGGTACAAGATTTCAATTACAATGACAGTTTTATGAAAAACGGCCAGATTATCATCTCAACCAATTATTAGAGACGGCCGCCCACGTTTGGAAGTCTATGCCATTTAGTGTGGTCTTGTCAGTCAAAAAGTCACGATTTTTTGTTTATCAATTGTTGCGAGAAACACTAGTCGACCATAAGAGTATAATAGTCCAGGCAATGAACTGACAACTTGTATGGAAAAATTACAAATTTGGGAATAATTTATAATAGTTGATTTTTTGTATGTAACGGATATATTATCAATTAAATAGTGAACAGTCCTCCTGAAAAGTCGGTTTAAATATTAATGAATGTCTTATTCATAATTTTGAATGAATGAAAATATTTATTTCAGAACAAGTTCCTAAGTAATATTTTGGTTCATTTGAATTTGGTCTAAAATATTCAATATAAATCAAACAAACAAAGACATTGAATGCTCAATTTAAACCTTTAAAATTACTTCCAGGTGGAATAACGTTTTAAAATAAAATAAATAATAAAAAACCGGCCAAGTGCGAGTCGGACTCGCACACGAAGGGTTCCATAAATATTTATTTTATTCTGTTTTTTAGTATTTGTTGTTAGTTATAGCGGCAACAGCAATACATCATCTGTGAAATCTACTTTGATCAGAATGCAACTAAGACAAAACACTCCTTGAACTAGACACGAATTAAGTGCTCGTTAAATGATGCACTACCGTGTATGATGCAAAATGACGTCATATATACGAGTCATGATGCATCATAATCATAAGTGGTCACGCGAGTTAAAATTAACTGCATAGTTGTCGTATCATTCGTTTAATGAAATAGTATAAACATCATAGTGCAGTAGGCACCGTGAACATATGCATCTATTTTTAACCGACTTTGAAAGGCGATTCTACTTTCCCGTTGTAGGTACTTACCTATAGTTAGATGATATGTACAGTCGCCATCACATACATCGGAGCAAACAAGCACGTCACAAACATCGGAACACACCTCTATTTTCAAGGCATTAGGGTGCATGTGCCGATATTTTTGAACACCTATAGTGTACCTATGTATGTGATGGCGACTGTACATACCATGCTCTAGTATGTACCGAGTCCATATTTTATCAAGTGAACTTTATAAATTAAAAGTTTATTTCAGATAATTATTCCATTCCATAAAACATTTTGCATTAATAGTATTTTTTCTACTCCTGTACCGTTGTCTGTCATTTATATAGGCTGTAGCTTAAATACAATGACACCACTAATAAGTCGTCGAAAAACTCTATGATCTATGGCCCAAAAACGCACTGTTTAGCGTACTTTTTTGGTTCATACATTTTTCATAAAAGCACTGTTTAACTTTTTTAAATCGGCCGCTATATTGCAGTGGTGCCAACTTCATAAACAAATATTTCGAAATAAAAGTTTTTATTTACGATTTAACATTTGTATATTATACATTATTTACTACAATAATAATAAATCATCATTTATTGTGTGCTAAATTACATATTTTATAAATTCTTGGTATTATTTATGAAAATAAAGTTCGAATTCGGTCCGGGTCCGGATTAGGTTTGGCTCGGATGGCAAATGCAAACAAATTAAAAACAAAACAAACCATAAACAAGAAGTGTCACATTTCCGATTTCCCACCAAAATATATACAATTCAAATCAAAATGAAAAGATGAAAGATGATTAACTGTTAGTCCTAGAATATTAAGATTGTATTCGTGTTTGTGAAGATAAAAGTGTACGTTCCTTTTAAAATGTTCGAAGCAATTAATAACCGCACTCCTGAAGAAATTGCGTGAGTAGCAAAAGTACGAATAGAAAACTTGCTGCCCGAAAAGGCTTACTAATTTTTAGTCTGCTATTTATTTAAAATTTGTCGTAGAAAAAGTATTGTATGCAACGGTTTATAACTGGTCTAAAAACGCTCGTGGCGTCTTTGATTGCGATGCTCGCCAAGGCTCGCATCGCAACTCACGCCACTCGCATTTTAAGACCCTTCTTATAAAATAGTTGCATAAAATACTATTATGCAACTGTTGTATAAGAAGGGTCTTAAAACGCGAGTGGCGTGGGTTGCTCGCAGCGCAACTTGCGATGCGAGCCTTGGCGAGCATCGCAATTAAAGACGCCACGAGCGTTTTTAGGCCAGTTATACACCGTTGCATACAATACTTTTTCTACGACACATTTTAAATAAATAGCAAACTACAGAATAGACTTTTCAGGCAGCAAGATTTCTATTCATTCTTTTGCTACTCACGCAATTTCTTCAGGAGTGCAGTTATTAATTTTTTCGACCATTTTAAAAGGAACGTACACATTTGTCTTCACAAACACGAATAAAATCTTAATAGTTTAGGACTAATAGTTTATCATCTTTCGTTTTTTTCATTTTGTACTGTATTTTGGTGGGAAATCGGAAATGTGACACCTCTTGTTTATGGTTTGTTTTGTTTTTAATTTGTTTGCACTTGCCATCCGAACCAAACCGAATCCGGACCTGGGGGCCGATTTTTGACTTTCTAGCGCTCGAAAATTAAATAAAAGTACTTACGATTACAGTCTCAAAATTGCAGGCACTTACTTACTACCGATAGAATTGAATACGAGTGGTCGATACTACTCGTTTTTCAATTTTCTATGCCTATTTCAAACTAGTATTTCATAATTTTTGACAATTTTCGAGTGAAAGAGTCGAGCGCTCGAAAGTCAAAAATCGGTCCCCTGGGCCGAATTCGAACTGTTTATTTTCATAAATAATACCAAGAAATTATAAAACATGTAATTTAACACACAAAAGATGATGATTTATTATTATTGTAGTAAATAATTTATAATATACAAATGTTAAATCGTACATAAATACTTTAATTTCGAAATATTTGTTTATGAAGTTGGCACCACTGCAATAAAGCGGCCGATTTAAAAAAAGTTAAACAGTGCTTTTATGAAAAATGTATGAACCAAAAAAGTACGCTAAACAGTTGCTTTTTGGGCCATAGAGCATAGAGTTTTTCGACGACTTATTACTGGTGTCATTAAATTTGAGCTACAGCCTATATAAATGACAGATACGGTACAGGAGTAGAAAAAAATATTTAACACATTAGGTACTACTTTTATTCATATAAAATAATGAGCAATAGGTACAGATGTGAAAATGGCAAGGTATCTTAATTATTAATGTTAACCCAGGTACACATGATGGATCCGTCTGTTCTATCAGCGATGACCTTCCAGTATCCTGTTGTCGCTGCGTCGAATGCGGCGTAGGATAGTTGCAACCCGCTTACACCCTATCGCATACATTAGCTTATTGAAGTTCCAAACCAGCAAAACTACTAAATGCTAAGTCAAGTCCGGGGCAAATGCGTCCACGTGGTAAATGCGTCTTTCGAAGATATCACCGAAACTCAATATTAAGTATAGAACTATTACAATCCTCTAAATTGAAAGTTTGGTTACCATACTTCAACATCGTTCTAAAATGATGCGTTTCGAAGATATCTACAAAATACGCATTTACCCCATTGACGCATTTACCTCGGTTGACCAACCTATTTTTTTTTTCCGTATTTGTCTGAAAGGACTGACGAATTCGAAAATTTACGAGAAATATTCGATAAAAGTTCTCAACCACACGCCAAGTCATTAAGACATTTTGTGCGGAGTTAAACCTTATGTTAATGTCAATGCAAGAAGATTGCTATCGCGCTGGGTTCCTTGTCGAATATATCAGTCGTTGGCGTTGAAGCGGCAGTCGAAAAGGTTTACAGGTTTTTTTTTATAATATAGATAATGAACTGTTTCATGAGCAGGTAAATAGGTTCGGGGTTCAACTTATATTAATGTTATTGCTTAATAATTGATGTAATATTAATATTCAAACGAGGTAAATGCGTCAATGGGGTAAATGCGTCTTTTGATGATATCACCGAAACTCAATTTTAAGTATAGAACTATTACAATCCTCTAAATTGAAAGTTTGGTTACCATACTTGAACATCGTTCTAAAATGATGCGTTTCGAAGATATCTACAAAATACGCATTTACCCCATTGACGCATTTACCTCGGTTGACCAACCTATTTTTTTATTTCCGTATTTTTCTGAAAGGACTGACGAATTCGAAAATTAACGAGAAATATTCGATAAAAGTTCTCAACCACACGCCAAGTCAATAAGACATTTAGTGCGGAGTTAAACCTTATGTTAATGTCAATGCAAGAAGGTTGCTATCGCGCTGGGTTCCTTGTCGAATATATCAGTCGTTGGCGTTGAAGCGGCAGTCGAAAAGGTTTACGGGTTTTTTTTTTATAATATAGATAATTAACTGTTTCATGAGCAGGTAAATAGGTTCGGTGTTCAACTTATATTAATGTTATTGCTTAATAATTGATGTAATATTAATATTCAAACGTATATTCATCGGGGTTAAAGGTTTTGTATTTATCGCCAGTTATCCACATGCAGGTGAGCAGTCTAGTCATTAAGTAGGCACTTAGTACTAATCATTACCTACTTCTATCACATGTTTACTATATCCAGTTCCGTTATTTTGTTAAGTATTATAGCCTAAAATATTGCTTTTTATGATCGTATAGTAAAAATGCTAACAAAAAATAATATTTCCGGTCTAAGGGCAGCCCCGGTGCGATAATTCTGTTTTTAAAGCCATAAAACCACATCCCGTATTACCATATAGCGCTCGGAAGACTGAATTACTGGTAAAAAAAACATGTTAGTCGATAATAGAGGTGACATGCTAATTCAACCAACCTCGTTTCAGACGCATACTATCTGGAGTTTTCAAATACTTACTTACATAATAAAAAGTTTCTGTCAAAAATTTCATTTTTGGTACAAGCTTTTATTGCCAACTGTACCTACTTATCTGTATAAATAACGTCATCAACTACTCGTTGAAATAATTTTAACGAGCCCAAAATCAACGGGGTTACGTCTGTTATGGCCTGAATTCCTATGGCCACCTTCTGTCTCCATCATCAGATCAGTTTGATGGAACCATAATAGTGAATTGTCATCCAAACTATACTTAAACCCAAAATTTCAGCTCAATCGTTTGAAAGATATCTGCTTTAAAATTGAGTTGCAAGATTCCACCCGAACAAACATAGTTACATACATTGCAAGTTAAATAAAAGCGTGTAAAAATGGTTCTAAGTCAAAGTTCAGACCAGTTTCGATCCTTAAAAATATTAATAGGTACCTAACAATTAAACCTTAAAGGTATGCTATTAGTCTGTGCAAATATGATAAAAGCTATGGACAACTTGAGGTAGACGATAACAGAAGCAAGTATAAGAATGCTTTCTGCCCACCAGGATTTTCCGTTTGAAAATACTCGCGGCACTCTATTCGGTGTACAGGTCGCTAAAACGCTGAGAAAAGTAATTTCTGGAATTCAGCCACGGTAAACTAAGGATCATTGATATTATTTAGGATATCTCCTTTCCGCACTGGGTCACCGTGGGGGCTTTCCCTCTCCGCCGTGGAAGAAGGCATTTCTCCAGCTATGGAACAAATATAGCCATTTGATGATGACGATAGTTTGTACCTATCCCTGCTTGTACTAGTACACAATTGCATGCAAACCCATCGTCACGCTTAATCTTAATGATAATGATAGTGATGATTCGCCCTTCGCGGACGGATGCAGGTGCATCGCTGCACCGGAAATTCGATGCACCTATTGTAGCTCAAGGTAACCTTTTATATGTAACTAGTACGTAAACGTAACACATTGCAAATCACGCTACATGTTTTGTTCTTCCTGTCTTTTACCCTTATACCCTTACTTTATTGCCCTTTTACAATGGATTTAGGACGGTCGCCTTTATGGCGATTCAAAAACACGTGATAGAAGTTGCGTGCTTTGCTTTCTCGATAATTGTGATAAATATGATAAACATGGCTTAAATATGTAGGTATGCGCTCTGAAGGTATGGTTATAAAGATAGAAAAATATTTGTCAGATAAAATTTGAATCATATAGAGCTTGTCGTTTCTTATAGAAAACTGCTACATCCTGGCGCCACTTTTATCCATAACTGTTTAGTGAAATTTTATACCTGTCACCCATACAGAGGCATTTATGAATTACCCGCTAATCTATATATCTACAGGGTGAAACTAAATTCGTGAATAGAAATAGCAAAATGTGTGTCTATCCATGATTCTGAGCAAGTTTTACTATGGGGCCAACTTTTAATTAAGGTTAAAAAAAAATAGCTGTTCATACACTTTCGTCAGTCTAAAATGAGCAAAGTATGAAATTGTTGGATTTTATTTGCATAATTCAAAGTTGGTCCCATAGTAAAAGTTGATCAGAATCATAAACAGATTCACATTTTACAATTCACGAATTCAGTTTCACCCTGTATATATTATAAAACAAAGTCGTGTTAGTTACACCATTTATAACTCGAGAACGGCTGAACCGATTTTTATGATGTTTGATTTGTTGAATTTGTCTTCACTCCGAATAGCAGAATAAGTAATAATAGGTATATGGAAAATAATAAGTTTTTATTTTCATACATTTTGTATGGCGGTACGAAGTTAGTTAGACATAAATCAACGATCTTTACTTTTCCTCTGCTTCTCTGGCTAATAAAAAACCAGTTTGTCCTTTATACTCACTGCCTACACCTATAAAGATTCCCCAAAGTATGACGCGCTACGCAAAAGCTATACGAACGCCATCACAGTCACGGACGGTTGCGACACGATCGAAAGTTTCATCATCATGCTTTACGGCCCATTTCCTCCGCCTATGACGGCCGCGTATAAGGTAAACTGACCTATTTTAACAACCGAAGGAACGAGGGGGACTGTGTAAATGGAAAAGTAATTTCTATGTTGACGTGTTGACGGTACTGTGGAATGTAGATGACCTGATACTTGTAATAAGTCAACGAGGAAGGCTACCCTGCCGGAGGAGTGGGAGTGGAGCGAGCTTGGGAGTAGGCATAAAGGAGAGGACAAATGCACAAAAGATCCCACTGGGTCGAAGTGTATCCGAATTGGCTCTCATCTAAAAAGAAGATAAGGGAGGAGTGGGGGCGCTCATTCGTGGATTAAATGATTAATATTACAAGCAATAAGACATGTAGTGTGTAAGGAAGTTGTACCTACTGATTTACTTATTATCCTTCAAATAAAATTCATTTTCATTTTCAATATAGTAAACTCTACAGCTGTACAGCTCTACAAGGCCAGTTGAGAGAAAAAAACCATACCATTTTGGACCCTGTAATACAATGGGCTTGTGACCTTAAATTTGTTTACGATGCCATTCGAACCAGTTTTTGTAGATGAACAAATGTTTGTATGGAAGCAACTACATTTAAAGGGCATTAATACCCAAAAGATCGAGTTAAAGACGGACCTCGCTGACAGCAGCCGAAACGCTTCATACTGATTGGCTTTAAAGTATGACGTCACACCGTGCAATTTGTACTAACCATTGCATGGAAAATGAAGTAAATTGCTGTTTCGGTCGCGAAATACTGCGTTTAGGTCCATAGTTGTTATACAAATTTGTTTCTATAAAAGCGTAAGGATTCTATTGGTACCTTTACATTTACTCTTGGACAATAAATAAAAAAACTTTTTTTTCCTAAACTTTCAAGGTTAATATCTTTTCATGATTTGAATTATATTTTGTAATTTATACTTTATTACAATCATTTGATTAACGACGTTACCAATTTTAACACCACGCAACAAGCCTATTCCGTTCAGCATCCTCGGTACAATACCTCGAGAGCCTTTTTAGGGTTCCGTAGCCAAATGGCAAAAAACGGAACCCTTATAGATTCGTCATGTCTGTCTGTCTGTCCGTCCGTATGTCACAGCCACTTTTTTCCGAAACTATAAGAGCTATACTGTTGAAACTTGGTAAGTAGATGAATTCTGTGAACCGCATTAAGATTTTCACACAAAAATCGAAAAAAAACATAAAATTTTTATACACAGAACTGAAACTCAAAAAATTTTTTTTCATCAAACCTATACGTGTGGGGTATCTATAAAAAGGTCTTCAAAAATGATATTAAGGTTTCTAACATCAGTTTTTTCTAAACTGAATAGTTTGCGCGAGAGACACTTCCAAAGTGGTAAAATGTGTCCCCCCCCCCTGTAACTTCTAAAATAAGAGAATGATAAAACTAAAAAAAAAATATGATGTACATTACCATGCAAACTTCCACCGAAAGTTGGTTTGAACGAGATCTACGTCATACATCGTAAACCGCAATTTATTTTACGGAACCCTTCATGTGCGAGTCCGACTCGCACTTGGCCGCTTTTTTTTATATTTAACGTAGTTTTAATTTAATTTAGTTAATGTTAATTGGGTTGTTTTCAAATAAACTGTGCCCTAGTTAAGGTAAAATTAAGAAACGTTAATTTTGTCATGTGAGTAACGAACATTAGCCATACATTTATACAGCAAATTTTCGTTACTCACATGGCAAAGTTGACGTTTCTTAATTAATTTTTTTAGGGTACAGTTTATTTGAAATCAACCCAATTATCATCTTGTATTTACTTTAGAAAATAAATGTTTGGGTTTATTCTGCAGGTAATTGTCAGACCAAAAACATATTTATTTAGGTATTTGCATTCCGATCTGAAAGGGGTATGGAAAACTTAGGAACTAGGACGTCGATTACAAAATAATGAAAAACTTAGAATCGAACCCGGTAAAATCTGTTCTAAAACTGTAAGGAATACAGTTCTAGTTAGTTTCTGATCTCCCCTCATCGACCCAAATATTATTAGGTACTTATTGTACATAATTCACCATCACTTTAACCGTACCTGCACCCGAATAGGTGGTATCAAACTGTGCGGGTTGCGTCAACTAATACCTACTCGTAAGAACTATTTAGTAACTGACACATACAAACCGATTAACGTGTTAAATGGCTCCGACAGCTGCCAATCCCATAAAAGACTTGCCATGCAACTTTGAATGGAAAGTCACGACTTTGTCCCTTTCATAAACACATGACAAGAAAATGTCATACTTAGATTTCTTGTGAATAAGCAATACGTATTCGAATGATTTGCCGACAACTTACACTTCGGCAACAAATTAACCATTCGTTATTTCATAAAACTGGTTCTGTTAAATTAGCTTCCCGAAGTAAAGAACTTCTCAACTTTTAAAACGGGGAAGGTCTGTAGGTACATTTAACAATGTTGCGATATTTTTGTTGGTATTCCTTCTAAATTTCTATTTTTAACCGACTTTAACAAGGAGGAGGTTATATGTTCCACGATATGTTTTTGTTAAATGCAAGTTCACCGATTTCTAGACTGTCAATAAAATTGTGGATCGATTTCCAAAATTATTTTTTTACCTAATCGAAAGAGTATAGGTACTCCTCCTGAGGTCCCATTGTAACCAAGTCAGGATCTGATCATATGGGATCCCAGGGAAATTCAGGGCAACCCTCAAATTTTATAGGCACGCGATTATAGTGATTTCGGTATTTTCTATTATAACTCGTGTGGTAATACACTATTTTGGTGAAGTGGAACTGATGATGAAGACCACAGATGACTTATGGAACTCCTCAAAGATGTAAAATACGTCAAAGATTCTGACATGATTCCGTTGAAGTAGCAACTAATGAAGTGTTAATTCTGAGATCCTTGAGGAATCGACGGAACTCCTCAAATATTACCAGCCCACATATAGCCAATTGGGTTTTTTTTGTAATTATCAACGCATTTGCTCTCGGAAAGCAGTTCATATATCGCAAAGGAAATGTGAAAATATTCATGTAACTATGTGGCTAGGCGAAGTATTAAATTGAAGTTGGTTTAAACTTTGTTTTTAAATTAAATTATTGTAGCATAACGCAGAACCTTTATATAACCTAGAAATGCAAGGAAGGGTCGCTAATTAATGAGGTATAATAATACAAAATGTAGTAGTAAATGAGCTATCATAAATTTCTGGAGTTTTGCAGGGAATGTTTAACACTAAGTTATTAATTTTGGCTCTTTACGCCGCACCTACACATACCTGGCATTGCATGGTAAAAATAATACAACTGACTTGAAATATTTTGTTTGTTGTTTTTTCATTCTAAGATTGTTAGATAGTTTGAAAGTATTGCATTGTTTGTCCTTACTCAACTCAAGGAAGTTATACTTATAGTATACAAATTCAAGAAACTTCCGACAGGTGTTCTTCTTTTAATTCTGTATGTCAGTAGTTCCAGATTCAACTACTTATTCAAATTCTTCTTAATTTAAAAATCTAACTGCTTAAGGTAAACTTCCCAGTGATTGACATCAATTTTAACCCATATAAAAAACTGTTTATAGTTACATTGAAGCAGTGCTGGTGCCTCTTTTTAAGTCCTCCACACACCGGTAGCGGGCGCGGGTCGGGCGTGGGTCGGGCGCGGGCCCGCGCAAGTTGTAAAACATTGAAACTACACTAAGACTCCGCTATCCGTCTGTCTGTCTGTCTGTCTGTCCGTCTGTCTGTCTGTCTGTCTGTCTGTCACCAGGCTCAAGGCTGTATCTCACTGATACCGTGATAGTTCCAGTTGAAATTTTCACAGATGATGTATTTCTGTAGCCGCTATAACAACAAATACTAAAAACAGAATATAATAAATATTTTTATAGATAAATAATGGTAAGGAACCCTTCGTGCGCGAGTCCGACTCGCACTTGGCAGATTTTTTAAGTATACTAGATACTTGTGTTAAGAGAGCACCGCTCTACCACATGTAGTTTCTTACAATTTGTTTTGGTTTTCTAAATATTGTTTTGACATAAAGTGCCCGTGCCATATACTAGTACGCGTCGAGCACTCGGACGTTTAACTTACACAGATTGATTGGCCAATATAAATTGTCAGAATGCTCAGTCAGACAGATTGTCAGAGTGTCAACGTTACATATGAGACTTGAGTAAAAATCCCAAAATAAGTATTAAATTCATTTCATGCACAGAAAATCTTGTGTAATTCTAACAACACAGTTGGGCAACTAAGATATTAACAGAGATGCGTAGGCGCCGACAAATTGGAGAGAACAACGATAATTGGTAAACGCTGCCCACTTGAGATTAGCCCAACATATCGTTTGAACCAGCTGTCATGGCCGAGCACTTTTGTTACTTAACTAGGAGTATAGCCAACCATTCATGTCACTGGAGAGCTTTGGATACTAAGTCCTCTCATTCTTACGCCAGCCCCATTACCTCAAAGAAAAGAATGATTAGGTATATGTTTTCAGGTTATTTTAGGAAGAAGGAAAATATAAAAATAATAGAAATCTATAATGTAAATGCCTATTATAAAAACAACAGGCAAACAAATCAATCTAGATTTTATTAGGTCTCTTTTAGTATGCGATTCTATTGAACCGGGTATACCAAAAGTACAAAGGACAAAGGGTACCAACGGCTTAATAGTTACGTGTGTTGAAGCGCAATGCGCCGATAAACCAAATGAGATTTAAATTCAAATTGAATTTGTAGGCCTAGTACAGTCAGCGTCAAACTACACAAGATAAGGAAGGTGACTTCTGGGTCAAATGGCTCGTTCTGTTCAGGCTTGTGAAATTCGAGAAACGAGCCACTGCTACCGCAGCGGGCGCATTGGCTGTCACATTAGGCGTGAGGCGTGTGTGGTAACAGCAGATCGATCACGTAACGCATTGTACAAACGTCGGGTAGTAGTTACTTGTTCTATGGAAAATTGACAGTTAAATTGTACCGACGCGCGTTCGGAACGTTACGTAATTACCCCTCTGGTGAGGTGAGAGGTGAGGTGACCATTGAGTTGAAGTCTTACGACGCCGTCACGAAATATACATGTGTATATTTGTTTTAGAGAATTTCACTCCCTATTCCATAACTTATTTTAATCTCACCTCACCGTTCACCCACAAATATATCCTGACGCTTCGTTCGTAGTAACTCAGGGTATGTTGAGATCTAGTTTCGTTGGGCGTGACTGGTGAGGTGACGCCCATTAGCGCGTTCCGAATAACCGCCCTGGCCAGTTATTGAATAAACAGAAATCTTTGAATTGTGTAATATGTGTCTAAAACACATCACCTTTCTGGTTTCACGCCCTGTTAATGGAACTGTGGTATTTCGGTGGCATTTTTGTCGATAATTTATCCCGTAACCGGTATAAATGTGGTCATCTTAATTTCTCTCTCTTAGCGTAATAGAAGTAGTGAAGTGGCTATTTCAATGAATAATTGTTTAGTTTAGGGCAGGATCTCATTTTAAATCATTGAAAACCACCGTTTGTTTCCCATATATAAATTAACACCTATACTCGGAAGCAGAGGCACATGCCTATCTATTGATTATTAAACCGTGATTAGACTAGTGTCCTAGAACCTAGGAGGATGAATTAGCATTCATCCTCCTAGGTTTTTTTCAGTTTGTGCCCTATTCGTGTCCGGGGTATAGTTGTTATTTTCTAAGCCGTCCGTTCTGCAGTGCGGCGTTCTTTAGTGCGGAACGGACGGCTTAGAAAATAACAACTATACTAATTATTCTTGTAAAATTACCTAGACTATGTCCTATGTAGCCTAGCTCTAAGTCCAAAACCCAGAAAATTTCATCTAAGACTGAAGATCAATTTTATAATACGATTAATATCAAAGGTACTCTTTCTGAAGTGACGTGAGCGCGCGTAACACACTAAAATCACACTTCTCTATTGTCTCAATTATGAACAGCTTCCCTCAAGTTTCACATACTAATCCGCCATTCCTTTCCAGATCTTCGGCATCGTGCTAATAGCGACAGCATGCGTGGACATGGGCATGATCCAGGGCTTATCGAACATGCAGACGGGGCATGAGACCGACGCGGTGCTCATCGCCGTCGGCGCGCTCATCATCATCGTCGCCGCATTTGGCTGCTTTGGCGCGTGGCGGGAGAGCCCCAAGCTGCTCTACATTGTAAGTAGCGAGAACATATTTTATAGCTGCAGTTCCCACAAGTCCTCCTCCTCCTCCTTTCTCCTCGTTTGCATCAAATGGATACAGAGAGTCAGAAAGATATGGACATACGCAAATCGTCGCTGCCCTGTAAGTAGCCTGAATTCTTCTTTCTTAAGCGGGAACTTTATTGCGGTAAAAGTCAGGAAGAAATGGTTAAGAATGCATGTAGAGAGCCTAGAAGACACTCTTTTCCTTGAAGTTAACTTACCGATGCGGCGCACACGACAGTTGACCTGTTCCATGGAATGCGTGAAGAGAAAACCTGAAAGCCAGTTCTCTGAAGACATGTCACGAATAGGTACTCTTAGTATATAAATTTTCGAATACAACTATGTAAATACGGTTTTAATAGGTAGTCCATACAGTTTTTTCAATTTCCATATAAATGTGTACTTACTTTAAAACATTCTGATTTCTGTATCAATAATCTACAATTCTACACTAATTAAGGATGACTCACGCTAGAACGGGCCGTGTCCGGCCCGGGCCGTTTTCTCAGAAAAACGACGGCGTTTATTCGCGGCCGAGCCACTGGCGAGGCTCGGAAGCGGCGCGGTGTCGGCACGGCCCGGCCGTGGTTCAGCCGGGCTTAGGTATGGCTCGGCCGCGAAAAAACGCCGTCGTTTTTCTGAGAAAACGGCCCGGGCCGGGCACGGCCCGTTCTAGCGTGAGTCATCCTTTAAATGTTTACATTCCCAACGCATAGTTATAGTTAAGTAAATGTATCACTAACCAACTATGGATGATGTCCGAAATAAACAATTTCAATTTCAATTTCAATTTCAATAGCTAATTGACCGTATACAAAGTAAACAAACCCGTATAATCCAAGCAATAAGCAGAACTCAATCCTCGGATTGCCTTGACAAATCTATTTCTTGCATAATTATATTATGTTCCGTGTCCAAAATCTCAATCTCGTCTATTTCAGTCACAGTCGCGGTAATTCGGTCACCGGGTTCATTACGAGTATTTCAATCGTTTCAGTACACCTAAGAATGTCTCTCTGAAATTAGCTTCATGACCTGTTTTATTACCATTCGTACCATTCACTCAATCTAGTGAGCTGTGTGAGTAAAAATTTGATCTTATTGATTTGAAGCCTAATCTGGTAAATACTTTTTGTACTCGACGATTAAAATATGTGTATTAAGATTTCATAGAGAATACTGCAACGTCACTCTTTTCATAGTTGAAGTCCATGTTACTGTCGAAACAATCGAAATAACTACTTTTCGATACGCTCCAGACAACTAAAATAAATTCGACCAATCACGTGGCTGCTTTACTGAACTGTAATGAATTGGACCAATAGAATCGATTTGATGTCGTACGCTCGTTGATGTCTTTTAAGATATCAACAAGCGTACGAGCGATGAGCTGCACTTTGTTTCAACAGTATCGAGTTTGTTTAATTAGTTCAGTTGACTCGTAGAAAATTAATTTTAATGAACTCGTACAAAAAGTATTGTTCACAATAGTGTTATAATCAAGCTTTTTAATCTCGTACCTTACTTAGGCCACTCAGCAAGCTTCGTGGCCTAAACACGGTACTCGACTAAAAAGCTCTCTATTATAACACGATTGTGAAAAATACTATTAGATACTCATGTGAGTGATGACTAATGAACACTGACTACTTACTTTACCATTAATTCAATCTAGTGAGCTGTATGTGATTCATAATAAAGCATACTTTATTTCATCTCTAAATTTAGACGTAAGATGAAAACTGATTGTTTTAAGTTTTGACACAAGTTGGCATAGCCAGCTAAATAGTAAGGTCTAAAACTGTTAATTAAAAGGCAAAGTAGGTCAAACACTTGACAGAGTTGTAGAATGGGCGATGTAATCATCCCATATACAGAGGAGATTGTTTAATTGACTGAAAAACTGTCATTGGAGAGTTGCTTTTTGATTTACTTTGATGCAATTCCGCCAAGTCAAATATACGTAAAGGACTCCCCTGTGGCCAGCGTCAAGGTGTCAAAACATTTGGAGTGAATGTTCATTGAATTGATAATGTGCGACATGAATTGTTTCAACAGTTTTGGTCGCATGTTCATTTTTGACGATTTCTTTAATTTCTTTAGAAGCACAATCGTGTTTGCATTTACTCACGGCAGAATTTTATTTAATTCAAAATTCTTTATTTATTAAAATGTGAACCCTCTTTGTTTCTCGTGAATATTTTTAAGTTATTGTTCTATTAGATATTTGTTTATAATTTATTCAGATATTTATTAGTTAGTTAATCAATTTGCATCACGATTTTTTTTTATGTATTAAACAAACCTTTCTTTACACCCACGGATAATGTCTGTATAATCTGTAATCATGTGCTTGTCCAATAATAAATAATTCTTATTCTTATTCTTATTCTTAATATACCGTACTTATGTAGTCGCTGAATGTAAATGGTATAAGGTCCTAAAATAATTGGCACATGGTATTAATATGCACTGACGTGTTTATTGTATAAATAGCGTGACCACATGCAGGTACATAAATGTCAAGATTTTAGTAAGTACCTAGCTATAAAGAATAAGTACTTATATAAGGTAAACGTCCCTGTGTTCGACACTGGTTCAATAATCGACACCTTCAATTTTACTTAATTACAATAAATGGATGGTGGCTGTCAATTATTGGAGTATACCTGTCAAATATTGGGACATTGACCTTAAATCTAAATACTTAGTACAAGTTCAGTAGGGACCTGAGACGGGCTGATGGTCAGTCCCCTGTCAGTTTCCTGTCATTCACAAGGGTTACATGATAATTCTCTCGTCAGTCTGATCAGAATGATGGACGGAACTGAAGCCAGAATTAGCGTGTAACCTATGTCTTAGTTTACACAAAACCAAACTAAACCTCAAAAAATATTTGTGTTGCTTCAGGTACTACGGAATTACAGATGCCGGCAACTCATTTGGCACAGTATATTCATATTTTGTCCTTTTCTTTATCAATCAGACTTTGTACGTAGATGCAACGGTATGTAGGTAAAATTACTAATATAAGCGGCAAAAAAAGCTATTTGGACAACGAATTTAGTATTGTAACATGGGTGATTCTTAATTTTAATGTTGAAAATACATCACAATTGTGTTGTACAAATGGACGGGGAATCGAAAGATACCTTGTCTGATTTTCAGTCTGCTACGCTCTACACTAGCGTAAAGTAGACGAATCGGTTGAATGAGTTGAATCTAAACTCCTATCACATTTTTAGAAGCAACAAGGCACCCAATCGATTAAACAAGCCTATTCAACAATCAGGCTATTATTTATTTACAGCAACGTAGTAACGAAGACGTAGTACCTAAGTTAATCATTTTCTTTCTTTTCATAGAAGGTGAGGGTCAAAACGCTGCGTACTAGTATTTTGATGTTGAGTAACTAATTTAAGGATAACAGTATACGTGCCGGGACCGTGCCGTCACAGAGTCTTATACTTAAGTATAACCTGTCTCGAAGCTAAGTGTTCGTCACAATCGCTTATTCCTGTTTTTTTTATCTGAGAGTAGACCGCAATGACACTTTTACAAGTCAAATTCTACCATCGTTTCTGAAAAAGAAGACCACTGTCAAGAAGAAACGCCGAAACAAACTCAACAGTCACAATTTTTTTCCAAAAATTAAGCCTTTCACAGTGATAACCTTAACCTACTTAAAATAAGTCAACCTTTAATACACAATGCGTTGTTCTACAATAAAAAAATGTCCGAAACCGTGTCACACAATACAAGACCGGAAGTTATTTATATCTATATCCTTCGCGATTTTGACGGGTGTCACCGTTTGCTGGCCTGTGATTTATTCATTATGTTCGTTAACTAAAGATAGTAGATATTATTGATCTGACATTTATACACGTGTGTACTAATGGGTTAGTAGTGCTTGACTATCGAATAGTTTACGTTTGACCCGAAAAGCAGGCCGTGTCGGCTCGATTATTTTATTTTGTGTACTACACTCGTTCCTATTATCACTTTAATTATTGAGGTAGCCAAAAGGTTTATGAACTCATTTTAATTACCTGTTACATTAAGTAAGTACCTACTTTTTTTTAATTTTAGACTGAAATGAATAAATAATTCGTTTCAGGTTTTGTAAATCAGGTTTTGTAAATCGTAACATAAGGAGAAGCGAAAAGAGAAAATAACAACATGAGAGAGATATTGAAGGAACCCAAAAAACGTAAAAAAGTAAATGCACGTTTCGGCAATGTACGAGTATTTAGGCATTCAGTAGAAAAACGCCACAAGGTCAATAAATAATAAAGAAAGGTAAAGAGAACATTTAAAGTCAATAAATTTAAACCCTCATAGGGCCTCATATGTCTTGACTGATGATTTGAACAGCGTCTGTAGGCGAGGGATAACACCTCTCGTGACTGGCAAAAAAGTTACAAAAACCATTATAATTATTAAGGGGTAATCGAAACTGAGCATAGTCGAGAGTGAGCTGCGAGCAGTTGGACTGACCTGGAGAGAGGCCAGGGACGTCGCCCAGGACAGGAAGGCGTGGCGTGAGCTTTTGAAAGCCCTATGCACCTCTGAGGTGCCCTATGAGAACAAGAAAAACAATAAAATTCGAAACTATTTATTCCTGTAAATGCTCACAATATTGGTCCCCCTAATTACTATCTTTTGTCTTATAGTTTGCCGGTTTGCTGATCATCATCATCCTGCTGGAGCTGTCGGTTGGCATCGCGGCGGCCGCGCTCCGGCCTCAGATCGAAGAATCTATGAAGACTAACCTGCGGAAATCTTTCATCGACAACAAGTCCCTTCGCGAAGAAGACACCAATCAAAGGATGCTTTGGGATCGCATTCAGTCTAACGTGAGTTCTACTATAGTACCATAGTGTAGGAAAATGAGTTCACGACACTACGTTATCGGAAGCTTTAATTGCCTTCCTGAAAACTATAATTTTTATGTTTGTGTTGTCAACGAATTAACTATTCTTTTGACTGAGAACAGAATCGCAATTTTTTTGAACAGGTCCGTTTTGTGCGATTTTTCGAGCATTTCACCACGTACCACGCTGCACTTGTCCGACATTTACGAGGTGCACTGACGACCTGGTAAAGGTTGTGGGATCCCTCCGTCCGCTGGATGCGGGTAGCTCAGGACCGGTCATTATGGCACTCTTTGGGGGAAGTCTATGTCCAGCAGACGACGTCTTTCGGCTGATATGATGATAATGATGCCTTCTTCATCTCGTGTCATTACTTCTTATATTAAGTAACGTTATTCAGCGTCAATGCTGTGGCATCACGGGCACGTAACGGGCTCCGACTATTAACTATGCTAACAACCTAGCGTACCATCTTTAAAGTTTTGATCTTTTACACGATCATCTTCATATAAACCTTTTCTGCACGGTTCTTATTTTATCTTTCACTTTCCAGCTCCAATGTTGCGGCATCACCGGTCCAGAGAACTATCGCGCCAACGACCGTGGCCAGCAGATCTCCGTCAACCCGACCTATAGCTGCTGCCCACCCGACAACTCCGACAAAGCTGTAGAGATCAAGCGCTCTGACTGCCTCAACAACGAGGCTTACTACAAGGAGGGGTGTGAAGACAAAGTGCTCGGCACTGTCCACAGCGCTGGCATGACCGTCATTGTCTGCGGGATTCTGTTCTGCTTTTTGGAGGTGTCTATCTTTTTGTTATTATTCGATCATGCTCATTACAAGTCTATGAGCACCTTTAGTTACTTCCCTGTTTCCTTAGTTAAGGTTTAGCGCATTCTTAATTCCTTCTTTTATATATTCCAGGTGGCCGGTATCGTCCTCGCTCTCTGGTTGGCGCACACCATTAAAACACAAGGGAAAAGCCGAGACACTGCTTAAGCATTTACTTTATCATATTGGAAAAATACCTCGAACCTTTTACAGAGTTTGGGCTCTGGACCGAATCTCTAACGGTTAGTTGTAAAATTTTTGATATCGTTGAAATTATTTGGACATACAGAATCCCTGAAAATATTCACATTAGAAAGTTTTTGTTCTATTCTAATAGTTTTAAACAAACTCATGCTCTCTTACAGTATCTCTTTGGATTAAAGCAATGTCTCAAATATAGTTAAAGCTGTAGGTGTAATCATGGTTATAGATTTTTATTAGAATTTTGACCACCAGTAAATTCAAATTACCATTATTGTGAAGTGAATTTAATTGAAGCATTCATGCAGCGTGCTGCATGAATGCTCTAGGTAAAAAACTTAAGTTAAGCCCCTTTTGTATTTAGTTGTGACCCGTTCGAATATGCATTACATTTTTGAAGATGGTCTATACCAGTCACCAGAGAGATCACGAACGACGCTTACTTAGTTAGCCAGTTTTTCTCACGTAATAAAGTAGATAAGCAGACTTTTTTAAGGACCTCTCAGCTCTGTTGGTTACTGGACTTTCTGGTCTATTTTGCCCATGGTCCTTTGTAATACAATCAAAACAAATGATCATTCGAACAGTCGACAACTACATGGAAGAGGGGTTCACTTAAGTGTTTCACCTGTGTTTCGATTAATTTTACTTATTCAGTGACGCATTTGTATTTCTCCATAAATGTATTCATAAAATAGTTCTAACAGAGTTTTAAGAGTTGAAAATGTATAATGTTTATTGAAACTGTTAGCTTGTGACAGATTAATTTATAATAGTTATTAAGTAATATTTGTTACCTCGACATAATATAATATGAATTGCTATCCGCAGAATGGCGGATGTAGATATAAATATTTCTATGTTAGAAATTAGAAGTTGCTTAGAATTAGAGACACAGCCTACGGTCACCTAAAAACGTAATTTTGTGATAATTCTTAATTTTACTTTTTAAATCATCTAACTATTGATTCTCCTTGCGTATGATTTCTATATTACGTGTTTTTTTGGGATTAGAAGAATTGGGATCATTTGACACCAACGGACAAATTTAAAAACTTAAATCTTTGATGGCCTTAGTTGGGTCTTTTATCGTTACTACAAACATCTAAGTACCTACCTACATATTATACTTTGAACTCAATTTCTTTTCGTCTACAAATTACTTACCAAAACCTTGGAAGTTGCTGTATAAATACGCTGATTAGATAATAAGCTAATATTAAATCTTAATGCACTTAATTTCTAAACCAAAGTCTACTTGTTGTAAGTAGAATGAAATGTGTTTCGCCTCAAAGTTTGTGATATGTGCACATTTTTAATTATGACTATGAGCTCCGAATCGTACTGTAATTTAGATATTTTTGGACATTTTGCTAGAATTCTCCGGGTTGATAAGTAGAATATGATTAATTGTGTTACCTGTGAATTCACCAATGGAAGTAAGACCACTTTAGGTACCTATACGTCATCGGTGGCGTACCTAGTAGGTACGCCTAGTAGGTACTACCTACCTAAAGTTTCCAAATACGTCTATAGCTCTGATGTAACATGTTTTTGTTAATAAATATAAAAATATTTTTATTTCTAGTTATGAACCTAGCTATATTGTCATTTGTAAGGTTTTGTATTTGTACTACCAATCAGTATCCAAAAATGTCCTAGACCCTTTATAGAAGTACCTAAATCATATATTCAGTTACTTTTTTAAGATATTTAGGTATCTAGTCAGTATATTTAACAAGATTTGTTTATTACAAAATTGACTTATAACTATTTATTTTATTGGAAGAAAACTCATAACAAATGTTAAAATAGAATTTTGTTATAAAATAAACGTGTTCCAACTAAATGATTTTATTTCATTACAAATACAATTAATTAAAACCCATTTTTATGTAGAAAATAGCACCGCATCTCTCTACTCTTAACGGAGGAGGCGTTAAGCATTCATTTTAATTCTAGCAATAAAATTTACGATACACCTTTATTGAAATTTTTAATATAAGTATCTACATAATATAGTCCTGTTTGTCGTATCCGACGACGGGTTTTTTTTTTTTATACTACGACGGTGGCAAACAAGCTTACGGCCTGCCTGATGTTATTAAGCTGGTACCGTCGCCAATGGACATTTGTGACTCCAGTAGAATCACAAGCGCGTTGCCGACCCTTTATTCACTTGAGGATTCGCTGTGTTGGCAGATAGAGACATGCAGGTCCCTCACTCCCAACACAGCGCACCCTAAGGGAGCTCTGGCGACCTTACTCACCACCAGGAACACAACACCACATACTTCATAGCATGCAATAATATAGCAACACTACAAAGCAGTGGCGCTATTTTTGTTAAGGTTTTACGTTATTGTCTATGATCTGTATCTATGGTTTGTGTTAAGACGTTGTCATGTCACTTTGTTTTGTAGAAAATAAAACGAAATGGTGTACGGACGTGAATATTAGTTTTACTGTTTAATATTAGGAGTATGGTGACTTCCGCGTGTGATTCGGTATTTAAGAATTATGGCTGCGGTCTTCTGTAAGATGGAGGTACTTCCCCAGTTGGGCTGCTCCACGTACGAGCGAGATGACATTCCGCTGTGCCCTACCTCTCTAATGAGCACGTATATGGCTCGCAAAGCCGAACTTAGTTTGAAATGTTCCGTCACATTGTGTGCAGTATAGCTGGCCCTGGTCATTGTGAGTATAGGTAGGTATAAGATGGTCTGGGTCAAGTCTTCCGTAAATGGCGCTTTTGATCCAGGTGTTCAAGCCGAGCTAGTTCAAAAGAAGCTACAACTTTTCTGACTTTATTATTACGCCATTATTTATTACGCCATTCCAGTCTCATACACGCGACCTCCTCCCAGCCCTCAGCAGGTATATCGCTGGCTTTGAGATGACCTTTTAATTATTACTCACGGCAGAACTGATACTTAGGTCTAGGGCGTCTATGATGAGTCTATGTTAGTGCTCTCTCGATGCTGTTCAAACACATTTATATCCTTAGAATAATAATGCCTAGAAACGCAGTTCACGCGCAACGGTGAGGCCACTAAAACTCGGCCATAAATGGCCCAGTACGCCGAACGGTGGAACAAAATTGGTGCGTTTGTGTGCGTATTGGCGCGTGTGAATACGAATTGATCACAACTACATGAATCCATTTTATGCCTCACGCTTGGCGCGTCGGCCGTATGAGACTATCCTTCTATGCGTTATTATTCTAAGTTTATATCTAAGTCAATGCCTAGGATGGCGCAGATTAATTAACAAGGGTGGGAAAATTGCCTGGAAACTATAAACCACAAACAATAAATACTAGCGGCTGTGTAAGCTGCAGAAAAGTCCTACTGGACCTACCGCCACTTCACATGGTGATTAAGTCAGAGGCGCGCAAATAGCTCTACAGATTAAGAACTCATGGACTGTGGAGTGATAGCAAGCCAAAGACTAAAGCACACAAACATGGAGAATTTGCTACCCAAGTATGTATTCCATAGGAACTACACAGCAAAAGTCCCAACCAGGGCTGAGTGGGCCGAAGGTCTAGAACCACCAATCTGGTATCGAAGACAGTATATGGTACACGGACGGATCAAAAATGGGATCCGGTACGGGAGCAGGCATAGTTTATCAAACTATTTTTTCAAACGATTGTAACCATATGTACCTACATAACGATTGCAGCTATGTGCAAACATATGTAGGTGCATACGAGTAACTAATATATATGTTGCATTATCCTCTGCCGTACTTAAACAGTTCGCATATTAACTTACACTTCTAACTAAAGTTAAACAATTAAGTAGAGTAAAAATAAATCATGGAGCGAATCGCCAACAAACTGCTTTGCAGTTTGGCGAATCTTTAGGTTAAGTTACTAAAATTGTATTTTTTTTGATTCCAATAAAAAAAAAAAAAAAAAAAAAAAAAAAATTATGCAAATGGCACACGACGAGGTAATCACAATTTTCTAAACTTCTATCGCCCCAAAAGACAGTACAGACGTATACGGTCTCTCCGCTAACCTGCTTAAGCAAGCGAGTCCTGCGATTGGCTTTATTTTGTCCCAGCTATTTAACAACTGTATGAGATTGGGAGTATACCCGGAAAGCCTAAAAACAGTAAAAATATGTCCTCTGTATAAAGGCAAGGGTAAAAAATCCGAAATAAAATCGTACCGCCCGATATCCCTGATCCCGTGCCCTAGCAAGTGCTTCGAAGCCGGACTAAATAAAAGGCTGCTCGCGTTTTGGTCACCGAGGATCGTAATGTCCGACAGCTAATACGCGTACCGCGAAGGCCGGTCCACGACCGACCTAGTGAGGGAAGTCGTGTATCGCGTGCTGCGGGCGCGCGAGGCGAGGCGGCACATCGCGGTCGTGTGTTGCGACCTGTCGCGCGCCTTCGACACCGCCGACCACGCACTCGTCGCAGACAAACTTGCCCACTACGGCATACGTGGCCCGGCCACACAGCTAATATTGTCATTTATGACCGACAGGGCCCAAGTAGTCGTTCGAGAAGGGGGGAGCGTCGTCTCGTCGGAACTGCGAAACCTGATGGATACCACAGGGATCGTGTCTCTCCAACACCCTGTTCAGTATACTGCTGAACGACCTGCCAGAGGCCATCGAAGGCGCGGAGATATTTATGTATGCCGATGACGTCACGGCGGTTGTCAGCACGAGCGTCAGCAGCGAGAGTTGTGAGCGGGAGTTGGAAGGTGCGCTCAATAGTGTGATGGGGCAACTACACAATTGGTTCCGGTCGAGCGGTCTAATCTTTGAACATAGAAAAAACTAGTTTTATGAGGTTCAAACTAAACGGCCATCCGAGTTCATCCCTGAGAGTGTGTGCAGGTGATGCCCCTATACAAACCTGCACACGTCTCCTTGGATTCAACCTGGACAGTGCACTGACGTGGGAGTCACACATCGATGAGGTATGCGGGAAGCTCGGACGTGCGTGCTTTGCACTTCGGCGCCTGGCGCGCACCGCCGGGAGACCCGCAGTGAGAGAGTGCTATTTCGCGACAGTGCACTCAATCTTGACGTATGGCATGGAGATGTGGGCCCGTGTTTCTGACTGGACTCGTGCATTCTCAATGCAGAAACGAGCCGTTCGCGCGATGGTCGGAAAGCCGGTAGACGCCCCCGCGCGGGATATTTTCCCTACCGTGCTTATTTATCTACAACGCAGCAGTGTTCACGCATGACCATATAGATGCGTTCAAATCTAGAGGCGTGAACACCAACTATCCGTTGCGCAGCAATAAACATAATTAAAACCGGCCAAGTGCGAGTTGGACTCGCGCACGAAGGTTTCCGTACCATTATCTATAAAAACGGCAAAAAAATCACGTTTGTTGTATAAGAGCCCCCGTTTAAAAAAAAATTTTTGTTTTTAGTATTTGTTGTTATAGCGGCAACAGAAATACATAATCTGTGAAAATGTCAACTCTCTAGCTATCACGGTTCTTGAGATACAGCCTGGTGACAGACAGACGGACGGACGGACAGCGAAGTCTCAGTAATAGGGTCCCGTTTTACTCTTTGAGTACGGAACCCTAAAAATAGACTGGTCGCGGAGCCGCACAGACTCGCTAAGTCAGATCGTTCATTGTATTATGCCTAGCACATCAGTTTACAATCGCCTACCCGATGTAGTTAGGGATGCAGCCACTCCCGCCGGATTTAGAGGTAGATTGAAGAAGTATCTTATGACAGAACTGTTCTACAGCTATGAAGAGTTCTTCAACCTACCGCTCACATTGTCAGATTTACATACAAATTTGTAACTTAGAAAATGTTACCTTATTAATTATTATACTTACCTAATTCAAGAATGTAAATGAGATTTGTACCTACAGAAAATCGAATATATTAATTATAAAATTTTAATCATAAATAGCCTACATAACAACATACATGTTAGTTATATAGGTATCCAAGTTTTGTATGACCTATAACAATTGTTACGAATAAATATTTGTATATGTATTTGACTATGGTAGTAGTGTAAGCATGGGTAGTTTGGCAACTGTCTTCCAGGCGGAGACATATGCCATAATTGCCTGTGTACAGGAGAATATAGACAGGCAAACCAAAGGGCAGACTATCTATATAGGGTAAGTGCACCAGTGAATGAACGCTTAAGGATATTTTTGACTTTAAAAATTGTTTTATGTAAGATATACATAATATCGACCGTGACTGTTTGTACAGCTCAAACAAGTATTCTAGTTTGCTTAAATTACTTTGCTTTTGCAATAAGTTTCCATAACTTTAAGTTATTTGACCTTTCAGGTAGAAAAATGGAAAATCACCAGTGAATGAACAGGGTTTTCTAGTAAATGAACAACTAAAAACCAGTGAATGAACTACTGTTATAGTTATGGTTTGTTGGTTTAAATTGCTGTTTAGCGATTTTGTTTGGAGTATCTCGATATACCAACACACGGGGTGGTAGTTAATGGTTTACTTTTTCTAAAACAATTAAAAAACTGTAACAAATGTTCGTTCATTAACTGGTTCCAAAAAACTAATAAATGAACTAGGTAATTATCGGTCGATGTTCATTTACTGGAAATCTATGTGTGAGTGAATGAACTAACTTTATGTTCGAAAATGAGGTTTGTTCGAACACTGGACCAACGATGGACAAACCATTGGTGGTTATGCTACTAAAAACTAAATCTTATTACAATAACTAGAACATAAGATTTTGCGAAAACATTAAAACAGGCGTTGCCAGTGAATAAACACTCCTGTTCATTCACTGGATTTAGGCGGTTTTTAATTCTAGTTATAGAACAGCTTCTAAAAAAGCGGCCAAGTGCGAGTCGGACTCGCACATGAAGGGTTCCGTTAAATAAATTGCTTTTTACGATTTATGACGTATTAAAAAAAACTACTTACTAGATCTCGTTAAAACCAATTTGCGTTGAAAGTTTGCATGGTAATGTGCATCATATATTTTTTTTAGATTTATCATTCTCTTATTTTAGAAGTTACAGGGGGAGGGGGCACATATTTCACCACTTTGGAAGTGTCTCTCGCGCAAACTATTCAGTTTAGAAAAAAATTATGTTAGAAACCTCAATATCATTTTTGAAGACCTATCCATAGATGTTCATCATACACGTATGGGTATGATGTAAAAAAAAATTTTGAGTTTCAGTTCTTAGTATGGGGAACCCCAAAATTTATTGTTTGTTTTATATTTTCGTGTGAAAATCTTAATGCGGTTTACTGAATACATCTACTTACCAAGTTTCAACAGTATAGCTCTTATAGTTTCGGAAAAAAGTGGCTGTGACATACGGACGGACAGACAGACAGACAGACAGACAGACAGACGGACATGACGAATCTATAAGGGTTCCGTTTGTTGCCATTTGGCTACGGAACCCTAAAAAACGAGAATCTAAACTTAAATAACTTAAAAAGATGTTTGAATAGCACAATTTCGCTCTTATGATTTCCAAAAACCACACACCATAAGTTACAAGTTTATAAAACTAGTACAATGGCACATCAAATAAAAGGTAACAATCTTGTCCCCTTATTACCGGCTCATACAAAAAATCCACGCCCATAGCCCGTCAACTTTAAGCTTCGCTCAATTAGTAACTGTTGCGACTGAGTTGATATAAATGTTACAAAACCCTTACAGTGAATGCTTCTAATCGAGAAAAAAATTACTTAGTAGGTCCAGAACCATTTGTGGGACTCTCGCAGGGGACCATAATATCGGCCTTTAAAGCCTACGGCCAAAACCAAACACCAACATGAGTGGAGGAATGAGGCTGGCTTAAGGCACTCTAAGCTCTTCATAGTGGACTCGGGCTGGACCAGAAAACTCTGGAAATCCAGTACGAAGCAACTCAGAATTATATCTGGGGTGTTCACAGGTCATTTCGGGGTCAAGGATCTCTTGGCCAAGGTAGGACGGGACTATCGGATAGTTTAGACTGTAGAATGTGTGGCGAGGAGGATGAGACTATGGAACATTTATTGTGTGAATATCATGCCCTTGCCAGACAAAGAATGAACTACTTTGGTAACGGTTAGCCGCAACCAAAGGCATTCAAGGTGCTCCCGGCGAACTGCATCATCCGCTTTGTGGAAATGATGGAGCAAGCCTGGGAGCAGGTATAAAGGAGACGGCAAATGCACAAAAAATCCCACTGGGTCGAAGTCCATCCGAAATGGCCCTCACCTAGATAAGATAAGATAAGCTGCAGAATTCACGAAACGGTCTTTTTAGGTTTCCGTACTCAAAGAGTAAAACGGGACCCTATTACTCTCCGCTGTCCGTCCGTCCGTCTGTCTGTCACCAGGCTGTATCTCACTGATACCGTGATAGTTCCAGTTGAAATTTTCACAGTTGCCGCTGTAACAACAAATACTAAAAACAGAATAAAATAAATATTTTTATTGATAATGGTACGGAATCCTTCGTTCGCGAGTCCGACTCGAACTTGGCCGGTTTTTTTTCAATTTATTTTATTTCGATTGACTGAATCATCAAAAAAACGATATATTAATTATTGAACCTGCTCACATAACTTCACGAGAATCGGTTGAGAAATACGACCGGTAGAGATGAGAAACCTGAGAACAGCCGGGCAGCTGGAAATCTAGACATCTGGACATACGAAAGAATTTTGGCACAAGCTGAAACGGAGACCTTCGTTCGCTTCGCTCGCTCATTCAGATTATTATTAGAAATAGGTCTTTGAATTAATGAATGAACTATTTTATTTCGGGTCTTCACCGACCCATATAAGAGGTGTTAGTTACATTTTGATTAGTCATAAGGTTAGGTTAGACAATATAAAGCTCACGAGTACATACAATTTAACACACAACACTACTTCTTGACTTCTTGTCTTTACTAGTTGACACCTGACACTCTTGACAGCAAATTTTTGACCAAATAAACTATGTGTGTTTATATTCTCTTTGTTGTTGACTTTCGAATGATCCATGGAACATGGCGGAACGTGCTCCAGACAGTTTTTGAAGTGGATACTTCTTTGCTCGCGTTCTTGTATAGGGGTACAGTTCAAAATGTATCACATGACTTCCGGAATAACTTTTTGTAGAGAAGCATAATCTAATCTCCACTTATAATAAATCTCTAAATTAAAAAAAGAATCAGCCAGTTTGAAACTAAGCTTTCTGTGGTACGAATGTTCTCAGCATCCCATGGACGGAAAAATATGGAACATTTTATATAGGTACATTATTATTCCAGCTGCAACTTAGGATAGTTTTTATCCGACTGCGACAATTAATTTATTTTCCGTAATATACGACTTCATTTAATTTTTCATTTATTATTCTTAAAGTATATCGCCGCAACATCTGTCAGCTAAAAGAAACGTCAAAATCACAGACTAATAAGAAATACTACGGACAAAATGGCGGAATTGCTTTGCCTTTCTTTCGCCTATTAATAATTTTAATCCCGTCTACGATATACATTGACGAGACACATAGGTACCAAAAGCAAATATAAAATTAATCGATTTTGATATGCGAACTTATATGCGCAAATGTCGAATTAAGGCGTAATTTGTACAAATGTAACAACAAATTCGAACAATATAAACTTGGTTTTTTTGCATAGCACGCGCGCGCGCTCTTTGCGTATTCAGCCAAACCACGAAAATCGAAACTCGAAGTTCGTATATCTGCATTCCTGTCATTTGTTAGTGCGATAGAGATAGAGATACCCGAATATTTTCGAATTCCGAAGTTCGTGGTTTAAAAGAAAATACGGATGTCGGATAGATCTAAATTAATATTTTATTTGTGAATATGGTTAAAGTACATTACTTACCTAGGGCGGTTAAACAAAGAATGTCTCAAACAAAAAGATAAACATGCGCTCTGAGGCTTTCTTTATTACCGCCCGTGGTGAGTACACAATTTTACGTCTCTATTTGGCCAGGAAGTGGGGTTTCCCGCACGCATAGCGTGCGGTAATTCCTACTTTATGGCCAGGTATGACGTAAAAATGATTTGGAAATACTATTGTTGTTATTGTTTTAGTATATTTGACTAGCTTTAAGTTTGATATTGTACGTCTGAAATGGGCAAGCTGTTGGACTTTATTTTACCCAAAACAACTAAATGTACACAGTTCTGACAATAAAGAAATCTTATTTTATCTTATCTTATCGAAAATAGGGATGTAGACACTAAACAAAATAATCATAATGTTGTATTATCTCGAAAAAAAACAACGCAAGAGGCTATATAGGTAATCACTAAGTTATAAGTGTATAAAGTTTTAAGAGGGGGTTTGTTGCGTCTCTTTTCCGCAAAACGCACCTTTATAATGAAACGATTGTTTTTTACTATGACGCTCGAGGATTGTGACGTCACGGTCCCTGATCGTTTTCTCACTCTAACAAGCGACATTAAAACGGTTGTAGCTTCGTAATTTTTTGAGATATTTGAATGAGTTTTTCGTTTCTTCTTTCTTTTGAAGTGACTCTACAGCTACACCTCTATTTGGAAGACAAGCGGAAATAATCCATACTATCCATACTAATAATCCATACTTCCATACTAATATTATAAATGCGAAAGTGTGTCTGTCTGTCTGTCTGTTACCTCTTCACGCCTAAACCGCTGAACCGATTTAGATGAAATTTGGTATACAGATAGTTTGAGCCCCGGGGAAGGACAAAGGGTAGTTTTTATATCTGAGGGGCTGAAATTAGGGGTTGGAAATTTGTATGGAGCTACTTAAACCGCTGCACCGATTTAGATGAAATTTGGTATATAAATAGTTTGAGCCCCGGGGAAGGACAAAGGGTAGTTTTTATATCTGAGGGGCTGAAATTAGGGGTTGGAAATTTGTATGGAGCTACTTTAACCGCTGCACCGATTTAGATGAAATTTGGTATATAAATAGTTTGAGCCCCGGGGAAGGACAAAGGGTAGTTTTTATATCTGAGGGGCTGACATTAGGGGTTGGAAATTTGTATGGAGCTACTTAAACCGCTGCACCGATTTAGATGAAATTTGGTATATAAATAGTTTGAGTCCCGGGGAAGGACAAATAATAGGTTTTATCCCGGAAATCATCCCCTAAGGGGGTGAATGGGGGGGGGGGGGGGTGAAAATTTGGATGTAATCTATTTTGATGAAATTTGGTGTAGATATAGGTTAAGTCCTGGGAAATGACATGGGATAGTTTTTACCCCAGAAATCATCCCCTAAGGGGGTGAAATTAGGGGTGAAAATTCGGATGGAACCCATTTTAATACAATTTGGTATAGAGATAGCTTGAGTCCTGGGAAAGGACATAGGATAGTTTTAATTCCGGAAATCACTCCCTAAGGGGGTGAAATGGGGGGGGGGGGGGAGAATTTGGATGAATCCCGTTTAGATGAAATTTGGTATAAAGGTCGTTTGAGTCCCGAAGAATGACATTAGATAGTTTTTATCCCGAAAATCATTCCCTAAGGGTATGAAATAGGGGGTGAAAGTTTGGATAAAATCCATGTACCTAGATGAAATTTGGTATAGAGATAATTTGAGACCCTTCGAAGGATATAGAATAGTTTTTGCCTCGGAAATCATCCCTTAAGATGGTAGAAGTTTGTTTGCATTATATTTTCTAAGTATAAGTTCTACGCGGACGAAGTCGCGGGCAACAGCTAGTTTCAAATAATTGTTTGTTACATGTTTCAATCCTTCTTTACTTGCCATTAGTTACATATTACCATTAGTAGGTTAATCACAAAATGTTATTTAGTTTATGTGGCGGACATGAAAATAATGCTGAAATCACCGCCATTTTCAATGTATCGCGAGTCAAATGAGCTACGTCAGTCAATATTGCCATATATACCGATTTATCTGTACCTACTTATACAGATTTTATTGAATTAATTCAGATATATATATTACGGGTACAGCCAACAAAGAAGTATCCACTTAAACTTAATTAACGGTTGTATCTCCGACACAACCCGCTTCTTTTTTATTTTCTGCTTCCTGCTGTTTAAAGTATAATTTTGATAGCATATTATGCAGTGAATGGCAAACATGACGGCTACAGTTCATGAAGAATTTTCCTGGAAGTGCGAATAACCAATTCTTGGGCATCATTCGGCGGTTCGTGGTCGCGGCCGCCATTATGCTTTGTACTCTTAGAGCATTAAACCAACCGGAGACGACACGCGCACACTTTTCTATCTAAAAAAGTCTGCCGTTTTCGGCGCGGGGGACGAGGCAACGCACACAAATCATGTTAACACCAATGCATTTTTCCGATAGTGTCACTACACACGCACACGACAAAATTATCAAACACCAGCATAAACTATACTCACACAAGTACAAACACATACACAGACAACCTGTCCGTGAAAGAGATGACGTCAGCTCGAAGTAAACATCGATAGTGCGAGGAACACGTCGATAATAAATAATAAACTTATCGATATTTCATGTAGGTCCGGAAACGAATGCTCAAAAAAAGGTATAGAGGGAAATGCATGGAACACAATTTTTGACTTCGTAACTTTGTTTGGACTAGTTAGGAAGTAAACAAATCAAAAGTCCTTGCCCGTAACCCTTGAGCCGGAGGGGTGGGGGGTTTTCAAAGTCCCATTATTCGGTTTTTCACCTATATCTCGGAAACTATGCGTCCTAGCGACATAACTATTCTAAACAAAATGAAAGGTGATTAAATTTGCCACAATTTTTATAATATCAAGTTTTTCGATATCTTGTACAGTTTTCGAGATATAAGATATTATACCATCGAGTACTATCGAGCTGATCTGATGATGGAGATGGAAGGCGGCCATAGGATATCATATTGAAATGCCATGATCGGTACTTATTAAAAGGGATTTTTTTTTATGCACGTAATATACGATCTTTGGACAGACGGTAAACGGATAACAGGATTTTTTTTCCACATGAATAACTGGCCTGAATTTTGGTTCAGGCAGGACAGGTTAACACTGTACTGTATCTTTTGGAGATAACATAAAACAAGAAACAAAGAATAAAAAGCAACTTTTATAAAATAACATTCAAAATGCTGGGAGCAAATAGTGCTAGTCTCGTTTAGGAGTCCACGACACATGATTTCCACAAGCTCGGATACAGACATCCTGAATCATTACATCTTTTGGGAATCTGAAAAATAAATTATAAGAATAACATACTTATAATGTTAATCGACATTTGTTTTTGTGCTGTCCCTTCACTAACTTTCGTAGTACAGTGTTGCTAGAGTAACAAATTTAAAATGCATATTTACGGAACAAGTGACGATCGTAAATTCCGTATAATTAATAAAATACAGCCTAAACATATTATATTTAAAACATTAAATAAAAATATTATATGGTGAAAATAAAAGAATAAATGAATTTGCAAACAGTAATACATCATTAATTAATTAAACATCTACAATTATAAATTTCACGTTATTTATGGTTGGTACCATTTTTATTGGATAAACTGTGTTAATAATAACGAATATAAAGTAGAACTTATAATTAAACATCTATACAGTCAACTTTAAAAAATACCCAAAATAGACCAATCAAATTAGCTTACCCTGGACATAATTCGTAAACTCGTTGTTTTTATTGTTTTATCGGATTTTACTATTCAGTATCAAATATTAATGAAATATATTAAGTAAAAAATCTGCGATCGTAACCGTAGTTAAAAAAAACACGAGTTAACGTACACTACCTAACTTTTTCCTAAAAGTAAAAAAGGTAACCAAGTACCGTGTTAGTATAACTTTGAGGTGCATTCAAATTCGATCACTTAATAGCAAAATTAAACTGAAATCAAATTCGCATATACGTTTTTTTTCACAGTTTTCCTCTGATCTCATTATCTAGACAAGCCAAAATGGTAACTATGATGTTTTTATCTGTTTAAGCTATATTGCGTCTTTTTAGACATTTAAGACAATATTTAAACATTTATTTGTAACGTTTTAATAATAATGTATTTCTCAGTAATTATAAATAGTAACTATGATTTTTTTGTTTACTTATAGCCTTTTGTGAACGATAATCATGATTTCATCAAAATCAAGCATGTTAATTTCACGCTTAAGAAATTGAAAATTTAATTGAAAATACTCGCGACCTTGTCGTGGAGCCAGATGCATGCGGTGGGTGCGAGGTGGGGAGAGAGTGGGGCGCCAGCGGGCGAGCGCACGGCGAACCCGTCTTAACGAGTTTATTTCAATTACGTGTTTTGCACCGACCGCGCCGTGTACAAATAAAACAAATATAACGAAATATCCTAATTGTAGGATTTTTAGCTCTAATAAAAAAAAAACACAGTTTGTCCCTTACGCCCTTTGAAAACTCTGGTCCAAAGGGCGTAAGCAACGATTGATTTGCTTTTATCATCGAAAACATAAGTAAACTCTTAACTGTTAAGTAAATGAAAGAGATGATGTCATGATCGTGGTTAGCATAAAAAAACCGGTCAAGTGTTCCGGACCACCCCGTACAATAGAAACAGGTCCACTATAAACTGACACTCACTAAGTATGTATTTACATACTTAGTGCGTGTCAGTTTATACTGGACATCAAATTTTCAGTGATGTAACTAAAAATTTACGGTTTTCGCAATTTTTCCTTTATTTGTGCTATAAATACTTCGTACCAAATTTCAAGATTGAGAGTTCACGGGATATGGGCATGGGCATTTCGTCCCTTACGCCCTTTGAGCCTACGGTAGTCGATATCCTTATTGGCAAAATTGAGCCGACAGGCCAGAACGCCAAAACAAAGAGAAGATATGCTTATTGTCACCCACCCAGAGATGGGATAAATTTATTCGAATACGAATAACGTTTAAGAATAAATAGGATTATTTGCGAATGACGAATAAATATTTCGAATATTTATTCGCCAATATTTATTCGCGAATAACTTCTTCATTCGCATAATCATTCGTAATGCTTTTCGGGAATAATATTTTGAACGAATATTGTAGGAATGCTTTTTAATGGAATATATCTCAAAAACGTAATAATTTCCTACAGACAGAACAGAGATACCAAGTTTCTAAATTTGTTAGAAAAAGGTTACCGCTTCATCAAGGGTACCAATTAACATCGCCGTGCATGGTGAAACGGATATTAATTGTAATTATTTCACCTGTTTTATTTTTACTATTTCGGCTTTACCACGGGTGAAAAAAAAAACCGGTCAAGTGCGAGTCAGACTCGCGCACCGAGGGTTCCGGACCACCCCGTACAATAAAACCAAGTCCACTATAAACTGACACTCACTATGTATGTATTCACATACTTAGTACGTGTCAGTATATACTGGACATACAATTTTCAGTGATGTAACTAAAAATTTACGGTTTTTGCTATTTTTCCTTTATATGTGCTATAGGGCGTTGCTTCGCACCAAATTTCAAGTTTCTGAGTGCACGGGAAGTAGGTTTTGATTCCCTTGCGGGTTTCGAAAACTTGCGGAAATTTGCGGCATAAACAGCTGTATCTTTTGATTGCGTTGGCTTAGAAGTTTGATTTTTTCACAGCTCCAAAAGACAGTAAACCTGAGTATTTGATATAAATTTCAGCTTAATTCATTTATTTGTTGCAGTATGGGTCTTACAAGATGTTACATATAAATACAGTTCCAGCATAACCCTGTTAGGGCACAGCAACATTAATATAAAAAATATTAATTCTAAAATAATGTATGCACACACTATGCACAGGAATTCAAACTTTTAATGATTGATACCTCCACGCGTTCCTGAGAAAAAGGGTATTGACAGACGGACGGACGGACAACAAAGTGATCCTATAAGGGTTTCGTTTTTCTATTTTGAGGCACGGAACCCTAAAAACACACAGATCAGAATATAACATGATTAAGTACATACAATGTACAATTACAGGTATATAGTTGAACAATCTTACATGCGTAATCGCCTCTAATAACATAACATTGATCCAATTACAGACAGTGGCTGTCCATAAATTACGTCATTTCAAAACAGGGGGGGGGGGTCTATTGGATGACGGTAGTCATTTTATGAGGCGGGTAGTGTCCATTTAGGAATTAACTGGATGATGATAGGAGGGGGGGTCAAGAATTGACAAAAAACAACCGGCCAAGTCCTGAGTCATGGATGTTTTCTGTGTATTTAGGTATTTATTTATCTATATAAGTATGTTTATCGTTCGTCTAGTACCCATAATACAAGCTTTGCTTAGTTTGGGACTAAGCCGATTTGTGTGAGATTGTAAAAGAAAAAAAAAACTGGTTTTTAGTATTTGTTGTTATAGCGGCAACAGAAATACATCATCTGTGAAAATTTCAGCTGTCAAACTATCACTGTTGTTAAGACACAGCCTGGTGACAGACGGACAGACAGAGAGACTGACAGACTGACAGACAGACAGACAGACGGACAGCGGAGTCTTAGTAATAGTGTCCCGTTTTACTCCTTGAGTACGGAACCCTAACAAAACAATGGTTCAGTTTCAATTGTTTTTTCGAGTTGTTGAGTTGCCGCTGAAGATAAAATTGTCCCGTAAAAATTTATTACGACTTTCAAAGTGGATGAACACAAAAACAATGTGGAGACCGGATGATTGCTGCTTTTAGTAATGAAACACCTTCAAAGACGACAATATACAGGTGGTATTCAGAATTTCAACGTGGCCAAGTATCCCTCACGGACGACGCGCGTGAAGGTCGACCAAAATCGGCAGTTACGCAAGAAAACGTCCACATTGTGAGTCAGCTGATAAAAGAAGACAGTTATGTGACATATCGGGAAATTCAGGAGTCTTTGGGGATTGGAATGAGTCAGATACAAGTTATTTTACAGGAAGAACTAGGCGTGCGAAAGTTGTTTTCCCGTTGGATCCCGCACTTATTGTCTGACGAGCAGAAAACGACTCGTGTCAATTGGTGCCGCAAAACATTGAATAAATTCAACGGAAGAAGCTCAAATGCAGTTTTTAGGGTCGTATCAGGTGACGAGTCGTGGATATACGCATATGAGCCTGAAACTAAAAACCAATCTCGAGTATGGGGTAACGAAGACGAGCTTCAAGCCAGCAAAAGTTATTCGCTCTCGCAGCAAGGCCAAGAAGATGGTGGCTATGTTTGTCTCCAAATCGGGTCACGTGGCTACTATTCCACTTGAAGATCGTAGAACGGTCAAAGCCGATTGGTATACAAGTATTGGTTTGCCGAGTGTCTTTGCTGAACTTAGGAAAAAAGGCCTAGTCGCCGCATCATCCTTCACCACGACAATGCCAGCCCTCACACCGCTCGTAAAACAAATGAGTACCTGGAAGGTGAAAAAGTCGAACTACTGGACCATCTTCCATACAGCCCTGACCTAAGTCCCAACGACTTTTTCACATTCTCCAAAATCAAGGATAAGTTGCGTGGTGGGCGCGGTGTTTCGGACACCGGCAGAAGCAGTGGAGGCTTTTAAAATGGCCATTTTGTCGACTCTTTTTCAGCGTTCAATAAGTGTTTTAACGACTGGTTTGAACGCATGGAAAAGTGCATAAAATATAAGTCATAAGTCTTTTATTTATAATATTATTAATATTACATGTCATTGTATTAGTTTAAATTAAATTTATATACTAATAATTTATATACTAATAGTTATATAAAAGAGAATACTTTGAAAAACAAAAAAAAATACTTAAATCAATGTTACTGCATATTTTTTTTTATTCCCGAAACTTTCAGTTTGACCCTCGTAGTGACCCTGCCTGCGTAGCCGGAGGTCCCGGGTTCGAATCCCGGTAAGGGCATTTATTTGTGTGATGAGCACAAATATGTGCTCCTGAGTCATGGATGTTTTCTATGTATTTATGTATTTATTTATCTATATAAGTATGTTTATCGTCGTCTAGTACCCATAGTAGTTTGCTTAGTTTGGGACTAGATCGATTTGTGTAAGATTGTATAAGAAAAAAAAAGAAAAAAAAAATCTGTGTTTTAGTATTTGTTGTTATAGCCGCAACAGAAATACATCACCTGTGAAAATGTCAACTGTCTACCTATCACGGTTCGTGAGATACAGCCTGGTGACAGACGGACAGACAGACAGACAGACAGACAGACGGACAGCGGAATCTTAGTAATAGGGTCCCGTTTTACTCTTTGAGTACGGAACCCTAAAAACGACGACGTAATATATGGACAAGCCCACACACATGACATATTGAAACAAACCTGTTAAATGCCCCATGAAGTGACTCATTTAACTCACAAAAATATTGTTAATTAGTAGAAAAGGGTATTAATACTTGAAAATAGGTACACTTGTAGTGATCGTGTTAAATTCGTGTACGTGTTACAACGAGCAACCGCATCCTTAAATATTATTCGTGGATTTATTGGAATGAAATGAGAATAAATCATTCGTCATTCGAAAGTGTAGACGAATAAATTATTCGCGAATAAATGTTTATTCGAATAAGAATCATTCCAATAATGCCCCTTTCTGCACCCACATAAGTAACATATTTTATTTAAATAATTCTATACAGAAGACTGAGTGCTTATTAATAGGTAATCGACATTCCACGACAATTATGTCTCATGCTGAACAACTTAGTTATTATCGATCTAATGAACACAATATTTCAATAAATCTCCACCCTAGCCGAACCGTGGTAAACGCCACGTTCGTGTTTATAAATGTTTGACAATCATTGACCTATCCATAATAAATGAAGGCCGAAACGCATTGACAGCGGTGGCGAAGCGGCGCGCCGCTTCGCCACCGCTGTGGCGGCGGCGCGGCGCAGTGTGGAGGTGGTACCGGCTGTAATGTTCGATCTAATACGAATGGGTCCGCACAGAATACCGGCCGGGAAAAAAGCGTTCGGATCCTTTCATATTAGCTCGAACATTACAAGTACCGCCTCCGCGCCACCCCGCGCCGCTTCGCCACCGCTGTCAGTGCGTTTCGGCCTTGAATGCCTGCGACTCGCGACAGCACGGTCGGTAGTTGAGGCGCAAAGCAATGACGGCCTTATTCTGCAAGAGATAAGGTTCATATTAAAACTTAAATACGAAAAAATATGAATTAATTAATAATCGTGGATATTTTTTGTTTAATTTGTTTCTTATAGTACTAATAATATGTTGACCGCATAAATCAAACACTTTCCAAGTAGTTATGTATTTTGGTTTTCCAAAAACTACCAATATTTGTAATTTTAGAAATCCGCAAAGAGAATCTGTTTAATTTTTAATAATTTATCAACACACATAATATACTATTCAGAATAATTTGTTAAATTGCAGTTATCTATAATTTCTGGTAAGATAAGCCAGAAAATGTGTAACTTACTGAACTTTCTTTATTATTAATAGTCCCGGTTGATTAATTAGATTAATGTTGATTTCTTTAACTGGAATGCAAGCTTTATATCATAATAGAGGCACTTTTACAAAGTTACATATTATGCTGCACTTATGAAATCAGAATTTGTTAAAAATTTAGATTTTTGGTTTTTTTACAATGACGCGGAACCCTAAAATGTTTAATTCTTTTTATTTTAACTATAACTAACAATACTTTACATCATAGAAAAAGAAAATTACAGTTATCGAATTATGTCCGGGTTTAGCTAATTTGATTGGTCTAAAAGTAGAGCTAGTACCATTAAGTGGGAACACTGTTAGATTGACAATATTTTTTAGTTTTTTGCAAATTTAATGCACTATTTGATAATATTTAAACGTAATAATACTAACAGATGAAAAGTAACGTTATCCTTTTGTACATTAGATATTTCTGATCTCTTATTACACGAGAACACGTTGCAATTCGGCATTTTTAGCTCAGGTCATTCCGCGCTCACTGCGATTCATTGAATGGCGCGGAGCGCGCGGCAACTAGTTTTATATAACCGCTATGACCGGCGGTCTCGTACCTTTGGCAGAGGGGAACGCCTGGCAATGGCTACTCCGGTTGGTTTAATGCTCTAAGTTTGTACTGCTCCAGCTATCACCCGGTGCATCGTGAAGGCCTTCTACCGTACATCATGCTAATAAAACTGTTTAATTTATAAACCTACTGACTCTGGCAAAGGCCCTCGAGGCTGCCATTTCTTTTATAATAATAATAGTGACCAAATAAACTAAATTGTTGTTTTACAATCGTTAGGTTCGTTTAATTATTTCCATCACTCCGTACATTAAATATTGTTCAATAAAACTCGCGATCTGTGTGATATTCATTTATTGAACCATAAATATAGCCGTAAAGTGACCTTAAGAAGGTGGCTGCATACATTCAACACATAAGCATTATAATTATAACAATAAGCATCCAAACATACTTATTTAAATATAATAATAATATATTTAAACTTACCACAAGGACCTTCATAGATAGGTAAGCAAATTTCATTTTGGCATTTATTATTTCGTCAATAGGTCATTTAAAAAAATCAATAAACAGTAAAAATCGTCTGAAGGTTATCGTGTTGTATTAAAAATATACATTTATTTTTAATTCTAATTATTTTGCAGAATGAATCAACCTACAACCATGTATTAGCCTTAATTAACTTTATCCTATCATCATCATCATATCAGCCGAAAGACGTCCACTGCTGGACTTTATCCTATAACCAACGACAATTTCCTCTTTCTTATTAATTATCTTATCTTATCTAGGTGAGGGCCCTTTCGGATGCACTTCGACCCAGTGGGATCTTTTGTGCATTTGCTTTCTCCTTTATACCTGCTCCCAGACTTCTTAATAATTACGTACTCATAACATTTTGTATAGTTACTCATACTTATTACTAACTTAGCTTACTTACCAACGCTTATTATCAAGTGCACCAAGAAACATTTCCATACTTTATGAACTTCCAATATTATGTATGTTTGTTGTTTACCTTACATTACTAGTCAAGCAAAAGTTTGTAATATATGAAAATAAAATAAAAAAAGTGAGCCGAAATTAGCTTACTTTATATGACATGTTTTAAAACTGAGGGCCGCAGGAACACACTGTTAAAATTTAAAATTATCTGGAATTCTCCCGGGCACCAGGTATAAATGAATATAAACGCACATTTAATAAGATACATTTTCAATACATTTGCTCGTAACGTGCCTCTTATTGTGCCGCTTTTAGGCTCATAATCTTGGGTATTAAACACGCGTGTTTTATAACATTACGACACTTGTGTGTTATGTTTATATCCCGAATAAGACACGTTGGCACCTTGCAGCAAGGTGTATGTATGGACTCGGCGCATTCTTAAATCGACCGGGTTATACAGGTTTGTTTTTAATTCTCGGCAAATGGCCTCTTACTCGACTAAACAAATTAAATCCTTCTTGTGAATTAATTGATTATTTCTTCTTGGATATGATATAGAAACGTTTCGTTTAGTAAAACTATTTACTTTTGATAACATTTTACATGAATTAATAATGAATAAGAAAATATTTATTTTGTTTTGTATTGGCTGTTTAGAGATTTCATCTAAGCCTCGCTGCAGGCGCACTGCGCGAACTTCACAAAAAAAATAGTTGCGCGCTATTATAGGTTATAGGTAATCTCACAAATATTATTAAACATTGATGATGCGTGTTTGGTTATTATTAAAAATGTTGACTCGTGGTGAATAGAAAAGTGATAAATAGAATTGATGCCACTCACTGCAGTACATTCTTGGAGATGTAAGTACAAATATGTGAGTAAAAACCTGTTGTCACCAATAACTAAAGGAAACAACTTAGGAGCCTGTAACATTTTCATTTTATGAAAAGGATTTTTTCCTCGCAAATGTGTTGAAAAACGTCGTATGACACGCGTGAGCTTTGATAATTACATCCTCGGCTCTCTTATCACGCTCACCTGCGGTTCGCGTGACAATTTCGCCTCTGATGTAATGATCAACATACCTCACTTGTATCACAATGTACTATTACATTGCATAATAAAAGTACGAGAACGAAAATACTCTAAATCTGAAAATTAAGTATTTATTATGCCTACTTATATAAATACCTACATAATAATTTAAATCTATATCTGCGAGGTAACAGAGCATCTACACATAAATGTTATACTTACTTAGTAATTCTTCATATACAGCCTCTTGATGGGCAATATTTAACTATAAAATAAAATCATCATTTATTTCAGGCAGAGGCCGAAATTCATTAAAATCAGCAACACATATTATTAAAATGACTGCCTAAATGGCCTAAATCTCTAGGCAGAGCCCATAAAAGTGTTAGCAGATACAAAAAAACCGGCGAAAAGCGTGTCGGGCCACGCTCAGTGTAGGGTTCCGTAGTTTTTCGTCCGTCACAGGAAGTGTGTGAAATTATTGTGTATTTTTTTTCAAAAACTATTCATACTGTCAAGTTCAAAATAATTTTCCCATAAAGTTTTTATAAAGTTCTACTTATGAGATTTTTTTCATATTTTTAAAACTTATGGTTCAAAAGTTAGAGGGAGTACATTTTGTTTACTTCTGGAGCGATTATCTCCGAAAATATTAACATTATCAAAAAATTATTTTAGCAAACCCCTATTCATTTTTAAATACCTATCCAACAATATATCACACGTTAGGGTTAAAATGAAAAAAAAAACACTCCCCACGTTACGTATAGGGGAGGTAACCCTAATAAAATAAAATAAATCACTTTTTATTTTACCACTTTATCGGCGTGATTGATATACATATTAGTACCAAATTTCAGCTTTCTAGTGCTAACGGTTACTGAGATTATCGGCGGACGGACGGACAGACAAAGCGAAACTATAAGGGTTCCTAGTCGACTACGGAACCCTAAAAACATAACTTACAAAACTATTGTTAATAAAAAGACAGAGGTCAGAAACACAGCACGAGATATTATATATTCGAGTACCTACCGGGTGAGCTAAAAATTACTACTATACTTACAATTTAATATTTATAGTGGGTACTATAATGTGTTAGGTTAGGTTAGGTTACTACTAATTGCTCTCGTTAATATCTGAGATCAATTGCAATTCATCATCAGACAACATTTAATTATTTTCTAATTACCTAACTTACGAAGCAAGAAGGACAGCTACAGCGGTGGTAGTAGGCAAGGTAAACGCAGTGGCCCGGAAAACCAGAGATAACAGGTTCGTTTCTGTTTTTTTTACAAGCTTTATATTAACTTGCACTGTTCGTATGTATGTAAATATGTAAGTAAATAAGTTGTCCGTCAAAGTTTGCAATCCATTTTTCAGTCACTTCCCGTTAGCCGATTTAGCTGAAATGTTGCTTGCATATGTGTATATCGCATGACAATGCAATGTTATGTTATGATGACTTGGAGCTGATCTGCTGCTGGAGCTGGAAGGTGGCCATAGGAACTCCGCAATTAAACGACACAACCCTATCGAATTTGGGCTCGTTAGAATCATCTCAATGAGTACTTGATGATGGTACCTATGCAGAAAAGTACAGTCGGCAATAAACGCTTGAACCAAAAATTAAATTTTTGACAGAAACTTATTTACATACTACGACGGTGGCAAATAAACATACGGTTTACCTGGTGTTAAACAGACATAGTAGCCTATGGATGCTTGCGATTCTAGCTGAATAACAAGCGTGTTACCCATCGTTATTGATTTTAAGATTCGTTGTGTTATTGTTCGTAATTTTGTCGTTATGCTTTGTTCTGTATTATTAATAATAATAAATAAATTAGTCATTCATTTAGCTACTAACCCATAATATTATATTAGGTACATTAAAAATTTAAAATAAACAATAAGTAATTTGGATGCAATTAAAATAAAATAAATTAAAAATTAAAATGAATTTCCAATCAATGAAAAAGTGTCGTTGACACTACCTTAACAATTACTCAAACAGAGTAATTTTGACTAGAGCAGTGAGCGAACTGACGTGCTAACATATTGCTTCGCTCTCGAGATCGTCGTCGTCTTTAAGTTTGTCTGTCAGAATTAATGGTACCTACTTACAATTGAATACTGCATTTCGAAATGATTCTAAAAGTTTACCTGACCTACTCCTTATGGAACGCATACCATACACGTGCAATAACTTCATCTCAATGGTATCCTCATTGCTAAGGGTCGGTCGTGAGTCGTGACTACCACAGGCCTCTTGCACCACTTTCCTCCTAGCACTTCTATTCTGCGCTGGTTCCTGCTGATGGCTTTACTGTGTCTATTACTGTATATCCACCGGGTAGACGCTCGTCCTGTCTTCCCTTCCACGTAATAATAAATACGACAAAAATAATAAGATTCTGGCTAAAACAGAATACCTACCTGAGCTCAGTCAATTGTCACTAATAAATGAACAAAACTCAATTAAAGAACTCTACGTTTCAACCTGTATTTCAATCTCTCTGGCTATAAATATCTAATAAGTTAAAAAACCCTTAATTTGTATATACAAAAATACACCCCCTGCTCATCTTCATTTAGCTACTTCTCCCATTTTGGAAGTTGGTTGAAAAAACCTCATAAGATTACGACTACTGGTTGATGTCGAGATAAAATATATTCATGAAGAAGTTAAAAATAAATTAATAAATATCAATAAGAGCAAATAATAAAGCATAGTTCATCATCTAAATGCTCGTAACTACAAACAGAGGTAACGTTTCTAATATTAATAATTAAATAATAATTATATTCCAAAATTTTCTAAAACGCAAAATACACATCATCGTCATCATATCAGCCGAAAGTCATCATATCTGCTGGACATAGGCCTCGGCCAAAGAGTGCCAAAGTGACGGGTCCTGCGCCACCCGTATCTAGCGAAAAAAACTCATGGCGAAGTATTAATCAATAGGTAACAGACCGCAACAAGTACAGAGCGCGTAACATACTTTGCAACACCACGCAAGAAACGTTGCAACATTAAGTAACACTATAACTACCTACGTAAATTCGAATTCGACCGTTTGCTACCAGGTAAAGCTTTATACCTTTTTATAATGAAAAGTGCGGGTGGTTAGATCAATAATATCGTCTGGAACCTAGTAACTGTTCTATTTCTTCTAATAGGATGGTAGTTTCATCTATCTCTTTTTTAATGATGGATTGCTACACAATAAGGTCACATATGGCGTAATTGACTTTCCCCTTACAAGTAATGCCTAGACTAATATGGTGCAATGTTAAGATTTCAGTTTTGTTCTAAAGATACTATTGACGTTTAGAAGAGAGTCCTACGCATATAGAATTACTAGCAAAAATAACATTTAGAAAACTAATGTTAGGCACCTATTCACTACATTCAAAGGTCATCTACATATAGAACTTGACAATTTCCTACAAAATATTAGTCTAAATATCCTACATAGGTAACCTAACCAATGTACTAAACACAAACCCTTCTCAAATATAGTATCTAGGTAAATAACTATTACAACCTTTAAATAACATATAGAAACGTAGTTACAGTTTTGGAAAAATAAACTAAAATGCGTCAAATATTGGTGAAAGAAACCGAGTGGAAGGTGAAAAAAACAAACAAAAATATGTCTACCTAGGTACGTCAAATATATGAAATAGCATTGTAATAGTCTTTACGTCATACGTGGCCATAAAGTAGGAATTACCGCACGCTATGCGTGCGGAAAACCCCACTTCCTGGCCAGATAGAGACGTAAAATGTTGTACTCACCACGGGCGGTAATAAAGAAAGCCTCAGAGCGCATATTTATCGCCCTTGTCTTCGGCTCGGGCGTCAAATACCTGCGATCTGAGACATTATTTGTTTAACCGCCCTAGGTAAGTAATGTACTATTATAAAAGATAATATAGTACAGGTAAAGTTTTCGTGATACATGAAGTAACTCCTCTAAATTCAATAATATTGGTCCCAAGCGGCTCTATAGCCTCAGCTGATTTGCTTAAAACTATTTATTATCACAGAATACAGCTACGAACGAACTCAATTGTACGTTTCAAGTGCAAAAGGTAACATCTACCGTGACAGCACCCGAAGTTCAATTTCATTGTGCACTTTAAACTCTTTACCAATCAGAGTAACATCGGGCTAAAACGGGATTCTTCATTTAAACAGTAACTAGGTAATGAAGAAGTATTGTGCAATCTGTTATATTAATTGATATACGTAATTACAACATTACTTATGTATATCACTAACACTTCAACTAATACATAAGAAAATGAACACATCGACATTAAAATACATCAATATGCAAAACATGAACAATTTTTTTAGTGGCAAAAGTGTATGTGAACATTTTTCTTGTAAAATCTTGCAAAGATTTCGTATAGTTAGGGTGTAAAAAATATTAATTTAACTAGAGTGATGCTATTGCTAATTTTCGAAATGAGCTTGAAGATTTTGCTGAAGTTTCCGGCGCTCCACTCGTATTGTTCTGGCCATCCACAGAGCCAGGATAATGCAGAGTATCTATCAACCAAAAAAAAACTTAAAATCTTGCCGATATCGTTTGGTAAATTAAATTGGACTGCAATGGCTTCTTAACTGAACCAAAAATAAATAACTGTCGCAATAATTTAATTAAGGATAAGTAGGTATTGTTATTCATGTGTATCGACAACTATAGAACATGCTGGATTTTGTAAGTCATCCGAAATAATGGAAGTAGCTAGTAAAAAAAAACAAAATCTACAAAAGTCTGTTGAGAACCAAAAATGAAAATTATTGAACCGAACATGACGTCGACTCGCAATGATAAACCATCACACAGCACACACACACACTCACCTCCAGCAAAGCAAAAATGACGCCAGTCGTGATGAAAATATTCCCTTTCAAAGCTTTCTTCTGTCGCATGGCCTCCTCGCATCCTCGCGCGTAGTAAGTCCGGTCCTTCAGGCAGGTGCCGTGGAGGCTTCTACGCGCGCCCCCTTCACGGAGGGGGTGAGCCCGGGAGCAGCAGGAGGGCGGGATGTCACGGTGGATGATGGCGTAGTCTTGAGGGCCGTCGACGCCGCAGCATTGGTTCTAGTCGATATTTTACAATTATTGTTTGGAAACTCAAATTTACTTTGGGCATGTTGTACACGGAAAACTCATTACTCTGAAAGCGTTGTTTGACTTTAATTTTTCTGAAAGCTCTTTTCCTACTCTATTTTTTTCCAGAAATATTAAGCTAGTTTAACCTGTTCATATCTTCATCGTATCAATATGTCGATTTTTTTAAATTAGGATTGTGTAATTCAAATTACTGTTCGGGAGAAAATAATATGTATTTAGTTTTTTATGAATTATGTCGTTTCAGACCTTTGGGTTGGTATAGTTTGTCTTACCTCCGACTGCAAGTTATCCCAATAATTCCGATGGCTGGCGATCTCATCTTCAACAGTAGCGTTCCGGTAGAACTGCATGCGCATCTCGCTGCTCCCTCCCACCCATGCGCTGAGCACTGCCCCTCCCACTCCCACAACTACCTCCACCGACACGAGGAATATGAAGAAGCAGGCGTGCTGAAAATAAAATTACTTCAATGTAACTGTTGAACACAGACAATGGATCTAATTTTATTGCCTACTTTCAATATCCACATCAATCGATTAGATAACTCAAGGTCAATTACACTTCTGAGCATAAAGTAACATGTTCCTCAAGGTGAAATTATAGGTTGCAAATTTTACACAAGTTTTCCCCAAGGCACAATTATTGATAACAAAAATTTCTTCGCGGACTTTTTTAAGTTGTTATAATGCACAGAAAATTACTCACCACGTATAGAATCTTCACGTGCTCACGCAGCGCACCAATACAGCCCAGCACTGCAGTGACTACCAGACATAAGCCCAGGGTCACCAGGAAAGACAGGACTCCTCGAGACAGCGAGGGCGGTCCGTCAGGACTGGTCTTGCGATCACGCATGTTCATAACGCCGATCACCATTAATATTAGGCCAAAGAGCTGAAGATAGGAAGTTTACTGGTGTATTACAAATGTAAGAAGAGCAAATGAAAATAAAACCAAGTCCGTATAATTTAAATGAATTAAGAAATTGTTTAGATTTCCTTTCGTTTGCAAAGCGATTTAAAATATCATAATATTCATAATCGAGCAGTAATAATACTCGTACAGCGTACACTCTCGAATGTTTCAAAGATACATTCACAATGAAGTGCGGATAATGTAAAGTCCATTTCAGGCACGGCGTCACGGGTTACGCTGTGGCGCAACAAATCACCACACAAGGTAATCGATACAAACCAAATCAAATATCGACTAAAACAAAATATTACTTACGATGCATATTATATTGAATAATGTGAGGAAAAACTTCATGCAGCGTATGCTGCGCGGCTTCATGTTGGCGAGGGCCCAGTGACCGATGTCCGAAGCTTAGGACAAGACCAAAGGAAGTGAGCCTTATGGAGTTCGTATCGATCATCTGCATTTGACGACCTTTTGGTGATTATAGGAGCGCCCAGTGACGAGCGGAGCGGGTATTTAAGAGCTTATTGACGATTGTGTCGTGTTTTCGAACTAGGGAGCGCGAAGCGAACGACGTTCTATGCTTTAGCATAGCTGAATCTTGGGCGGAAAATCGTTTGTATGTCTAGATGTCCCGCTTTCCCGCTGTTCTGCTCTACAGGACGCATTTCTCAACCGATTTTCGTGAAATTTTGTGAGCAGGTTCGTTAACCCTTTTCCAGGCACAGGCGTTATATCGACCACATACTGCCTGTCAAACATGTCTCTGAATGTCAATGAATAATACTGACACTTGACTGTCACTTCTCTACTGCCAGCCTGGAAAAGGGTTAATTATACATAATCTTTATAAGTCACTTTTTCGATTTTTTTTTTATAACATACATGCTCGCGAGTTCTATAGCTCACAGAGCTCCTAGTTTTACCACTGCCTCAGAAGGAGGGTTATGTTTTTCGAGCGTAGGTATGTAGGTATGTGGGCAAGAAAATTAATTATATTTCGCGGGTCCAAACAGTTTGATGGGTCGTGTGAGTGACAAAGTATTTGAAATAAGCCGCAGACGGACGAATGGGCAGACGGATAAACAGACATGGCGAAACTATAAGAGTTGCTTGTTGACTACGGAACCCTAAAAAGCAGTTGTAATTTTTTGTCTTTTATCCTACAAATGTGCTAAATAAACGTATTTTCTTTTTTTCAGTTGGGTTTTTTGAAAAATCTTTTGTCCGATAGTTCTTTGGTTGTTCATTAACTAAAGCTCATATTAAAATTCAATACCTAGTTAAGGAAGAGATAGGATTACAAAAGGAGCGCTATATTTAACTAATTATTTTACGACGTTGGTATGCAAGTGTCGTCAGTGATCAGGCAAGTAGCATACATTAAGTACAATACAAGTACTTCATTATTCCATTTTTGAGTAGTTACAATAAATGAGCGCTTCCGTGCTTTGGAAGGCACGCTAATCAGTTAATCCCGGCTGCTGTCTACGACAGTAGTCGTTAAGTCGAGTTCTAAATTCGAGGCCTTCGGGCGGCTTAAGAACCTCAAACAGTCGAGTTGCCCACTCACTTGACAAAGGGGGGACAACTGTCACTTGCGTCCGCAGGAGCTACCTACCGCAACCCTGCACGTGTCCCCTGGGTGGTATTAAAGAGTGACAAACTCAAAGGCCAAATAATGTATGCCATATGATTAAAAAATAAAATTCAATTTTCTGCTAGTTTGCGTATTTTACCTATTTAACAGCTTCGGCTCGCAGCTTTTGATGGTTGAACCCAAGACTCCCAACTCATTATATCTGTGGATTTTTGTCATTTACGAATTGCTTGTTAAATAAACGAGGCTAGCAAAGCAACTCTTCGCGACGGTCAAAGTAAAATATGTCAAACCGATCCTTGACTATCCCTGGAAGCGACATGATTGGACAATCGTTTGGAGTTGAGTGGGTAGTCTGGGCCTTCTATCCGGGGTACACAGTGTACACACCCGTCTCGGCCTCCCTCGACCGGGTGGACGCAATGCATTCTCCCAACGGTAAAAATGGTTAGCAACGCTCCGCTACCCGCTCCTCTCATCACCAAGCCACAATATATAGAGCGGGGGAATCCAGGTGTCCACTTCCCCACACATCAGGGTCTGTCTTTATCGCCCGCGCTCCAGTCTTTGTTCTGTCGACTAACTTCTTTAGCGTCTGCAATGACTTCTATTACTTTAACTTAAGAATCAGTTTCGTGTGCTTTAATGGCGGATTAACGTTGGCCACAATGAACCACCACGTCACCACTACGGTTCTTCCGCACCAATTTTGACTTGGATCGTATCACGTCGGTATAAGGGTTATAATTGTTTGAGATCATGCCATTCTTGTGTAGTGCGTTGCAGCTATTGCGATTAATTCATTTATATTGATTCCTTTTCGCCAATTAGTGAGTATTAATTTGATTTAATCGAGGACAGATGTTGTATTTCGCTTCAATTGACATTGTAACATTGCCTGAATGCTCTACTCTAACGCGACTACAAACTCACAACCGCACTACTTAGGACACATAAAAACCAAATGCGCAAGATAGTGGGAATAATAACAGGACATAACACCTTGAACAGTCACCTCTATAACTTAGGTATCACAGACAGCTTCATGTGCAGAGCGTGCATGGAGGCAGAAGAAACGACTAAACATATACTACTGGACTGCCAGCAGGTATATAGAAATATACAGAATAAAGCACCTAGGTTCTCCAGACACACTACGGGACGCAGTCAGCAACACTGCCGTTTCACGCAAAATAGGCACAATGGATGTCGACTTGCGGAAAACGCCCAGTATAACTAACTAACTAACTAACATCGCATCCCTTATGCGACCTTCTATTAGATATTCAATTTTCAACGGGTCAACTTTATTAATTTTATTAAAATAAACACTTTTGCATGCGTCAGTGGCAATATCCATGTCGAGGATGCGCTGTGTTTAGACTGACCTGCATTTGTATTGAACTGTCAACTCAACACTGCGAATCCTAATATATAAAGCGTCGAAAAACGCGTTTGTGATTTTCCTGCGGTCACAGGCGTTAGGGCACAGTATTACAATATATTCCCTACAGTAGTGAAACGCCTTTGATGTCGGGCGACGCCGCCACTCGTGTACCTAAGTACTTACGCTGTCACGCGCGGATGTGCCAGGGTTGTCACAAATGGAAAATAAAATAAACGTTATTATTATGCAATTATTTATTTGCATGTGTTGCACAGCCAGATATTTATGTGAGATTTTGTTTTTAGATGTTTTGAGTTTTCTATTATTAAATATAACTATGTAATTTATTCGCATGCGTATGAACAATTTGAGCATAAATGTTTGTGGGAAGCATAAGCAAGGCCGTGACTTAAATTCTATTTTGCCTAGTACGTATGAACAAAACTCACTAAAATTCCGAGATCGCGCTTAAGATGCTGTTGCATATGAAAATTCCATTGCCACTTATTAGTAAATCAATTTTTGTGAACAAATACGTAACTCGCTATAAGTAATATTAATGACTCTATAGGCTGTAGGTGTAATTAAATAAAAAACAAAAAGCGCCGTACCCAGAGCGCGATCCAAACTATTAAAAAAATACGGTTTTCAACGCTATGCCATCGCAATTTCATTATCGAACCGAGATAGGTACTTGCTAGACTATAATTATATTATTTCCAACATAGGTTGCAGTTAGGTACTTACGTAATTAAAGAAATTAAGTTTACTAACTTAGGTACCTCTCATCGCGGGGTAATCTATGAAATCTTAAATCCTTATTTAATGTTGTTGTTGAGGTACATCCGTACACGGAACAGGTGCGCACCATTGTAAATATTGTAATACGTACTGTGATTGTACTTAATAAAATCATTCGCCTCCACCGCTCACTCAACTCAAAAACATGTAGGTGCCTGCCTTGAAAGTTAGAGAACGCAGACTGAGTGAGTTCGCGGCGGCGGCCCGCGCCGCCCGCTCCCCGCGACAGCCCCCCCAGTTGCTCAGCGCAAGTACATTCGTTGCCCAACTGTATGTTATTAAACTGTGGTTAGGGTGTCTAGAGTTTTGCGAGGCGTGAGCGAGAAAAAAATGGCCCAATAGGAAGCGACGCGTGAGGGCGGCCAGCCACGCTATTGGTGGACTTTTCCCTCGCTCACCGCCTCGCAACCTCGCACAGCTCTGGTGGGTCCTCACCCTTAATAGGAAGGAGGAGGCTTACCATCATGCAGGTCGTATGACAGTTTGCCACCGTCATATTATAAATAAAACTTTAAGACGTTTATTCAGGAAAGTAACAGTCACAATAGTAATCATCATCATATCAGCCGAAAGGCGTCCATTGCTAAATTAGTAATATTCAGCTCCATAGTTTACATTTTGATTTTAATTTTACAGTTTAGTTAGTGACATTTTAATGACAAAAAAAGGCTCCTATCACCCGCTTTATGTATGGCCTTGTGCAGATGTAGTTGCAAGAATTCAGTGATTTGTGTACAGTCGCCATCACATACAATGTACACTATAGGTGTTCAAAAATATCGGCACATGCACCCTAATGCCTTGAAAATAGCTTAATCGTCTTGAACAGGTGTGTTCCGATGTTTGTGAGCTGCTTGTTTGCTCCGATGTATGTGATGGCGACTGTATTCCATTAAAAATCATGTATAATAGGGATTCGCGGATTCAGCCACCAATAGTACCAATACTAGGGTTTGCAAGATCCGCCAATATTTTGGATCCGGATATTTCGGATATTTCAATTCAACAGATCCGGATATCCGGATTTTTCGGATAATACGGATCCACAAGGTTTTTTTGGTATAAAGTAGGAATTGTAAGTTTAAATCAAGAAAAAACGGCTACACCACCGTATACCTGAAAGATTTTAAATAGGTACGCATTCCCGAGGTCATAAAGAGTATAAACTTCTTTTTTTTATTCAACTTTTTATTTACAACTACAAACTAACCGGGAAAGTGAGGGTTACGTCACTGAAAGCTGTCACTTGAACAACCAGGGGTAATCAACGTAACGTTCCAAACGCGCGTTAGCTATCGAACTGTCATTTTCCCACATAAAATTTGACATGTAGATCTACCTTACGTGCGTACAATGCGTTACGTGATTGACCACAGCAGGTCAAGTTAACTCCATACCTGGTGCTCGTACATATACAGGGGCCCTGTAACTGGAGCAAAAAATTAAACGGTAGATTATTAAGCTTGTGAACAATTATTTCGAAGTATATTTATACGAAAAAAATAATTTTTTTTTGCAAAAAAAAATTCTTTAAAATAAGTTTACTTGTATTTTTTTACTCTTCTGGAGTGCTATGAGTAACTTTTTATTTTAAAAACACAAAAAAAATGAAAAAAAAATGGAAAAATCACAAAACTATTTGTTGAACACAAAAATGCAAAAACTATTATGACTCATTACATGATGTTACCTCAAAATCTGCATTGACTGCCGTGATATGATCTCGTGGTGCCAAGATACATTACTTGGAGGTCATAACTTTAGATCAAAATTTCTCCGTAACCAAAAATTTTGAAATTGAATGATACACAAGGGGTACTGCAAATGCTCTAAGGAAGCCTCCTTTTGAATATTTGCTCGTGTTACAGGGCCCACCCTGTATTTCAATGAGCTCTATGTACCGGAGTTAATTCAATAGGGTTGTAACTAGGTATCAAACCTAGGAGGAGAAATTGACAATGTGAACCGGACTAGGGAAAAGGTGTTTGTCTAGCAGGGGGCATTCCTTTAGGCAAGACTGTGTCTGGATATGGCAAAAACGGTGAACGGGCATTAATATAGCATACCATGCTTATTATATTACATGATCATATTATAGGTCAAGATCATCATACTAAAAATTAAAAAAAATATTACAAGTATTAAACGTAGGTATTGTTGCTGCATTTACTTTTTACTTCCTGGGTCAACTATACTTCTTAATTATTTCTATAGGTTTATTTAACTAAACTAATCCCCTTATTCATAAAAGTTAAAATGGCTGCTAAATATAATGTGCTTTGTCCACTTCTTACGAACACAAATGTCAAAGTGACAGATAAGGACAAACGAATTTTAACGCCATTTTAAATAGTTAAAATAGGCTTTTTGAACGTTTATGTAAGTCTTTAGTAGGTAGTTATATAGGTAACATTGGATTTATAATAATTACTTTGTGTCTTTGCCTACGGTGAATTAGTGCATTTAAACCAACGCCAACTTTCGCCATGAAACTGCGGCATTTTTACTAGTTTGTAGTATGTAGGTTTAATTAGTTTTTGTGACTAATACATTAAAAACAAAAATAATCTGGTCTGGGATGATGAAGTGGCGAATAAAAACAGAGATTGAGTTATCTACCATTCGGTTTTCAGCGTCGACTCGGTAAAAACTTCATTTTGTAGCCGTATTTTCGGTTTTCATGGTTGTATTTTAAGGATCCGTAATATCCGAAATATCCGGATCCAAGAGCCTGTAAGATCCGGATCCGAAATTCGGCGGATATCCGGATATCCGGATTGCAAACCCTAACCAATACCATTCACGGTGACTGGATTCGGTTTTATCACAAGACAAAAGGTAACACAAAGGAAATTACAACCGGATAAAATAATACAAGATAGTCATCAGTAGTTTTTATTAATTTGCAAGGTGCATTTTTTCTACGAGTGTACCTAGTATTTCACAGTTTTCTTGTACACTTGGACTCTGTTCTTCAGATTGTTGGCAACCACCAATGCCAGAACCACCCCGGTCACCTGAAAATATATTGTATGAAGTACACAATATGTTCACGTCACTGACAGTAGGGTAGGCTGGGTACGGTTGAAACACAGGTCGCAACAACGCAAATATCTAGCAAACCGTTGGCGGGACGGCGAGGGGTCCAAGGGGGAAAAGAAGCGGACGATCGGTTTGTACACGAAAAACATCGTGACGTTCTTCCCGCGCGCGTAGTTTGTTTGTAGAAGACCCTATTGTGTTTTGATCCCCAAAAGTAAGTATTTTCACTCGTAGAGTTTTTTAATTATTCTGTATTGAGTGTGTGTTTATGTTTGAAGTGAAGCTTGTGGATCATATCAGCGTATCTAGTTTTATTGTATCATTATTCTCATTATAACTACAACGGATTTTTTCCGAAAGTGGGAAGTGGGGACGGTTGAAACGGGATGGTAGAAACAGAGTGATTTGCTTTTATTTGTTTGACATTGAGTTACGAAAGTCAAAGAAAGTTTTCTTTTAGTTTATTTCATGTGTTTTTAATTATTCTTGTTACGTTTAAAATGCAAACAGTTTACTTTTTAGTTCATTTACGGTTATTTTTTAGTTATTTATAAGGTGACAAAATGACTGATATTAATATACAGCAGAGACTTGTATGCGCAAAAACGCTAGCTGATTAAAAACAGTTCCTAAATTATACGTAATTTCATAAAAAAAACGAATAAAACATTATATTTTGTCACTGTTTCGACCGCCCCTGGGATGGGGACAGTTGAAACAAATAGGTTTTTTTTTTCAATTTGATCTACTTCTAAAACTGACACATCTGGATTCAAAATTCTATTGCCGTTTAGTAGCTAAAAGCGCGCTCTTTCATTTGATATATTTTCTTTATCTCTCAGATGATAAAAAGCAAAATTACGGACGATATAAGAAAAAATGTTTCAAATGTACCCAGTCTACCCTACCTATATTGTTGTTATCATCCTACTAGGTTCTCCCTTGTCAGACCGAAATGCTTCATTAGACCTAATGTTTCATTAGATCTAATGCATTTTTTTCTTAGATAGTAGGTACTTTTTAGGGTTCCGTACTCAAAGAGTAAATCGGGACCCTATTACTAAGACTGCGCTGTCCGTCCGTCCGTCTGTCTGTCACGAGGCTTTATCTCACTGATACCGTGATAGTTCCAGCTGAAATTTTCACAGATGATGTATTTCTGTTGCCGCTAAAAACACAAAATTAAATATATTTTTATAGATAATACGGAACCCTACATGCGCGAGTCCGACTCGCACTTGGCCGGTTTTTATAGGATTATTGCAAAACTAACCTAACCTTCTATTTGATGATACTCAAAGAAAACCCGAAATACACTGTTTCCAAGAAAAATGCATTAGGTCTAGTGAAACATTAAGGCCAAAGTTATAAGGTCAAGTGACAGCACCCCATCCTACTAAATATATAGTGAGGCTAGAATCAACGTGCTGTAGAATAACATGGAGTGTGAAATCATTACGTCGAACCTCTCACTTCCCACGTGGTCGTCCTCGAGGTTTCGTCCGGATTTTCCCTTAAACTACTCTCCCACCGCGCATTCCTATCAATTTACCAGGCTCTGTCTCTAAAGCAATAGACAGCTTCAAGAACCTCTCGTTCGCAATCAGGAGTGACTTGCGAGTGCAAACGAGAGCTCTGGCGTAGTGGCCTATACCTCAATCGGCAAGTCGATTCTGGCCCTCATCAACATCAATGGCCTTTAAGTCTATTACAGACTATACAAGCAGTTTCAAGAAGGGAGACAACGTCATTCATAGCTATGTATTCTGGCCCTACTACAGGATAATGATGATTAATATGATGTACCTCAAACCAGAAGCATATAGACGCGACGCCGAGCATGCAATCGCCGGAGTCACGCACCGCATACAAAATGGCCTCCTCGCAACCTTGTGTGTAGTAGTTTTCTGTGCTGTGAACAAAATGAATGAGATTAAAAATAAAACCAGTGGCCCGTTGGCCAAAGATACAAGTTACAACTTTGACAAGTCTACACAGGCAACACTGCGGCACTTGGCCAATAAATAATGACTACCTATATGACCTGCATTCTCTGTTAAAACTTGAAAAATTACCATCAGGAACGTAAATACCTGTTCTTTCTTACCAAAAGGCCGTATTATATACTCGTATGTGGCTTGCTAACATAGTGACATAAAAAAACTACTAACAAACTCAAGACTTCCAAAAGTGGTAGTAGGAGCTCATGAAAATTTTCTAGAACAATCCCTTTGCTATTCCGCAAAAGAACTAATGATAATGAGTATAGGCGCGTAATTGCGTATTTTTGCATGCAGTCGATGTTTCCACCCTCCCTCCGCGCGCTTAAACACGCAAATAAACTCAAGAAACAACCACCAGTCCACCAATAATAATAAAAAAAACCGGTCAAGTGCGAGTCTGTCTCGCGCACCGAGGGTTCCGTCCAAACCTTCACCACGCTTTATTAAGAAAAAAATGTTGGCAAATAATACCATAGCAATACTCTCAAGAGTCCAGCTACCCGTATGCCGACTCACACACAGACGAAGGAGTGATGAACCGAAACACGAACAACCACAGGTCGATAGTTTTAATTTTAATTAATTTAATTTATAAAGTAATTTAATTTAATTCTTAACAATATACATTGTGTCGAATAGGGTACAATACAATTAATTACAAAAAAATAAGATTAGTAACATTAAACGAACTTACAATACTAAATTTAATCTACAATATAATTTATAATAGGTAATTCACAATTATTAATCCATAAATATGTCATGTTATATTAATTCTAGAATCATAATAACTTTACATGTCGTTTACAAAATCATCGATTGAATAATAACATTTGCTTACAAGAAGAGCCTTTAATTTACGCTTGAACACATTAATGTCGGAGATCTGCTTAAATTCTACCGGTAATTTGTTGAAAAGATGTACAGTCTGGTAATGCGCGGAATGCTTTACTATATTTAATTTGGGTATTAAACAATTTTTATAGTTGAGGGTTAGTCTCAGAGAGTCCCACACAAATGAAAGCGCTGAAGTATGTACACTTTCCTTCTTATAGTTTCTACGTCGAACAAGCGTTAGCGTGATCTATCTTATAGGCAGTGACATCTAGCGTGTAACTGCGTAAACGTCACAACGTGACGACTACGACTACGACTGGTGCTACATTATTTATAAATTGCAATCTGTTATGTTGGTTCAATCAAAATTTTACCACTATAGAAAAAAAAACTGTTTTAGAATGTGCAATTCAAGCCCTTTCATATTATAACCGCTTGCCCCCCCCCCCCCCCTCTTAACCGTCCTTTTTTATAGAAATTAAAATATATCTTAAAATATTAACATTTTTCCATCACGTGGATTAGCTTTTGTTTACTACTTGTTCCGAATTTTAAATTGATAGCATTTGTAGTTCCTGAGATATTTAACTTTGTAACAGACAGACAGACAGACGGACGGAGTCGCACCGTACCATAAGGGTTCAGTTTTTACCTTTTTGGTCCGGAACCCTAAAAACCTCGACACGTATTGCATCTCAACGACATAATGATGCCATCAGGAGATGCTGGCAGGAGATGTTGCTTGCGCCTCGTTCACTGAGCAAATGGGTTCAGCAACATCCTCATAGAGCACAGGAAATCCAGTGTTTAAAAAAAATATAGACTTCGTTTAAAAAATGTATTATTATACATTTTTTAAACGAAGTCTATATTTTTTTTAAACACTGGATTTCAGGGTATTCCCTGAGGGCTAACTATTCGCCGTAATCGATCAGCGCCGTAACTCTTTCAACGCTTTTAGCAAGGTTGCCATTTTACCACTTACCGCTGTGGGTAATTATGACATCCGTTACGTTCTGACAAATATGCGAGTGCGAGAGTGACGGATGTCTTATCTACTACAATAAGTGATAAAATGTTAACCATGCTCTGCCCGCTGTATGCGTCAGGCATGTTTTCGGACGCGCAAGTAGACGGTTTCCACGCCACAGTAAGGAGGCGCGCCGCCACGACGCGCCGCAGAACAGCATTCCGAGAGTGGTAGCGGACAGACTTGACAGTGTAATTTTACCTAAGGCAATTACGGTAGAGTAGCTTCTGCGCAGACGAGGTGCGGGAGCGGTATGCGCGCGGGCAGCAGGCGATGCTCACTGGGGAATGGATCACATCGTAGTCCCCTGGCCCGTTCAGACCGCAGCATTGGTACTGAAAACATGTTTTTTATTTAACACGGTATTTTAGACTGTTGTAGCTACGGTAGCCTAGTGGTTCAGGCATGCGGCTGTCAAGCGGCGGTCGTGGGTTCGAATCCCGGCTCGTACAGTCGCCATCACATACATAGGTACACTATAGGTGTTCAAAAATATCGGCACATGCACCCTAATGCCTTGAAAATAGAGGTGTGTTCCGATGTTTGTGACGTGCTTGTTTGCTCCGATGTATGTGATGGCAACTGTACCAATGAGTTTTTCGGAACTTATGTTGGTAATATTCACCGTTAGCTTTTCGGTGAAGGAAAACATCGTGAGGAAACCGGTCTAATCCCAATAAGGTCTAGTTTACCCTCAGTCGCTTTCGTAAAACTAGTGCCTATGCAAAATCTCGGGATTAGGTGTCAAAGCGGACCCCGGGTCCCTTTAGGGGCACAACCGGGAATAACGCTAGGAGGATGATGATGGTATTTTAGACTGTTCGCCAAATCAGCTACTTTTCTAAAAGTCTAAAACGCTCTGTTAGTGTATACGTCTATATAGTACCCATAGTACAAGCTTTTCTTATTATGGGACTAGGTTGATTGGTGTAAGATTGTCTGAAAATATTTATTTATTTAATTTATAGTGAAATGAGAAGTGGTGTTGTTACAGTTTCCTGTGGTCAAAGAGCGTCCTTTTTAGGGTTCCGTAGCCAAATACGGAACCCTTATAGATTCGTCATGTCTGTCTGTCTGTCTATCAGTCCGTCCGTATGTCACAGCCACTTATTTCGGAAACTATAAGAGCTATACGGATGAAACTTGGTAAGTAGATGTATGCTGTAAACCGCATTAAGATTTTTACACAAAAATAGAAAAAGAACAATAAATTTTGGGGTTCCCCATACTAAGAACTGAAACTCAATTTTTTTTTTCATCAAACCCATACGTGTGGGGTACTTATGGATAGGTCTTTATAAATAATATTGAGGTTTCTAACATCATTTTTTTCTAAACTAAATTGTTTGCGCGAGAGACACTTCCAAAGTGGTAAAATGTGTCCCCCCCCACTGTAACTTCTAAAATAAGAGAATGATAAAACTAAAAAAAATACATGATGTACATTACCATGCAAATATCCAACAAAAATTGGTTTGAACGAGATCTAGTAAGTAGTTTTTTTTTAATACGTCATAAATCGTAAAAAGCAATTTATTTTACGGAACCCTTCATGTGCGAGTCCGACTCGCACTTGACCGCTTTTTTTTTAGTTTGTGGGTGTGTCTTTGAAAATGTTTATAATAGCTTGATGTTATATTGCTTTAAACTTTCACGATTCTCACACATTATTTTTACTAAACGGGTTGATACCCGCTAAAGCCAGTTTTTCCCGCGATCAAGGATGTTGTGATACATCCGAAACTATGAGAATCCTCAGATAGGTATATAAATAAGTCAATCATGCGAGATTATGTTCTGTTTTAAACAAAAGTTAATCTCGTGCCTGATTTATGGTTCTGACCATATCCGACTGCGACAATTAATTTATTTTCCGTAATATACGACTTCATTTATTTTTCATTTATTATTCTTAAAGTATATCGCCGCCACATCTGTCAGCTAAAAGAAACGTCAAAATCACAGTAATAAGAAATACTACGGACAAAATGGCGGAATTGCTTTGCCTTTCTTTCGCCTATTAATATTTTTAATCCCGTCTACGATATACATTGACGAGACACATAGGTACCAAAAGCAAATATAAAATTAATCGATTTTGATATGCGAACTTATATGCGCAAATGTCGAATTAAGGCGTAATTTGTACAAATGTAACAACAAATTCGAACAATATAAACTTGGTTTTTTTGAATGGCACGCGCGCGCGCTCTTTGCGATTGAGCTTAATTCGGGACACGTTTTTTACTGCTACGGAATACAGAAGGGCAGACACGGTGTGGGATTCCTCGTAAATAGAGAAATAAAATCATACATAAATAGAATATCCCATACCTCTGCAAGAGTAATAAGCTTGGACATGACAATTAAGCGTAATACTTATACCTTGATACAAGTATACGCACCTACAAGCGACGCACCAGAGGCAGAGGTTGAATCCTTTATACTAGATATCGAGTCAGCTTACTGGAGAAGTAGATCGAAAACTAAAATTATCATGGGTGATTTCAATAGTCACATTGGAAAAAGAAAAATTGGAGAGGAAAACACGGTTGGTCAATACTACTACGGTAACAGAAATTACAGAGGAGACGGACTAATAAATTTGGCAAGAACACTAAACCTAAAAATCGGGAACACATTTTACAAAAGCAGAAATAGCAGAAGATGGACATGGGAACATCCAAACCAGACAAATAAAGCACAAATAGACTTTTTTCTGATCCAGAACAAAACGAATATCCGCAACATATCAGTCATACGGAACCTTAAATTTACATCGGACCACCGACCTGTGGAAATGATACTAGAGACTAATCCAAGAAGAATCAACACATCAAAGAAATTTACTCCAATCAAAAGTGATTCAGCTTTATTAGTGAGTGAAGTCACGAACAGCCTATTCAATGATGTAAATCTTAAGGGAGCTGATACAGTACAATATAAATACGACATCCTGGAAAAAACCTTGCATGAAGCTATAAAAGAACTCTCGACATTGGATACGCAGAACAACCGAAGTAAATACTCAGAAGAGACAAACAAATTTATAAACCTAAAACTACAGCTGAAACAAAGAGAAAATAAAACCAGAGCGGAGAAAAACAGATTGAAGGCAATAAACAGAAGAATAAGAAAACTTACAAAAAAAGACATAGAAAACCAGAAAATGGAAGAAATAGAAAAAATACTTGAGAGCATTGGTGCAGTGAAGAAGGCTGAAAGAATTATGTCTATTGGAAAGGAACTAATACCGAATCTGAAATATAAGAGTGATAAAGTAGAAAATAGAAAGGACATAGTCACTGCAGCAACTAGCTTTTTCAAACACCTATATTCTAACATGAACTACGACCCAACTGTGTATAGCAAAAAAGAATGTAATAAGCCAGAGCCATTCCTTATAGATGAAATTTCCTCAACAATCACGAAACTAAAAACGGAAAAGGCAATAGGACCAGACGGAATTAACAATGAAATATTAAAATATTCAGGCTACGAACTACACAGAGTTATAACACACATTTTCAACAAGATACTGGAGGAGGAAGCTACCCCAGAACAATGGAGCACATCAAATATTACGTTACTCCACAAAAAAGGCAATAAAGATAATCTAGACAACTACAGACCCATTAGTATATCTTCGTGTATGTATAAGCTATTCATGACAATATTGAGACGTAGAATCGAAAAGACCCTAGAAGAACAACAACCTGAGGAGCAAGCTGGCTTCAGACAGTCTTACAGTACCATTGACCATCTACACAGCTTAAGGCAAATCATAGAAAAATGTTTAGAATATAACTACACAATTTACATTGCTTTTATCGACTTTTCTAAAGCATTTGATTCAATTGACCACAATTTTTTATTTAAAACGCTAGAAGAGCAAAATGTGGAACAAAAATATATTAATATACTGAGACATATATATAGAACCAGCAAAGCAAGGATAAAAACCGAAAGACAAGGAGAGTCCTTCGCCTTAGAAAAGGGAGTAAAACAGGGTGATCCGATCTCGCCAATATTATTTAATGCCAGCTTGGAAACAATATTTAGAAAACTTACTTGGAAAGACAAAGGACTAAATATAAACGGTAAATACTTAAGTAACCTAAGATTTGCAGACGACGTGATGATTTTCGCCGAGGACCCTACGTCTCTAAATATCATGTTAAAAGAATTCAACGCAGTTTGTAAAGAAGCTGGACTCGAAATGAATCGTGATAAATGTAAAATCATGACAAACGGGGATGAAGTAACTATCATGCTTGGACAAAACGAAATTGAATACGTCGAAGACTTCATTTACCTTGGACAAATGGTTTCTTTCAATAATACCCAGGACAAGGAGGTAGAACATAGGATAAGCAAAGCCTGGAAAAAATACTGGGCATTGAAATTTATATTGAAGAGCGATCTTTCCCTTAAAATAAAAAAAACTACCTTTAACACTGCCATTTTACCATCATTAACATACGGCGCACAAACATGGAGCCTAACTAAGAAACAGATTCATAAGCTCACGGTATCTCAAAGGGCAATGGAAAGATCAATGTTGAAAATTACACGAAAGGATAGAGTAACCAACACCAGTATTAGAAATAAAACAGGCGTGGAAGACGTTATTCATACAGTTAAAAAAGCGAAATGGGCATGGGCAGGACACGTGTGCAGAATGTCAAGTGACAGGTGGGCAAAAATAGTCACAGAGTGGCAGCCAAGAGATAAGACCAGAGGAAAAGGAAGACCTAAACTTAGATGGAGAGACGATTTGAAGAGTTTTGACAAATATTGGTGGAGATCAGCTCAAGATAGAAAATTATGGGAAAGGTTGGGGGAGGCCTTTTGCGCGCAAAGCGCCATGCACACGTACTAAGTAATTACGCAAAAATAATAAAAGAAGTAAAAACATCAGATAAAAAAGGAAATGTGCTAAATTATTGTGTAAACTTATGTGTGTTTATAAAAATTACTTTGTTTAATGATTTGAATGATTGTACTCTATATGCATGAATAAAGGCTATTATTATTATTATTATTATATCGCCGCCACATCTGTCAGCTAAAAGAAACGTCAAAATCACAGTAATAAGAAATACTACGGACAAAATGGCGGAATTGCTTTGCCTTTCTTTCGCCTATTAATATTTTTAATCCCGTCTACGATATACATTGACGAGACACATAGGTACCAAAAGCAAATATAAAATTAATCGATTTTGATATGCGAACTTATATGCGCAAATGTCGAATTAAGGCGTAATTTGTACAAATGTAACAACAAATTCGAACAATATAAACTTGGTTTTTTTGAATGGCACGCGCGCGCGCTCTTTGCGTATTCAGCCAAACCACCGAAAACCGAAACTCGAAGTTCGTATATCTGAGGGCCTACCGCGAACGGCATTCGAAGTTTTCCCTCTCTGTCGCACTTATGTACGAACTTGTTAGTATGACAGAGAGGGAAACTTCGAATGCCTTTCGCGGTAGGCCCTCTGCATTCCTGTCATTTGTTAGTGCGATAGAGATAGGGATACCCGAATATTTTCGAATTCCGAAGTTCGTGGTTTAAAAGAAAATACGGATGTCGGATAGATCTAAATTAATATTTTATGTGTGAATATGGTTAAAATTCTTTGGAAATACTATTGTTGTTATTGTTTTAGTATATTTGACTAGCTTTAAGTTTGATATTGTACGTCTGAAATGGGCAAGCTGTTGGACTTTATTTTACCCAAATCAACTAAATGTACACAGTTCTGACAATAAAGAAATCTTATTTTATCTTATCTTATCGAAAATAGGGATGTAGACACTAAACAAAATAATCATAATGTTGTATTATCTCGAAAAAAAACAACGCAAGAGGCTATATAGGTAATCACTAAGTTATAAGTGTATACAGTTTTAAGAGGGGGTTTGTTGCGTCTCTTTTCCGCAAAACGCACCTTTATAATGAAACGATTGTTTTTTACTATGACGCTCGAGGATCGTGACGTCACGGTCCCTGATCGTTTTCTTACTCTAACAAGCGACATTAAAACGGTTGTAGCTTCGTAATTTTTTGAGATATTTGAATGAGTTTTTCGTTTCTTCTTTCTTTTGAAGTGAGTCTACAGCTACACCTCTATTTGGAAGACATGCGGAAATAATCCATACTATCCATACTAATAATCCATACTTCCATACTAATATTATAAATACGAAAGTGTGTCTGTCTGTTACCTCTTCACGCCTAAACCGCTGAACCGATTTAGATGAAATGAGCCCCGGGGAAGGACAAAGGGTAGTTTTTATATCTGAGGGGCTGAAATTGGGGGTGGAAATTTGTATGGAGCTACTTAAACCGCTGCACCGATTTAGATGAAATTTGGTATATAAATAGTTTGAGTCCCGGGAAAGGACATATATTAGGTTTTATCCCGGAAATCATCCCCTAAGGGGGTGAAAAGGGGGGGGGGAGGGTGAAATTTGGATGTAATCTATTTTGATGAAATTTGGTGTAGATATAGGTTAAGTCCTGGGAAAGGACATGGGGTAGTTTTTACCCCAGAAATCATCCCCTAAGGGGGTGAAATTAGGGGTGAAAATTCGGATGGAACCCATTTTAATACAATTTGGTATAGAGATAGCTTGAGTCCTGGGAAAGGACATAGGATTGTTGTAATTCCGGAAATCACTTCCTAAGGGGGTGAAATGGGGGGTGAAAATTTGGATGAATCCCGTTTAGATGAAATAGTTTAAATGAAATAGTTTTTATCCCGATAATCATTCCCTAAGGGTATGAAATAGGTGGTGAAAGTTTGGATAAAATCCATGTACCTAGATGAAATTTGGTATAGAGGTAATTTGAGACCCTTCAAAGGATAAATAATAGTTTTTGCCTCGGAAATAATCCCTTAAGATGGTAGAAGTTTGTTTGCATTATATTTTCTAAGTATAAGTTCTACGCGGACGAAGTCGCGGGCAACAGCTAGTTATAAGATAAATTAACGAGGGCATGGAATTGCATATGTGTCGCTTAACTTCAAATTCAGATAAATCCACTCTAACCACTTCCGAGATAATTGAAATAAAGTGATAATAACGTTAATATGGTGATGTGAAAGGCAGTATTTCTTTTATTATGGCTAAACCATTAAATAAAGCCATTCTTTACAAAAAATCAAATTTAGATTGGATTTACCATCATTTGATATAATCGATTGTAATTTATCTATCTTTGAAAAAACTCAGTGTGGATTTGTATAATTTTGATTTAAAAAACCTGGATTTATCTAGATTTGAAAAAAAATACGATTAGAAATTGTCAGCCATGTTGAACAAACTTCTTTCGCTGATTGGCTTGGATGGACTTACCTACATTTGAAAAAAACTGTCATATGGATTTATCTGATTTTGATAAAATATTATGATTTTAACTGTATTTTTCTCAAAAAGCAGACAAAATTATACTAAACCGATTAAATTATAACAAAACTAGTTTTTTACCCTTTTATTTCATACCAAAATCTTAAAAAATGTCAGAATTGGATTTACCCGAGTTTGAAGTTAAGCGACTCATATGTAGGTAGTAGTATTGTATGTGTACAGGCATTCTATATTTGAATTTTCGATATTCTCGTACTATCAGCATAAAAAGAGGTTTGTTATATATTGAAGAAGTAAATACCAAAATAATGTCAGTGTCAAATTGTGAATATTATTTACGTAAATACTATAATATCAGACGATAATAATACAATAAAATCAGACGTAAAAAATATATGCACATATTTTTACGTCTGATTTTATTGTATTCTCACAATTATCAGAATAATTTTGTGTCAGCCCGTACGACTAAGTGTAAGATACATAATTTTCAAAAAATATGGCATGAGTAATTTTGGTCCGATTGAGAGTCAAAGTAAGCAACTACCTACTTATTCCATTTCTTGAGGGTATGTAATTTTATTAAATTAAGAGAAAATTATTCTCCTTTTGTTGCAATCGGTACAACCACTACAAATGCAATTCCATGTTCTCGATAATTCATCTTATATGTAAGTAAGTCTCAACTCAGCGCCGCGCCCGCCGCCCCCTCCTGGTCCTTGCGCCCTAGGTTCTAGCCTTATTAGCCTGTGGGTAAATCAGGCCCTGCCGGCTGTTTAGTAAAACTAAAGCTTGATATTAGTCAGTTGTAGCTTGATATTATATTAAGTATATCTTAAAATAATTCTTGAAAAAATGCTGTTTTTCACTACTGCTTTCAATGCTAGGCTCATATAAGTCAATGCTGCAAGTGGCATTATTACGGTTCTATCAAAAAATATAGATTTTCATTATTTAAATCCAAAACCAAAATATAGCTTACCTACTCCCAAAAAAAATCATTTTGTTTATTTTTTTTGAATGTAGAGATATGGTCCTTGATATAATATTGATGGTTACGACGGCCGTAAACTATGCTCACATTAGCCTCCAAGAACTCCCAGTGTTGTCGGTGCGACTGCAAGTCTTCTCCTGTAACGTTGCGGAAGAAGTCCTCTCGCAAGTAGGTGGTCACTCTGTACTCGAGCCCGAATCGTTGCAGGACCACGTAGATGGCCAGCATTATCTCCAGCACGATGAGGACTATGTGGGTACCGGCGTACTGAAAATATGGGATCGTTATTGGAAGATGATATACACACCGTACCCGAAGAGTCCTCAAATTCTCTGGCCCCACGGTCAGGAGACGCGGACGATAGAAAGGCGCATAATTTCTGGGCGTGTTGATGTTGATGCAAGGAGGAGCAGAGGACGTGCTCCAAGGATATGGACACACGGGGTCCAAGAAATTACTTGGTCCACGCTACAGGGAAGACAAGAGGTTCAAGATCGAACGGCCTGTAGAGCAGTGGTCGCGAGAGAGTCGCCCATAGACGGCACACGTCCCTTATCTTACGTATACGGCCAAGAAAATGAATTGTTTATTTCCGTCAAAAATAAAGACTAATTATTATCTACAGTATTTTTTGTACAGTCATCAACTACTCATTAAGAGTGTTCAAAAGAGCCCAACACTACGGGTTTATCTTTAGTGCAAATCTGAAAGTTGATAAAGTTTACGCGGTCACAGATAAAAGCTAGTACATGAAGCTATTACCTACATAAATCGCCTGTATTCACAAAATATGTGGTCAAATCACATGTATTTGTAGGTTTACCTAAAGATGAAGAAAATGTGATACCTAAAGCAGTTATAGGTTTAGCGTATCGGCCCATCGCCCTCAGCACAATAAAATTCAACCCATAGTCGACAACTACTTCTACGCAACGAAACCTCCCCGTTAGTGTCGGCCTCCGACACTAAAGACAGCCAGCCACGATATTCGACAACCACGGAAAAAAAATTGCGGTTGTATTCCATTCTAATCCGATAACACATGATGGCGGGAGCATATTTGAACTCTCACACCTTCACATAACCGCACGTGAAATGTTTCGTACGCGATATAGACTATCCGTCTTATTCTAATTAAAACACTGATAAGCTCTAAACATCTTCAGTAGGTCGATCACGTAACGCATTGTACGCGCGTCAGGTAGGTCTAAATGTCACTTTTTATATGGAAAATTGACAGTTAAATTGTACCGACGCGCGTTCGGATCGTTTATGATTACCCCTCAGGAATCAGGACGAAAATCAGGATCATAGAAACGGGTATGGTTGTATCGTGACGTTGAGGGCGACAGCACTTACCAAATTAAGCAACTTGACGCTGCTTTTCTTAACAGCAACGCAGGCGAGGACACCAATCAGAACTAGGAGGACACAGGCACCGATTATCAGCATGTCACTAACGAATGTGCCAGCAGCTTCCTCCTCTCCGTATTGGTTGAGGATGTGGGTGTCCACCACTGCAAAGCCGAACATGAAGAGCGCCGTCACCTAAAACATGTCATCTCTTCAAAGATGATAATTAAAAAAAAAATCTTTGCTAATGTTGTGTCCTGCTGGGCAAAGGCCTCCCCCCCTAGAATTCCAACTAAGTATCCCGATTTATTGCCAACTCTGGCCAGTCGCTTTGAAAGACGTCCAGTCCATCCCGCCCTCTCCTCTTCGCGTGGTCGGCCGAACGGAATGGGGAATGGATGAAAATTTTAGAAACGCCTGATTTTTTTTTGAAGATAGGAATAACCTTCCTTAGCAGCAGAAAAAAGTTGCAGTTTCCTTACTTACGTTTTGTGGTTAGGACGGCGAATGAGACAATTTCCTTGATCCGTCTCATATTGCATAAAAATATCATAAAAATCCGTGGTAAACTGACACTGGCAATGATATTGACAGCTACAGCAGCTATATTGGTCATTGCCAGGGTCAGATATTTAAAATATTTTTTATAATATGAGACGGATCACGGAAAGTGTCCACAAAACGTAAGTGAGGAATCTGTTTATATTTTTCAAAACTAATTGACTCAGCTGACAAGTCTGCAACTTTTTTCTGGTGCTAAGGAATGTTATTCCTATCACCAAAAAAATAATCAGGCATTTCTAAAATTTCATCCATTCCCCATTTACATTAAACTAAATTAAATTAAAATCAAGTTAAATGTAAAAACCGGATTCGCCCACCGAGGGTTCCGTACAGAATGACAATTTTTTTCAGTTTTTCCCTGTACTTGTAGTATATATAAGACGATATTATTTGCCAAATTTCATATTTCTAGGTCAACGGAAAAAGCCCTATACATTTAGATTCCCTTTGAGAGTGTCGAAATATACGTTGTTTGCAGCATAAATGGCCGTAAGTTTTTTTTTTACGTTAATTTTGATGTTTGATTATTTCACAGTTTCAAGGGACTGTAGACAGACTGACAGACGGACAACAAGGTGATCCTATAAGTATAAGGGGTCCGTTTGTTTCCTATTGAGGATCCCTAAAAAGGCCTTCGAGGCATTGCACCGAAGATGCTGGCGGCATTTCCTCGCAGAATTGCAATGCTTTGCGCGAGAAAGCTGCCAGCCGTTCGGTCACTGTAACGTCAACCAAATATTTAATAGGTAAATAAACTAGTAGCTCTGTGTAGACCTCGCTAGCCTGTCTTTCTTTCCAAAAACTGAATCGACAAAAAAACCATATATAATTATCTAACCTGTCCCTGTAGCATGGATGGTCTTATCACGCGATAAGTGACAGGATAAGAGCGTCGTCTCGTTCTATCGAACGGTGTTAGCCAGGGACGGAAGCTCTATTTTGTCACTTATCGCGTGATAATCCATGCTACGAGGCCTGCTCACAAAATTTCACGAGAATGGGTTGAGAAATGCAACCTGTAGAGGAGAACAGCCGGACATCCACCGGACAAACATAAGAAAGCATTTTTGACGAAGCCGAAATGAAGAACTAGGTAGACGCTTGGCTTAACGTCGTTGTGAGATACCAAAAGAAATCGAGCTCTGCGCGAATAGTCCCGCAATTTAGTGCCTTGAATAAGGGAGCAGAGGGGCATCTCATCAGCCGGGTATACTCAGGTGCCAGGTACCTTTGGGATCGGGTGAGTCTGTAAAGTTCAAGCCAGATCTCAGGGTCCTCACCTGAAGAAGGAGCAGCCCAGCAGCTCCAGGCATCGGTGAGTGTCCTTTCAATCACTTCAAGGCTCCATATCGTTGTTTGTATAATTATTCTCGTTCTCAAAATTTAATCTACAGTCCATTAGTTAACATTTTTGGTAATTTTTTTAATTTCGAGCAGCCTAACTTCTCTTGTCATTTAAATGAAGTAAAATATTAAACTATATTATATATATCATCATCATCATCATTTCAGCCGAAAGACGTCCACTGCTGGACATAGGCCTCCCACAAAGAGTGCCACAATGGCCGGTCCTGCGCCACCCGCATACAGCGGACTCCCGCGACCTTTACCAGGTCTTCAGTCCACCTTGTGGGGGGCCTACCCACGCCGCGCCTTTCATATATACCAATTACATATATACCAACAACATATCCAAAACAATCAACATTGAATCCAACCGGTATGTCAATACTTACGATACACAACACATTCAAGGTCACAAGCAGGACTTTCGTGCATCCATGCCCAAACTCGGACATTTGGTATAACATCTTCCCAGCAGCGGTAGGTACCGCGGTACCACTACCCGTACGTAACTTTAGAAGCTACGCGAAAGTACCTGACGGAGACCCGTATAGGTCAACAATGTGACATTGATTGAGGCAGGTAGAAGTATCACAGAATAAGTAATTGAAGTATGGACTAGGTACCTATATTCTGGGGAAACGACAGGTGGCGAATAAGGTGGTGAATTATTTATGGCGACGGCAATAATATCGATTTGCTTTTCTGCTTTTTGTATGCATTTTATGTCTTTGAGCTAGATACTTAAGCTCGTCGTAGTGATTTCGACTCCAAGAAAGAACCATTGCAAGTTATTTTTTACTCATATGTGTGAAGTATAGATCCGTTAATTAGAACCTATTGTAGTTAGCAATCTTTAATAACTACAACTTAAAAAAGATGAAAACCCCCGAAATTTTCATTTCAATGTTCAATATCTCAAAAACGGCTGAACCGATTTTGTTGAAACGCAGCTAAGAAGCATCTCGATCACATCAGCTTTCGAATAAAACAAATCGCATTCAAATCGGTCCATTCGTTTAGGAGCGACGATGCCACAGACAGACACACACACATAGACACACAGACAGACAGATACATAGACACCCCTCTTCTTGCGTCTGGGGTTAAAAAAACATTAGGTACTATGTAGAGCGACATTATTCAGGAATGCACCAACATCATGTTTGAGTAAATATTTCTAGCCCACTGCACAGTGGAGCATTACTCATTATCATTAGCTAATTAGTTAGTAGCTAATGCTACGCTCGTAGCGCTACGCCGTAGTCCGTAGCCGCTTCATGTCCATATATGGCGAAAATCACCCGTAGCGCTCTGACGCATGTGTGTATACGATTGGCGCTAAATGGGTTAACAGTCGCCCTTCGACAGATGAAATTAACTTCTTGCCTTGCCAGAGACAGTCTATCTCAGGATTACTTGTTGTTATTATAAATGTCGCCTAAAAGGAGACGAAAATAAGTAGATACTTTCTCGTGAATGTAACACTTTTTATTCATACAAAAATAAAAACAATGATTTTGTTTTCTATACAATGTTTCACAAAAATAAATACTTATATATTATAAATAACTTACTACTTACAAAGACAGAATTTGGCTTTAAGTTCAGGTGATTGTAGAAAAGCAAAGTGTCACAACCCAAAATAAACATGTTATACAAAAGCAGTGGAAACTTAATGTGCATAAATAACTAAGCAATTATGTATCACTGGGACATTATTACGATAGCTAGTAACAGTGATAGTTACAGCGTACGAGTAAGTACTTGTTCAGAACCTGTTTCTAAAATAAGCAGACAATGTATATCCAAGAAATACAGAATAAAGAAACAGTAAAATTGTACAATATCACGTCTGACGCAAGTAGAGATGGGTAGTGGGTACCCACGGGTAAATACCGGGTATTTACCCGGTATTTACCCAATCTACGCGTATTTACCCGTTTCTTCCCAAAAAGGTGGGTATAAACTCTTCGTACTTAAACCGCTGCACCGATTTCAATGAAATTTGAAATATAAATAGTTGGAGTCCTGGGGAAGGACATAGGATAGGTTTTATACTGAAAATCATCCCCTAAGGGGGTGAATTTGGGGGGTGAAAATTTGGATGACACCTATTTTGATGAAATTTGGTTTAGAGATAGTTTAAGTCCTGGGAAAAGACATAGGATAGTTTTTATCTCGGAAATCATCCCCTAAGGGAGTGAAATGGGGTTGAAAATTCGGATGGAAACCATTTGAATGAACTTTGGTATGGATATAGTTTGAGTCCTGGGAAAGGTCATACGATAGTTTTAATTCCGGAAATCATCCCCTAAGGGGGTGAAAATTTAGATTGAACCCGATTAGATGAAATTTGGTACAGAGATAGTTTCAGTCCCGGAGAATGACAACGGATAGTTTTTATACCGAAAAATATCCCCTAAGGGGATGAAATAGGGGGTGTAAATTTGGGTAAACCTATTTAGATGAAATTTGATATAGAGACAGTAGGAGTCCTAGGGAAGCAGTCCTACGCATAGTGTTTTTCCCGAAAATCATCTCCTGAGGGGGTGAAATGAGGGGTGAACCATTAAATACCGGGTAAATACCCGCTATTTACCCACCCCTACTCATCTCTAGACGCAAGTTGAACCCACTTAGACTCAAATACGCGGCAACACTTTAGTGTCGTGATGACGTTTACGTCATAAGCACACATTCTACTCAATTCTACTGAAGGACTTTGTATCCATGGTCAAGCGATAAATAAATAAAAAAACATATTTTGATCAACAAAGACTCGATAGCGTGTAAATTTATTTATATTTTGATGGCCTAATCGCCATCAATGTCAGTCCTAAACAACTCATTTAATATTTTATTTTTATTTATTTATTGGTATTGAGGATAACATCAGCCGTAGATATAACTAATACTTGGTAATTACATAGTACAAGGCCAATAACAGTCATCCATTAATTACTTAAGAAACTATTAACAAGGCAAAGTCTAACATAGTGAAAATGTTCAATCAGAAGGTTTTAAATATTTCTTGCATTAATTGCTTCATTTTGTTCACATACAAATTCGTGGTTAAAATATAGATTACACTCGTGAATTCATGATACAGAAATAAATATATCCAGAAAACAATGTGTCTAGAAAACTATTATATTATAAGACAAGAACATCTAACTGAATACGTTACCGTTTCGGCTCAACTCGGCTCGGCAATTCCGTGGTGCCGATACACCCGATCGCAGCAGAATGAAAAAAAGCACGTGCTATGCGGTGAAGCAGGATGCCATGATTTGAGTTATTTAACCGTTAGGTGTCCCCTGGAAGCTCGGCTCTCCATACAAAGTTTTTCATACTTAACTTCTTTTCTCTCCATTTTTTATATAATTTCTAGCACCTGAAACGTGTTTCCGACCTAGATATGGCGGATAGCATTTTATTATGTAGGTATACAACGTTTCATATTATTCCCGCAAGCCGTTTTAAAATGAGAGCCAAACTACACTGGCCTGCAAAAGAAGGTATAACACTCATAAGACGTGACGATAACTAAAACTGTACCTTCTTTTGCTGACCAGTGTAAGTAGGTAGGGTAATTTCGCCGGTTACGCGACCACCTTCGGTTAGCGACCACTTGAAGAACATGGTTTTTTCAATTGAAGATAACATAAATTTTACAGAGCCTATTGAAAGAGTCAGCCGTATGCCTTATTGTTTGTAGTTATGGAATAGGAATTTACAAAAAAGACGAGAAAATATACTTTCAGTTCACCAAGTCAGCTAAGTGGTCGCTAACCGGCACATGAAATTAGGTGGTCACCAACCGGCGAAATGACCCTACACCTACTTAATTTGTATTCTTAAACGTGGGTTTTGTTAGAGAGTGGTTATGTACGCAAGTGCTATTCATTCTGTGGTAATACTTAGATCAGGTGCAGACTTCATACAATTATATCCATAATCTTAGTACTCGGAAACTTTGGATGTTAGTAAAATGTAAACTTAAGTCGTATTAACGCAGTAAAACTAGTAAAGATGACAGGAAGAACACGGAGGGGGCGATTGTGGAGAATGAAGCTGCGTTGCTCCAGCCGGTGACAGGGTCACTGTAAACAGAAATAAAAAAACAGTCAGAATATTTTTTAAGGCAACATGATCTAAGAAAACGGTTTTTTAAAAAGTCGTAGCTCTTGTTTGGATTATAATACGGCGGCCCTAAATTTAATTAGCAATCTTGAGGCCTTTCTCGAGGGACAACAGCTATTCGAATCCTTAGTTTTTAACTTTCGCTCGATAGAAAAAAATCACGAACGTAGGTCATTAAACACACACACATGACACTTTAAAAATTTGTAACAAATTATGCACAACAGCTAAACATATTAAATTTGGTTATAAAAATCGGCAATATCATGTTTCAGATTCAGATTCAGAACTTTATTGATAAAATGTCATATTTTACAGGTCTATATCATGCATTGTTTGACGGAACTTAGCTATTACTTTTTTATTTATTAAAACGCACAAAAAAATTTAAATGGTAAATCATGATATCCGCGCTTCCGAACACGCACATCCATCTCGCTCACGCTTATGCTCAGTGAGAGGGAGGGAAGACCACGAGCCTACGTTGCCTTAAGCACAATTTGTTAAAAAATAACTAATCCGTTTTTATCCCCCGACGCAAAAAAAGGAGTGTATAAGTTTGACGTGTCTGTGTATCGGTGGCATCGTAGCTCCTAAACGAATGGACTGATTTTAATGCGGGTTTTTTGTCCGAAAGCTGACGTGGTCGAGATTGTTTTTAGCTAAATATATCAACAACATGATTTCAACAAAATCGGTTGAGCCGGTTTTGGTAAATTGAAATTAAAATGTCGGGGGTTTTTCAAACTTTTGTAAGTTGTTAATTATTGTACTATTCATTCAACATCAGTATTTTCAGCACTAAAATCAAACAGGGGCAACCAACTTAATTAGGTGAGTATTTGTTAGGTAATAGGTATCCTAGTTTTGCGACGATCCGAAACGCCAAGAACGCGGTATAGTTACCTACGAGTAGACATGAGTAAAAGTCATCTTAGAAATGATAAACTCCTAGCTAACCATTACTACGATTTAGTTCTACATCGATTAAAAAAAAAGTGCACTGTTGGAAGAATTCTGTGTGCGTCAATAAATCAGAAATAGTATTTTAGTTATAACTCACAGACAGGCGCGGCCCGGCAAACTTGTCATTAGCTGTCAAATTTACCATGGACCGCAACCGCAGGCCGCGCGCAGGCTTAACACACTATATTCAATTAGACGGCAACACTAAATGTCACGTCATACGCATATATGTATTTTGATAACTTAACTTTCTTGGTGGGTTGACATTCACTTGCTAAACTGTAGTAGCATTAAACAATAGAATGTGAATGTACCTAACTGATTTCTTCACAAGACTATCGTAGATGAGCCGCATAAGGAGGCGCTACACGAGCGAAATCAGCAGGACTGCCAAGCAAGATCACAGAAAATCTAGTATGGAGTGACCTTCATTTGGTTGGAAGCCGTGCTTCCGACACGTATCCACACGTGCCGAATCACGCTGCAGGACTGCATGCAAGCCTGCCCATTTCGCTCGTGTAGCGTCTCCTTTATTATGTTAAAGGTCAGTTTTACTTCCGAAAAATCCAAATTCCTATTTGAGGAGTTCCGTCAATTCATCGAGAATCCCTTTTTCACACGTGCTGTCTATCAACACATCTGCTATAGGTAATGCATATTAATTTTATGTATATAAATGTTTACTTAGTTGCTCCACACTTTGTTATTGTAGCTATACTGATAAAGTGAAATGCTGAATTTACAAAGATTCTGCAAGATCAACACACGCGCGCGTGATCTTGTTAAACTTTTATCTAAGTAGGTATAACAATTTAATGTTATAATCAAGGCGTAATTTATATACTGAGTTTTTCTAATCAATACTTTTGCTTTCTTTTTCTTTCTGTAGGTACTGTGTACACCTGTGTGGTATCGGGTTCTAATATAACACCATATCCTTTTTTTCCTGTGGCTGCCGTAAGAGCCGAATAGGGTTGTGGAACTTGTGGACTCCACATTTATTATTACTCGAAAAGAAAGAAGGCAATAAAATATGCCTAGTGACAAGAATCCCATTCAGATATCTCAAAAACTTAGTTACGAAGCTACAACCGTTTTAATATAATATTGCTTGTTAGAGAGACAAAACGCACGGGGATCGTGACGTTACGATCCCCGAACGTCATAGTACCTAAATGACAATCGTTTCAAATGATGGTGCTTTTGCGGAAAAGGGACCAAAATATACCCGCTTAAAACTTTGGACTCTTATTTTATAACTTTGTGATTATTTAATACGCTTCTTTACTTTTTCTCCATATGAAAATATTTTTAATCCTTTTTCGAGAGAAAATTCAACATTATTGGTTATTTTATTTGGTGTCAACGTCAACATCCCTATTCCTTATATTGTGTTGTGAGCGATCATAAATCGTTGAGAGCGTTCTGCCAATAAGCCCAACAATAGGTTTATCTTGTACAGTTTAGGAGTTGTACTTATTGGCTACCTCCTACGTCATCAGATTAGCTCGATGGTGCTATTATATTGTCACATTTGTCACCAAACTTATGCCAAATTTCAATTCAATCGAAGTGGCTGAAATTCTTCTTGCAAATTTCGAGGGATTAGCCTACATACCAACAGAGGCGAGTAAAAATAAATTAAAGTAAAATACAAGCTTGAAATTAAAATTTGATTCTTTTATAAGTCCCAGCCAGTCCCAATTGGATTTCGAGACGAGGTAGGCCGATTTGTGATACGAGCGAACTTTTTATTGAATCAGCCATCACATCAGGTAACCATTTAGCAGTTTTGCTATTACTTAACTAAATATTTAGTACGGCTGGGCTAATAACAAGTAGATTATATTTATGTGGTATTATATTTCTTCTGTACGCATCGTGGGGTTGTCGTTCGCGAAATTAATGGTTTTGTGGAATTATTGAACACAGAGACACATCAGCAAGGAATAGAGTGTTATAGACCGCCAGTCAAATCAACAACTGTTTATAAACGTCAAAAAGCGGCCAAGTGCGATTCGGACTCGCACATGAAGGGTTCCGTTAAATAAATTGCGGTTTACGATTTATGACGTATTAAAATAAACTAGGTACTTACTAGATCTCGTTCAAACCAATTTTCGGTGGAAGTTTGCATGGTAATGTACATCATATATATTTTTTAGTTTTATTATTTTCTTATTTTACACACACACATTTTACTACTTTGGAAGTGTCTCTTGCGCAAACTATTCAGTTGAGAAAAAAATGATGTTAGAAACCTCAATGTAATTTTTAAAGACCTATCCATAAATACCGTATGGTAAAAACGTTTGAAGAAAAAAAAATTTTTGAGTTTCAGTTCTGAGTATGGGGAACGCCAAAAAAATATTGTTTTTTTTCTATTTTTGTGTGAAAATCTTAATGCGGTTTACAAAATACATCTACTTACCAAGTTTCAGCGCATGCAGGCATCGAGGGAAATGAAAAGGCTGATGAGCTTGCACGAGCGGGGGCGAAGGGAACACACTGCGGACCAGAGCCGTTCTGTGGTATCCCTAAAAGTCTAACCAAGCTCACTCTAAAAGCCTATTGTTTCAACAAGACCATTCAAGCCTGGAGAGCTAACCCAGGACTGAAACATTCCAAGGCACTTATTAGAGCCTTTAGCAAAAAGGCGTCTTCTGACGCCTTGGCGCTAAGTAGGAACCGTCTACGCTTGCTGGTCAGGGTGCTTACTGGGCACTGCCGCCTAAATAAGCACATGCAAACGATAGGACTGTGTGACACAAGGCAGTGCAGATTCTGCTTTGAAGCAGAGGAGACGCCTACACACATCCTAACCGATTGCCCTTGCCTCATGCACAGTCGTAACTCCTTCCTGGGCAAACACATCATGTGCCCGGAGGAGATCAAATTTCTTGAGTTCAACAAAATCCTGCAATTCTTCAAGTTTGCAGGACTTGACCAAGAATTGTAGTAAGTGGCGATCACAATAGATCAGCGATGGTCGCAGTGATATAAGGGCTTTGACAGCCCGAAAGCCACTACCAGAATAATAATAATACCAAGTTTCAACAGTATAGCTCTTATAGTTTCGGAAAAAAGTGGTTGTGACATACGGACGGACAGACAGACAGACAGACATGACGAATCTATAAGGGTTCCGTTTTTTGCCATTTGGCTACGGAACCCTAAATACGCTCTTTAAGTATGAAGTTTCTAGGGAAGTAAGTGACGACATGATTTACGATGTTCAAGCAGCGGCAACTTTATAGGTAGTAATGTTATTATTATGTATTTATTTATATTACCTTACTAGGTACTGCTATTATTACTTATTACTCTTCTTTCAAGTAAACGTCATCATGTTATTACCTTATTACCTATTTAAATGCTCATCCGCTGTTGAAGATTGTCTTTTGTTGTTATACTTATCCATTATGAGTCAGTGGTGCCAACGTTATATTTTATTTTTCAACACACCTGCTCGTAAAGTAGGTCTTATTACAGCGTATTTACACTGATAATGCAGAATATTACCCATGCCGTGCCTTTTACATTACATTATCGCACTAGTGCCTTTTCATTACATATATTTTTAAATATTAGCAAAATAATGCAGAATATTACCCATGCCGTGACGTTTACATTACATTATCGCACTAGTGCCTTTTCATTACATATCTTTTAACATTTTCATTTTTTATTTATTTATTTTTTTCCTCGCAAATGTGTTGAAAAACGTCGTATGAAACACGTGAGCATTGGTCATTACACTTCTCGTCTCCATTAAGCCTTCGCCTTCGGCTCAGGCTTAAAAACCGACTCGAGCGTAATGACCAACTTAGCACACTTGTATCATAATGTACTATTTCAACACACCTGCTCGTAAAGTAGGTCTTATTACAGCGTATTTACACTGATAATGCAGAATATTACCCATGCCGTGCCTTTTACATTACATTATCGCACTAGTGCTTTTTCATTACATATCTTTTTAAATATTAGCAAAATAATGCAGAATATTACCCATGCCGTGACTTTTACATTACATTATCGCACTAGTGCCTTTTCATTACATATCTTTTAACATTTTCATTTTTAATTTAATTTTTTTTTCCTCGCAAATGTGTTGAAAAACGTCGTATGAAACACGTGAGCATTGGTCATTACACTTCTCGTCTCCATTAAGCCTTCGCCTTCGGCTCAGGCTTAAAAACCGACTCGAGTGTAATGACCAACTTAGCACACTTGTATCATAATGTACTATTATGTTTTGTCGACCAAAAACAGCCAGTATTCATAATATAATGGGTAAGAGAGCTTTAACCAATAACCACGCTCAAGCAAATTTGAACTATATCACAACTCAATACATTCTAAATTTGAACACACAATGTGATCATACACTGAGTATGTGAGAAGATTGAGGCAGTGTATTTTGTACCTTACTGCTATTATAATATGATGTGATTTAGGATATACGCATAAGATATAAGAAGTTTTATATGAAGGGTCGTATGGCGAGTAGTGATTGTGTTCACACCTTGAACATTGACTTGAATGATTGTGCAGATTAATTATGTGTGCATATGTTCGTGACTTACATTGCTGAGAATTTTTAAATGTGAATGTTAAGTTAGTGGAAAGTATACCAACAGAAAGGCCTGAAGAAATGCAGTTTACTTAGATTTCTATGCATATTATATAGAAATTGTATATTCACCATTTTTTTGCATTTGCTTAAAAGTCTCCAATATTTGTCACTTGTGGTAAAATTGTACTCTCTATTTCAAATATTAGTCTTACATAAAAGAAACACACCATTAAAGTTAATCTTTATTAACAGTCAATACAAAAACGTCTACCGAACCTACTCGTAGGTACATTGAGCAACGTAAACCCGTTCCTCGGACAAATAAATATTGCGTTCGGTCGCCAAACCAGTATTTCTGGATATTTGAACTATTGCATCGGCTACAGCGATTAGTAAACAAGAGCCACTATTATTCAATGTTCATGTTCTGTGACCACCTGGCTATACTTACAAAATTACCTCCGTCATATTTATAAAGAGAGCAAAACCGAATCTTCGTATAATAAAACATTCGAAATTTAAATTTGGAATGTCAATTAAAAATCATACCGGCCAGTACCGTCCAAACAAGTATTAATTAATTTGTGAAATGTCATGAAAATACTGGCCAGCTCGAAAAATGCAAAAGCAAAAAACAAACTACTGGCCAGTAAAAATTAAGGTATAAACTAAAATTTAAACGTGGAACGGCATGAAGATACTGGCCAGTACGAAGCAATCACAAAAACAAATGCCTACAGGATGCCGATGACGCCGCAAGCGACGCGTCCGCCAGCGTTGCCAGTCTTCCTCGAATCGGGGTGGTCGGAGCGACCATAGTCGTCAGCCTTCTCGTGGAGGACCACGGCACGACCAAGGATACCATGGTCGCCGACGAGGGAGATCTGGCTGTCGACGAAGTCGATACGACCGATGCGGGACTCGTCAAACTGGACGTTGCCGAGGTCGCCGACGTGGCGTTCTTCGTCGTTGGGGTGGCCGTGTTGCTTCTGAAATTGGGGTTTGGACATTTTAGTTATTGGAAAAGCACTAGGCAGATAACGCTTTTGCTCTAAGGGTATTTTGGTTTTATTATTCTGACCGGTAGCGGAGGCTTCGATATTTGGAACGTTTGGACGTAGAGAATCAAACTACACAAAAGAAGATCACTTCATAGCTTAATGTGACATTGTCGTCGAGAATATAATATGTAAAGTTGTATCAAGCAAGCGGCATACTGATCCGGACCTTAAGAAGATTGAAATGAGCGTTATACTCCAGCACCTGCCAGTGATAAGCTCCATAGATTCAGAAGACTATGTGATTATTTGGAAAATGAAGGATGACATCGTCATCTTCATCCCTAGACGTAAGCTCCAACTTACGTGTTCAGGGTTAAAATGCCCGCCAGTGCTCAGACATCCTCCAGTAAGGTCTCCCTTCTCATGAACGTGGAAGCCATATTGTCCGTGAGGAAGGCCAAGGATAGTGCCTTCAACGCGCACTTTGCCGTCCTGCTGCTGGGTGAAGGTTATGTTGCCCTGGATGCTGGCTGGGTTGTTGGGGTCGCCCAGGCGGGCGATGGCACGGTACTCGGGAAACTGTAATGGCTTGCATACTTAATTTGAGGACTTAATTCTAGAACGTTGAGCTCATGTTGATCTTTGGCTATTGTGGTTGGTCGCAATGAGGGCAGCTCCAGGAACTCTTTTCTCAATGTGTCTGATTTTGATTATGAAATATTTTAAGCAAAAGCTTTGTAAAATATGTTTTGGAACTTAAAAAGTAGAAGGTTCTTCCATGTTACATAGTTAGTTCAATATTTAATGACTTTACTAGTACCTAACTGTGATTCCTATCTTCTTTAAAATGGTTGCAAAAGATCGGTGCACTTTGCAGTGACAAATAGGACTATACGTGTATATATGTATACGTGAAAGTATTTGACTAATTCCAAATCGCAAAAACACTTAAGCAGTATACAATGAATTTCCAACTTCATAACCTTCTTACACCATATTCGCACCAAGATTGCCATCGGTTCTGCAGGCAAAATGGCCGCCATTATCGATTGATAAGCAGTATAATTAGCACTTACGTTTCCGTGGTGGGCCGCCGCCATGGCAACGGTGACCGCCAACAATACGCACTGCTTCATCATGGCTGCTTCTGGAAGAATACATGAGATTGAGTTATGTTTACGCTAGAAGGAGTATCACAAACGGTGCATCATTCTTTGTCACGCTAGGAGTCATGATGTTAATGGTCGTTTCCTTCTTTAATTGGTATGTACCTACACTAAAGAAGATACAAAAGACTTTATATACCAGTTTTTATACTCTTAGGTGTACTATCTAGAAGAAGACACCGAGAGGCCTATCTAAAATACTCTCTGCTTATGAAACGCGAAAAATATAGGGAAAAGTTTTTCGTGTGACAAGCTAGGTCGCAACTAGCACTAATATTTTCTCACTTATTACAGAGAGTCTCTCTTGTTATTGACTACTAGACTGAGGAAAAAAATTGGCCCGTACTTATATGTAGATGAAATTGGACTAGCACAATAGACTGATCCAGTCCCTGACGTGACAAATATTACATTGAAAATGGGAAATGCTAATGCCGTACGACAAAACTCCAAAATATGTTATCACACCCTATTGGATATAATTTATCCAAATATTCCTCCAATAATCCATTTAGTACGGTTTTAACTGAATAATCAAACTGTCAGGAAAATACCGATTCGGCCTAAATTGACAACATTTCATAACTTTTAGCCCTTAGTTCGATTAGCTCATTGTATTCAAATGGCAAATGGAGCGACTAAGTAATTTTCTACAAATTTAAGTAAACAAAAGAAACAGAACTTAAAAATTGGCAAGTTACAGGATACTTATTTGGGTCACCGACCGCCAAGTTCCCCAAACGAGTTAATTGACAACATTTCATAATTCTAAGTCCATAATTTGACTAGCTCCTTGTATTCTACTCGAAAAGAGGAACACGCTGGTAGTTTTATATTTCCAGTATTATTTATTTAATTTTTTTTTAAATACATTAATAGCAAATCCAATTCTACTGCAGAATAGGCACCTTGATTTAGTCCCGTTTCGACGAAAACGTTTAAAACGTTTTAATGTCATTTTCGGGTGGGTTCATTGACGCCATCTTGACAATTTTTGTTTTTCATTTGGTATATGTAAACAATACTAAAGCAAGGTGCCAATTCTGCAGTAGAATTGGATTTACTATGAGTGCATTTTTAAAAATTCGTTAAAAATTTAACATAAATAATACTGGAAATATAAAACTACCAGCGTGTTCCTCTTTTCGAGTAGAATACAAGGAGCTAGTTATATCATGGACTTAGAATTATGAAATGTTGTCAATTAACTCGTTTGGGGAACTTGGCGGTCGGTGACCCAAATAAGTAGGTATCCTGTAACTTGCCAATTTTTAAGTTGTTTCTTTTTTTTTTACTTAAATTAGTAGAAAATTACTTAGTCGCTCCATTTGCCGTAAATTAAATCTTAAGTTTTCTTGAACCGGGAAGAAAAACGCCAAGAAAGTATCGATGGCCTTTCAAAATATTACAAACTATCAAAACAGTGTTGAGGTTGGACAACGTCTCTTATGGCTAGGTACAACAAGCCGAATACAAAAAAGCGAAGCTACAAGCCGATACGGGAAATAAATATTAGTAGTTTATTTGATTGTATATAATGAAGGGCATTAAACACGAGTGTGGGTTTATGAAACGAGTGTCAGCGAGTTTCATAATAGGATCACACGAGTGTTTTAATGCCTAATTATTTACAGTTAGTTAGTTAGTGTATGTACACTACTTTATCTACCCAAATAATATAAATCTTCAATGATGTGTTCGGGAACCATTAGAATAACCTCCATCATTGCACCGCCATAGCCGACTAGATTCCAAATCATAACTAACTAGATTTCCATAATAACATCGATATCGATGTTATTATGATTTTTCATGCGTTACTTATATAATAACACTGGCACAGATAAGACGCTAATGTTACGTTACTGGTTGCAATAATGGTGGTCATTATGTATGGTTTCCGAACACATTATAGAGGATTTATGATATGGGTGTAGATAAACATATTTAACATTTCGCTAAGTATATACTTACCCGATTATTTGCTAATTAATCGGTAGAAGGTTATAGCTTAGAGTGGTGTAAACATTCACACGAACCGGCATTATATAGCTAAGACAAAGAATTGACACGTGCGCAAAGTTATGCACTAGATTTAATTCGCAAAATATCACAATTGCTATCATGATCATGTGACAGATATTTTGCGCTCGTGAACTGTACCTACTTCCTTTTTAAATGCGATCTCAATAAACGCTTCTTGGATGTAGTTATTTTCTGCGCAATGGAATATAACAACTTCAATGGAACTGGGCACCGATTCGCATTTCAAAACGTGATATCATCGAATTATTATCGCCATACATCCACAGTTCTCCTCTATACTATGTTTTCTAATTTTTAAAACCGTTAAGGGGCTACCCGAGGTTTTTATCGATTTTTGACTAGTTTTGAATCGATACAAATACCTTTGCACTACAGATAGAATTATAAGGTACACGGTTATCGATTCTTCAATCTTTAATCTCCATTTTGGTGTACCATATTTTGAAAGTAATGAATAGTTATTTTTTTATGATTTTTTTAAACATTGTCTAAAAAAACACCTTCTTTGTTATAAGATTGCTGTGAAAGATCTAAAATATACGAAATCTACATATTTGAGTTCGTCTCTGGTGCCTCTATAAACGTGTGTAGGGTTTTGAGTTTAAACTAATTAAGACAAAAGTTATGGCCAGAAAACCTGTTTTTTGGTCTAAAATTGTTCTACTTTGATGCCAAATATCTCGAAGACAGTGATGTTTGAAGTAAATATGGGATAATATATTGCTTAAAACTGTTGTTGTTAATATGATAAGCTACAAAAACATTAGAAAACTAAGGGATTCAGATTGAAGGTCATTGGCGTATGGGATCCCCTTAAGAAAAAATGCGAAACGGAAGTCATCGCGATAACTTCATTTGTGATGTTAACGACATATTTTTGCTGTCGGTCACCCATTGTTTGTCACGAGTTACGACACTAACGACACGGGAAGATACTTTTACCTACTATACCTACTACGAGACTAGACTAAGCGAAATTTGGTTTGATAGCGATCTCATGGTACGATGACTAGAGTATAGACTAATCCCTTGGCATAATAATAGGAAAAGCTACAAATCGCTTTTCAATAATACGCGAAATTAAAATAATACTTTACTATTTTAACAAAACGGGACTTAGTGACGTATTCTTGAGACTATGAGCATTACAACGCGTGAGGTTAATCAATGTATAGTTAATAAAAGATAAATAAGTTAACTATAAGCTATGTAAATACCTACATTAGAGAGGAATGAATCAACTACTGGTGGTTTGTGGAACAAAATCAAAATTAATGGCTACCGTTCAACTGTGAGTACTTACATGGATCTACAAAACAATGTAGTTAACCTATTAAAAATCATACAGAGATTTTGCGCGTGTCTTCTGTGGACATTGCCAAAATGAAGGGCTATAAAGCCTTATTTTTGGTTGGACTCTTAACCCGCATAAACGCCGTCCCCTCTTATATGATTTCATGTAATCAAATAATTTTTTATATGCAAGCCCTTAACTATTGACCACAGGAAAGATGACTTTTGTTTTACCTACTCAATATTATGACCCATTGAGCGATAATGATTAAAAACATGCGCCGTGTAACCACAATAACAAGGATATTATTAGTTCGTTGCATTGCACATAAAAGTGATAAAAGTCTAAAGGTGTCGACACCCCAAAACGAGTTCGAATCATCGAGATTTTCAATTAAGTATCTATTAATAATCCCGATTAAAAAATCACGTATTTTCCTTCGCATAGTAAATCCAGTAAAGGAATCCCCAAACAAAAGTAAAGAGAAACACAAAAGAATATCATATAAACAAAATAATTTCAATAATAACTAGGTACGACTCACCTCTCTGAGATCTCGGCAAGAATGAATGCTCTGTCTGGTACCACATGACACTGGTCCCTACGCATTACCAATGACCATTATACTGGGACCCCTGTTGCTTTACCTAATTAATGCAATTCGTGTGATAGTAGCGAGACGAGGGGGCCTCGTTTGACTGGACAGCGGACCGGTCTATCAAAGTAATCTCGACTAGTTTGTTCTGCAGTTTTCCTCGACGCAAGGTTGTTTAAAAGGTTATAAAATAATAGTTATAAAAACGCATAAAAAAATATCTTAGGTAGATGACTGACTGCCTGTCATGAATCTTAAGTACCTACCTAATTATTATTTTGGTCAGGTATTTGCAAAGTGTTGGCAGTTCAATTTAATGAAGGCACTTTTAACCGACTTCAAAAAAGGAGGAGATTATATGTTCCACTGTATGTATTTTTTTATGTACTATGTTCACCGATTTCTCCGTCAAGTGTGGACCGATTTCCAAAATTCTTTTTTTATTCGACAGAGTATACTTTGGTGGTGGTCCCATCGTCGCCAAGTCAGGATCTGATGGATCCCAAAGAAATTTAGGGCAACCCTCAAATTTTATAGGAACGCGTGTAGTGATTTCGATATATTATATTATAATTCGTGTATTTATTTACCCTCGGAAATCGCTATTTTGGTGAAGTGGAACTGATGATGAAGACCACAGATGAGTTATGGATCTCCTCAAAAATGTTAAATAGGTACCTCAAAGATTCTGACATGATTCCGTTGAAGTAGCTACTAATGAAGTGTTAATTCTGATTACCTTGAGGAATCGACGGAACTCCTCAAATATTATCAGCCCACAGATAGCGACTTGGATTTTTTCTGTATTAATCAACGCATTTGCTCTCGGAAAATAGTTCATGTAGTAAATTGGAAAGGAAATGTGGAAATTTTCATGTACCTACCTATCTAATATGTGGCTTGGCGAAGTACTGAATTGAAGTCGGTTTAAACTTTGTTTTTTAAAGTAAATTATTATAAAACAAACGAACATACAAAATGTCTATTTACTAAGATATATAATTTAAACACAAATAAGTTAATAAGAAATTGATAAGAAATGGTTGATTCAACTGTTGACGGAGTGCATGCAAGTTATAATGATTACACAATATGACGAAATAATAACTGGGTAGGTAAGTGCCTGTTGCTAACCTCTATTTTTAAGTTTTTATTTCCTGTATTTGATCCATGTTTTGAGGTGTGCAATAATTAGTATTTGTATTGCATTGTAAGTGGCAGACGGATTCGCTTACCGAACGATTTAATCTTTTTTTTGATTGACAATTGCCCTTGATTTTAATATTGTAATATTTTCTGACCAGAATCTTTTGAACTATTCAATGTCTGCGAGGTTTGGCGTTCAGTTAATAAAATAAAATTAATAAGTGGACAAACTAAGCAAAGCTTGTACTATGGGTACTAGGCGGCTGGGGAGTTGGGATGGGAGTTCATGCTTAGTTTATTGAGCTCTTTAAGGCGCCGTAGGTTCATGGTCTTCTCTCCCTCTGCGAGATCGGGAAGTGCGTGTTCGGAAGCGCGGATATCATGTTTTTTAATTATACTTTTTTGTGCGTTCAAATAAATAAAAAAGTAATCACTAAGTTCCCTCAAACATGATATTGCCGATGTTTTCAGCCGAAATGGCCTAGACTAGCTACCCGCGCTGCTTCGCCTGCGTCAAGGAAAGCAGGAAAACCCATGGGATAAAATATAGCCTATAACCATCCAGCAAGTCCATTTTACACGCAGGTGAAAGAATTTTTGAAATCAGTTAAGCGGTTCCGGAGATTACCCATTACATACAAACTTGCATTTTACAAATACGATCTCACAGACTTGTCCTTGTTATAATATTAGAATAGAAGTATAGATAAAAAGGCTACAGTCCCCTTAGCTTTACAAGATTTATATTTAAAAAATTGTCCAAACCAGCATATCGACATACTTAGTAAAAAGGATTGACCTCAGTACTATAGGTACTCTAATCACCCTCCTTTAAAGAGGCGCGTTAAGGTGAAGGTCACAGTCGACTTATTGCTATTTCGGACCTCACTCTCGTTCGCGGTTAATTTAAAATATCCAGTATTTTAACTTCATCACATACACGCGCTGAGAGTGATCTAAAGGCCGAAACATTTTCGAGACATTTAGCATCAAAGTTGAACAATTTTAGACCAATAACCAGGTTTTTTGGTCATATAAATGAAAAACGGTGATTGCGATTTCCCAACTGACTGTCTTGGAAAATAAGAGTAAGGAACAGAGCCATTGTCTTGTAACCTAAAAATTCTATTTCGCTTGTACACACTTTTTTTATTTTGTTATTATTTCAGGTTTGCCATTTGATCAATTAGGTACGTGTTTTGAATAAAATATTCAATGAATACCTACCTAATACCTACTTGCAATTACATGCATACAATGATGAACTCTCTGCGTACCTACCTACTCGTATTTAGATTTATTCAGACCTAATTTTATTTCGACCTTTGAAATATTATGACGGGATTTTTGAAAGGAACTTATTCGTTATAGCTTGCGCAAAAATTCTTCCGGAAAAAGTCTGTCCGGCTGTTCTCCTCTGCAGCCCCGCTATTCTACAGGGTGTTTTGGAGCTGGGTGCAAAACTTTAAGGGGGAGATACACTAGACTAAGTAGAACATATTCATCCAAAAAATATATTTTTTTAGCGATTTTTTGATTTTTAAGGGAACTTTTACGATTTTAGTATGAAAAACCCAAAATTGGTCAATTAAAATGCTAATAACTTCCAATCCAAACCGAAATGTCCGTTTTTTTTTAATTAGTTTAGTAGTCAAATGTGTCCTTGATCGTACCAAAGTAGCTTGAAGCACCATTGTGTCCAAAAAAGTTATGTGCAAAGCATTTAAACTTTACAAAAATAAAAATAAAATCTTACTTTTGATGACATTTAAAAAAAAAAACGCTAAAAAGAATTTTTTTTTGATGAATATGTTCTACATGGTCTAGTATATCTCCCCCTTAAAGGTTTGCACCCAGCTACAAAACACCCTGTATAAGTAATTTGTTTTAACCTCACCTCACCGTTCACCTACAAATGTATCTTGACGCCGCGATTTGTAGTACGAGTAACTAAGCGTAGAGACTGTGAACGGGGAGGGAAGTCGCATAGTCGGCCGACAAGAGGAAGAGGCTAACAAAATGTCGGAATGAATTTGTGCCAACACAGCAGCTTCCTACAGGCGAACTTGAACCATTGCGCAGGAGCACAAGATCTCCTTCTGCAGTCCATGGCGCAATGGCAGATTGATATAGCGGTAGCATGTGAGCCGTATTTTGTCCCTGATCAACCAAACTGGGTGGGGGACATCAACGGCTTGGTAGCAGTCCTTGTGGGGCCAAACACTAGTCTGCCTCTCTCGCCTATTGCACGAGGCCCGGGAGTTGTGGCGGTGGAATGGGGTGGGTATGCCGTAGTGGGAACGTACTTTTCTCCCAACCGGTCACTGGCCGAGTTCGAGACGTTCCTCGACTCCGTCAGAGAAGTGGTCGAACGATCGGCGCCTAGGCCGATCATCTTTATGGGCGACTTAAACGCCAAGTCGCGCGCATGGGGCAGCCCTGCGTGTGACAGCCGCGGCAGGGCGGTCCAAATCTGGGCCATCCAAACAGGTCTGACCCTTCTTAACAAAGGGTCTGCGCAAACCTGCGTCCGCCAGCAGGGGGGGTCCGTGGTGGATATTTCATTCGCCACCCCCGCTGTCGCGCGCAAGGTCCAAAATTGGAGGGTGGAGGAAGAGGTGGAGACCTTGTCGGATCACCTTTACATTCGATTCGAGGTCTCCGCCGCGGGTCCGATAGCCCCTCCGAGAGGGCCCAGCAATTTTCTTCGTTGGACTCTCACAAAGCTGGACGGGGAACTTGCCAAAGAGGCCGCAATAGTACAACGCTGGCAGGCTCCCGGGACAACAACGGACGGCGAGACAGTGACTGATGGTGTCGAAGTCGACGTCCTGGCTGAGCGCCTTCGCACGGCTTTAACTATTGTATGCGACGCGGCCATGCCGAGAGCCAGACGGCACGCCCCACGCCGACAAGTCTACTGGTGGTCAGCAGAAATCTCCGATCTCAGGGCGCGGGCTAACGCAGCGAGACGAGCTTTTGCACGCTGCCGTCGACAACGCCGCCGACGGGACGGAGAGGTGACTGAGGTGGAGACTCAACTTTGGAGTGCCTGCCGCGAAGCCAAAAAGGAACTACAGGTGGCCATAAGCAAGGCAAAGGCCTCTGCTCGGGAGGAGCTCTTACGGGACCTAAATAGGGACCCATGGGGACGCCCATACCGTGCTGCGCGGAATAAACTCCGCGTTGCAGGCGTCCCACCCACGGAGTCCTTGGATCCGGACGTGGTGGAGCAGGTCGTTGCGGGACTGTTCCCGGATCCAATCGGACACTCACCCCCTGAGATGGCTCCCCCTTCCCGATCGTCGGAGGAACAAAGTGGGGCAGAAAATGTTCCCCCAATAAGTGACGGGGAAATAGGAGTGGCCCTCTTACGTCTGAGGGGGCGTAAAACTGCGCCGGGCCCTGATGGGATTCCGGGAAAGGTCCTCCTGATTGCGGCGGGAGAAATGCAAGACTGGGTCCGGGGAGTATTCGACTCATGCCTCCGTGTCGGGCGCTTCCCAAAAATATGGAAAGAAGGTCGTCTCGTCCTGATCCCAAAGGAAGGTCGCCCAACAGGAACTCCCGGAGCCTACAGGCCTATCGTACTGCTGGATGAGGTTGGTAAAATGCTGGAAAAAATCCTAGCAAATCGCCTCGTCCGCCACTTGGAGGAAGTCGGACCGGACCTCTCCAACAACCAATATGGCTTCAGAGCATCGCGGTCCACAATCGACGCTCTAACCGCTCTTAAGGTCCGGGCCAGAGAGGCTATAGAGGGAAGGGAGGTAGTCCTTGCAATATCTTTAGACGTTAAGAATGCATTTAACAGCCTGCCGTTCGAGACGATAATGGAGGCGCTTCGTTATCATGGAGTGCCTACCTACCTTCGGCGGTTGTTGAGGGACTACCTCCGCGACAGGATAGTGCGCTGGGAGGGCTCTGATGCGACGCTTCACCACCGACATGTGGGTTGCGGTGTTCCACAGGGTTCTGTGTTGGGACCGGTTCTGTGGAACGTCGGTTTTGACTGGCTCCTGCGCGGCCCACTGCTCCCCGGGACCAACTTGATCTGCTATGCGGACGATACGCTCGTCACAGCCCGGGGAAGGACTTACGAGGAGGCTGCGCGGTTAGGGCAGGAGGCAGCAACACTGGCCGTCGAGAGGATCCACCTCCTGGGGCTCAAAGTCTCGGTCGAAAAAACGGAGGCGGTTCTCTTTCACGGCCCACGTAAAGGTCCCCCACGAGGGGCGCGGTTAACCCTTATGGGGACAGCCATAGAGGTAGGGACCGACATGAGGTACCTCGGCCTCACCCTCGATGCCAGGTGGAATTTCGGGGCACATTTCACTCGGCTGGCCCCCAAACTGGTAGGCGCTGCAGCAGCGCTGGGAAGGCTGCTTCCCAATCAAGGAGGTCCTCAGTCCTCCTGCAGGCGTCTATACTCTGGAGTCGTCCGGAGCATGGCTCTCTATGGGGCGCCTGTATGGATGGAAGCCCTCACGTCGAAAAACAAGACCCTTCTAAGGCGACCGCAAAGGGTAATAAGCGTGAGGGCATGCAGAGGGTACCGCACGGTGTCCTGGGCAGCGGCCACACTACTGGCCAATGATCCGCCCTGGGAACTGCAGGCGGAGGTTCTGGCCGAGATCTTTAGATACCGTGCGGAACTGAGGGCCAGGGGAGAACATCCCAATCAACGGGAGGTAGAAGGGCTACGGGATGCAGCTACGACCGCCCTTCTCCCGAGGTGGAGGGCAGACCTGGAGGTGTCCACGGCCGGCAGAATAACCATAGGGGCAATTTTGCCCCAGTTCGAGAGGTGGGTCGACCGCAAACGCGGCGAATTAAGTTTTCACCTGGTGCAGGTCCTCACAGGCCACGGTTGCTTTGGAGAGTACCTGCACCGAGTTGCCGGACGAGAAGAAAGCCCCCGCTGCCACGGGTGTGGCGCAGCAGTAGACGATGTGCGCCACACAGTGGAGGTATGCTCGGCGTGGGGGCCGCAGCGGCATAATTTGTCCGATGTATTGGGTGGGGACCTCTCGCTGCCAACCATTGTATCTAAGATGCTTGACAGCGAGAGGTCATGGGAAGCAATGGCCTCCTTCTGCAATTCCGTAATGGCGCAGAAGGAGGCTGCGGAAAGAGCGCGGGAGGACGACCCTTCCGCTCCCCATATCCGCAGACGTAGAGCGGGGCGCGCACGTCGGCGTTATGCGCACTTGCTCCCCCCGCCGTAGTGGACCAGGTTGCAGGGTTAGGGGACCCTAGCTAACCAAAAGTCCACGAGTCTGAAGCGCCTCGAAATTGTCCCGGGGCGCTCTCCCTGGCCAGGCCTGTAAAGCGGGCTAGTCGCGAGGGTCAAAGTTGCATGCGTAAGCGAACCTTTGACCCTCCTTGTAAGCGAAAATGGCTGGACAATCGTTGGGGGTTTAGTGGGTAGTCTGGACCTTCTGTCCTGGAGTCCCACACACCTGTCCGGTCCCCCTCCGACTGGGCGGACGGTGCATCAATGCATTCCCCCAACGTAAAAAAAAAAAAAAAAAAAAAAAAAGGTGTCACGAGTACCACGGGTAGGTGAGGCGCATTAGCGCGTTCCGAGTCGCAAATAACAGCCCAGGGGGCCGATTTTTGGCTTTCTAGCGCTCGAAAATTAAATAAAACGAAATAAATATGATTGTAGTGTCAACATTGCAGGCACTTACTTTCTACCGATATAATTGGATACGTGTAGTCAAATACCAATCGTTTTTCAATTTTCTATCGCTGTTTAAAATAGCATTTCCTCTTTTTTCACAGTTTTCGAGTAAAAGAGTCGAACGCTCGAAAGTCAAAAATGGGTCCCCAGGTAGATTTTTCTCAATATTTCAACCGATACTTATGAAATTTTGTGAGCAGGTTCAATAATTAGGTATAGGGATTTATTTGTCGATCAGTTTTTCAAAATAAAAAACAAAACAAAAAGGTTTGTGAGTTTTACAGTAATGTATGAGTAAAAACTTCAAAAGAGACTACTGGTAACAATATTTTAACCGTGTCAGAAATCCGAGTACCATTAAACCGGCTCCGATACAACTCGCGAATAGGTATGTTCTCGATGTTGGGTATCAAGATTCCTACAGCGAAATGTGAAACACTATTTTTTCTTAAAAATGCAATTAAATATTGGCGTTGTGCACTTTATAGTCCGTCAGCCCACTCCCTATACACCTATGTCTTGTGACAACACAATAAAATGCATGGTAGCATGTCGAGAAAGTTGTGCTGAGCAAGAATCAGGACGTGGCAGACGGTGCCAAAGTTGGCCACCTTTGACATCGTCTGCCTAGTACTTCCGGCCATTTCAGGACTGCCAGACTTCGGTTTACTCTCTCTACAATTAAATGGCTAAATGATTGTACAAATGATGCCACATGTCTCGTACTGTTGTCACATGACGTAAATATACCTACCCTTGAAATTTTGACTGAAAGTGAAGGATTTTTAAAACTTTCGGCCAATTTTAGGTGCGATAATCTTCTGATTCTTGCTCAGCACAACTTTCTCGACCTGCTGCCATGCATTTTATCGTGTTGTCACGAGACGTAGGTGTATTGGGAGTGAGCTTACGGACTATTATAATTTGTACCTTTAGCGAATACGAATAATCCAAAATGGCACCAGCGCTCTAGGGTCCCTTGTCCGAACGAGACGTATAAATCTGGGCCATAGTCACTCCCTTTACAGAATACATTGTAATTACAATGGCGGGGTGTTGTTTAATATGCAAATTCTGGCATTATGCGGGGACAATGCACTCGGCATGCACATAAAGCACTTAAAGTATGTTCGAGTCATTTGCGCTGGTTGATATTTAATTTGCTGTAATGAAGTCTGGAAACGTGACGTCATGGCCATCTGGAAGGTTTGCTGATAAGGTCGTTTCCAAGCATTACTTATTGTATGTCAATTTATTCTTTCGTATTAACTCAAACCAAAACCATTTCATTTAAAGTAATTTCGAAAACTCCATAGCTCCCTCGTTTTCAGTATTAATAAGTTTCTGTCAAAAATTCATTTTGGTACAAGCTTTTATTGCCGACTGTACTTTTCTGTATACCGTCATCAACTTATCGTTGAGAGGATTCTAACGAGCCCAAACTCAACGGGGTTACGTCTGTTAAGTCCTGAATTCCCATGGCCACCTTCTGTCTCCATCATCAGATCAGCTGAATGGTACCATAATATTGAATTTTCATCCAAACTATACGAGTACTTAAACCCAAAATTTCAGCTCAATCGGTTGAAGATATCTGCTACAAAATTGATATGCGAGATTCCACCCGAACAAACATAATTATTAAGTTACATACATTGCAAGTAAAATAAAAGATTGTATAAAATAGATAATAAGATTGCAAATAGCAAACTTTCATAAATTGGCTTCCCATTTGCGCCAAATTCCCCCTTTGCAAGAATAAACTTGTATAAACTAGATTAATTTGAGAAATTGATTTGGGACGTGATATTTTGGGAAAACTATTTTTCTCAAATTAATCTAGTTTATAAAAATTTAATCTAGGACAGGGGGAATTTGGCGCAAATGGGAAACCAATTGATGAAAGTTTGTTACATAAAATTCTTCAAATATCGCGCCGTTAGCCTGCGAATGTCAAAAAACGGTTTGTATGGCAATCGAACCACCTTAATATGTTTACGTGACAATTGTAAACTATTTTATCATCTCAGCATGCTAGGAGTCCATATTGTGATGACTTTTCTAAGACACTTTGTTGCTCTTGTCTTCTCCCTTACCAGGACAGAATATCAACAAATAAAAAGTTAATTGACTCTTTAAGGAACGTGGTAAAACTAATGGTCGGCAATTTCCTTTGCCTACTACACAATAAGGTATTACAAAGTACTTTGTTGTTGTTTTAAACTCTTTTGCGGTCAATAACGGATCTAAGCAACAGGGTCGAGCTCGTAGTTCTAGGCTATTCTCAAAGGTCTATTGTCAACTGCAATAGTGTGAATAACTGTCAGCAAACCTATTTAGTCATAAGTACTAACTCGCCGAGAAATTAACATTTCCTAGCAAATTATAACGTAGTGTCTTCGTCGTAAATGACAATCGCATTTTCTCATGGGAAATGTATGGTGTAGGCATTTCCTGTGAGCTTATAGTATTGGTCTGCACTATAGCAACCACTATATTGCTGACACGAAAGCGCGAGAGCCTGTTCCTATTATTATGAAGATAAAGTCCAATTTCATCAAATCCACTCGCCTTCGCGAAATGCAAGAAGTACATTCAGTCGCGGATGGAAATAACTAGGTACCTACTTTACACGATAATTCCATTAGAATTTTCCTTAGAAAGAAAACGATACTTTTTTTAATGTATTTATTTAATTGGTTCTCCAACAATTGTTTACGCTTCCAAAGCAAGCATTAATCCAGTTACATTATATGCTAAGTGTAACAAGCAAAAGCGTCTTGTACATTTTAAATTGTATAGCTCTAGCTCTATATAATTCATAATACTCTTGCCTCTATCTGTCAATGAGAACAATACTCAAATCAATGGAGCAGCCTGACTGGGCAAGTACCTCCACCTTACAGAATACCGGCTACTACATTATGCTCTCACTAAATTAAACGCCGCAAGTGGACTTGGATCGGTCACACTCTAAGAAGAGCTCCCAATCTCATCCCAAGGCAAGCCCTGGAATGGACACAGTCACCAAGGGAAGAGGAAGCGTGGCCGGCCGAAGCACACCGGGAGACGTTCAGTGGCAGCAGAACTGTAGGCAATCGGGCTGACGTGGTCCGAGGCGAAGCGCGTAGCCCACTACAGAACGCGATGGCGGAGCACTGTGGAAGCCCTCTGCCCTAGGGGCCACAGGGCATTAAGGCCGAAACGCACTGATATCGGTGGCGGAGCGGCGCGGCGCGGTGCGGTACCGGTTGTAATGTTCGAGCTCGTCACACAGTCAGTGCGTTTCGGCCTTGAGTCATTTATGCTCTCCAGGTATATGTTGTGTTGTGTTCCTGACGGTGAGTAAGGTTCCGAGAATGCGCTGCGCGCTGTGTTGAGAAAGAGGGACCCGCATTTGTCTAGGGTAATTCCGGGGTAGATGGCCATAAGGGCAAGATGGCCAATGGAAATATTTCATGGTTCTAACGACTAGATGTCGCTAGTTTTTGTTTAGTTCGCTGCACGTCGTGAGTGGAAGCAAGGGTACGGCAAATATTTTGGCGAAAAACAATGAAAAAGTAAGTAAAATCTGTGTTAATTGTTTTGACAAGTGAAAATATTATAAAGGAGGTTCATATTTTAACTTGTGGTGATGTTAGTTTCTCATAATATTGGTGTTTTTTGTTTCTATTGCAAAGTATACGGTTGTCGCTATGTTCTAACCTCAAAATTACGCAGATCGAGTTTTGACTTGTTTTCTTTTTAGGTGTGGTCATCTCTCCCGGAAGAAAAGGAGACATGGCCAGTTTAAGTCGGTATGTCATGGCCATATGGCCATCATATACTGATGGTGCAAAAATGATGCCTTATTCAAATAATTCATTTGTTTAATTTTTTTTTAGATGCCAAACAAGTACAAGAGAAAAGCAGTAGCTGTCAGAGGTAATTGGTCAGAAGTTTCACTTAAGGCTGCTATTAGTGCTGTGAAAAATGATGGGTTATCCGTGCGAGCGGCGGCTATCCAGCACCAAATACCTCGAAAAACGTTAGAAAGAAGATTGAAGAAGAATAATGACAAAAAAGGGCCTATGGGACCATCTTCTTTGTTTGGAAAAGAAAATGAGGATAAACTGGTAGCTCACATCAAAGCAATGCAAGCTAAAGGTTTTCCATTTACAATGACGGATGTTAGAAGAATAGCTTACGATTTTGCAGAGCAATTACAATTAAAACACAGATTTAATACAGAAATTCAGAAAGCAGGATATGACTGGTTGCAAATGTTCCTAAATAGACACAAAGATATTACACTTAGAAAGTCAGTAGGTGTATCATTGCCCAGGGCCAGCGCCATGAATAAAACAGAAGTAAATGCTTATTTTCAACTTCTAGAAAACGTTTTAATACAGGATAATGAGATGTTAGCACCAAATTGTGTATTTAACATGGATGAGTCAGGCTTGCAATTAAACAGTCGTCCAGGGCATGTACTTGCTCAAAAAGGATCTAAAGCGGTTTCCACAGTAACATCAACCGAAAAAGGGGAGACGATAACCATTATAGCCTGCTGCAATGCTGAAGGTACTTTTTTGCCTCCTGCTTGTATCATGAAGGGCAAAAACAAAAAGCCTGAATTTGAAGATGGGATGCCACCAGGAACAAAGCTGTTCATGTCTCAAAAGTCAGCGTACATAACTTCAGAGATATATATTCTTGGAATGGTTAAAGACACACTTTGTTCCTAGAAAACCTGCTGGAAAAGTTGTTCTTCTTCTAAACGGCCACTCAACTCATTGTAACTCTGTAAAAATGCTGGAATATGCAAATGAAAACGATATCATTTTGATGTCTATGCCAAGTCATACGTCCCATTATCTCCAGCCCTTGGATCGTTCGGTGTTTAAGTCACTTAAAACACATTTTTATGAACAGTGCAGACTTTGGCTAATTCAAAACCCAGGACGTCGTATAACAAGACTTTCTTTCGGAGCTTTGCTTAACAAGGCTTGGGGAAAGGCAGCGTCAGCAGAAAATGCAATTTCAGGTTTTAGGGCGACTGGAGTGTATCCATTAAATCTAGCAGCGGTACCAGACTACGCATTTATTGAAGAACCTGCAGATGCTGCTGCACCAGTATCGACTAATGCTACTATTCCACGAGCTATTCCACTTACTCCATCTGCAGTGGAGGAAGACAGCGATAAAGATGCCTTAATTCCGGGTTGTTCTAATGAGCCAAGACGAGATATGAGCTATAGCCCCGAAATCGCTCCCAGGAGATCAAAAGCCTCAGTGAACAATACCATCGAGTCTAATGTTTCAAAGCCTGGCACTCTGGAAGAACGTCCACTCAATAATGATCCAGACTACACCCCATCACGAATTTTACAGGATATATCACCTATCCCACAAAGACTCGCTGAAGTCCGCAAACGAGCTAAGCAAGTGGGAACACTACTGACTTCGGAAGCACATATTGGTGCTAGAAAATGTGCTGAGGAAAAGAAGATTAAAAAAGAGAACAAGAAAATACCCGAAAAATCCATTAAGAAGGAAGGGCAGGCAAAAAAGAAAACGGCTCGGGTAAACAAAAGAAAGGCTATCCGAAGGCTGTCGGATAGCAGTAGCGATGTCCCCCTTGCCATAATATCGAAAAACAAGAAGAAAAAGAACTTGAAAGGGGAGGATAACTGTCGTGGATGCGGAGAAAATTATTACGAGAGTCTTTTCGTTGAAGATTGGATCCAGTGCACGATTTGTATGTTTTGGGTTCATGAAAATTGCACCGAATTCGACGATGCTTGCTCCACATGTGGCCAGGAAAAGACGAAGCGCCTCAGGACCAAAAAATAAGACTGAAGACATACAATAATTTAGAGTAACGTTAAGGCCATCTTTCCCATAATGGTATGGTCATCATACCCAGATACCCCGGGAGAGATGGCCAGTTGTGATTTTTTTTTAAAACGATTTTTCAATATGATCTCAAGAGAAAATATTTTTTGTTTGCTTAATTATCTAACGTTGATTGTTCAAAGTTTATACGTAAATAAAAATTTATTTGATAACTCGTATACTTTTTTTTTTATTTTGCACAAAAAAAACCATGGCCAACTACCCCGGAATTACCCTATTACTGTTGACAAAGTGAATCTTCAAATCAAGGGGACGTGAAGGCGCAGTTTACTCCTCTAGAGTTACAGGCGTCCAATGGCTACGGTTTCCTCTTATACACTTTGGAAAGTTTTTAAAGGTCTCCTTCGATAATTTTCGCACATCGTCTCTTCAGTGGATATCCATCTAGCCAATCAAAATTTTCCACCGTGTCACATGAATTATGCATTAATGTACAATTTGTATAACGTCATCAAACGCGATTACCTTAATAAACCGGAAGGAGCCTGCAATGATCATCGATCATGATATTCATGATTGTCATCGGCCTCGCTCGGGTTGTTGAACTTGACACACTTGTCATTAGTACAATCAGCAGAGTAATGCAAGCATGACAATCGGTTGTCAGTCCTAGCCGTACAATTTAGTGCCATATTTATATCTCCAGCCTCTCCCCTATTCTGTTCTGTAACTTGTTTTAAGCTCACCTCAACGCTCACCCACAATTATACCTTGAGACGGCGATGGTGGGGTGTTATTCGCTACGCGTTAATACGGCTCACCCCGCCGGTCACCCGTTACGAAACTAGACCTCTACCTACGCTTAATAAGCTTACTGCGAATCGCGGTGTCAAGGTATACTTGTGGTAGAGTGTTGAGTTGAGCTTAAAACAAGTTACAGAATAGGGGGGCTGCCCTGTTATTCGCTACACGCTTATGCGGCTTACCCCACGCGTCACGCCTAACGAAACTAGACCTCTACTTACGCTTACTTACTACGAATCGCGGCGTCAAGATATATTTGTGGGCGAGCGTTGAGGTGAGCTTAAAACAAGTTACAGAATAGCGGGGCAGCACGGCTATCACAGAACGGCCCTCGAGCTATCCGTCTCTTTCTAATTAGAATGCTTAGAAAGAGACAGGTAGTCTATGTCGTCGCAACACAGCTCGCGGGCCGTCCTTTGATGGCCGTGCTGAGCCTGCGGCGCTACCACGAACTTCAAATCTCGAACTTCGTATATCTCCGTCTCTATCGCACTTATAGTTTATGGTACTCGAGCGACAGAGATGGCGATATACGAAGTTCGAGATTCGAAGTTCGTGGTAGCGCCGCTGGTTATAGAGCTCGGGCGAAAAGTTCGATTTTGATAAAACGAGGATGAGTCGGTCGGAGATTACCAACTTACATTCAGATTACCTTTTTGTTATTCATGTAGATAATAACTACAACTTAGAAAATTTGAACAACCCCCGACATTTTCATTTCAAACTTCAATATCTCAAAAACTGCTAAACCGATTTTGTTGAAATGAAGCTAAGAACCATCTCGATCACGTCAGCTATCGGATCAAAAAGCTGCATTCAAATCGGTCCATTCGTTTAGGAGCTACGATGCCACAGACAGACACAAACACAGACAGGCAGACAGGTAGACACACAGACAGATACACAGACAGACAGATAGACACACAGACACGTCAAACTTATAACACACCTCTTTTTCCGTCGGGGGTTAAAAAGACTGTGTTCAGTCCTCGCCTAATGCTAGGAACTGGACGTGCCACACGATCTCGTGGGTCCAATTTATGCCAGTAATGTGGGCTACAATATGTGGGGATTTAACTTACCGGTTCCCATCGACGCGATATCGTGTCAATTCTGTCTAGTTTCCGTCAAGGGTCAGTCAAGTCAAATCAAGTCTCCCAAGCTGGTCTCCGGGACCGAAGAAAGCGCCGTGAGGTTCCGCGGGATAAGGCCAGCAAGGCGCGGTCTGCCACAGTCACAAAATCACTTCTCCGGCACTGTTTTCACCAAAACGACTCGGGCCTTCACAGGTAGGCCTCCAACACGAGTCTCTAAACACTTTCAACTACACAAACAAACCCTCGGACACCCGTGTGTCTGCAAAGCGAGGAATACAACCAAAAAACGGTACACGTTGTTCGACCGAACTCTGACGTGTCTTTTTTCCGACAGACAAAGCAAAATGTGACAGCTCCAAGTGTTACTATCAAAAAAAACTAAGGGAGGTGCTCCAGCTTACAGAAAAGCGTCCGACAAACATTCGGCCCGAACAGACTGTACCTAGGTATCACACTATTCACACCTACTCTTATATTTAGTTACTTCTACGATTGCTTACTGTAACTAATGAATGACTTCTTTCAATTAGCATAATAACCCGTTCAAAAACTCAATAACGGATGCTATAAAAAGTAATAGGTTTCGTTACTTCCACTATCTAATGCTAATATAACTAGTTATGTCCTTACAACCCGCTAGTAGGTACCTACGTTCACATGTAATGTAGTTTTATCAGTTATCACACTAAGTATTGCCTCGGTTCGTTTAAGAAATGAAGAACTGAATGAGTTTTTCTACTAAAGACATTGTTTTTCCAATAACTAAAGTGGTAGAACGTATCTATATTCTATACCAATATTAACACGTTCCTTGTGCATGCATCATATGTACATAGCATTTTAGGGTATATATGATAAGTACGTGCATGCACCACGGATGATGCACCTCGCCTTATAAATTTAAAGCATTGCCAAAGTTTACACGTGTGAGCTACTTAGATGTTTTTTATTTGCGTGCACATACTGCCTACGAATATTTTGACAGAAAACAAGTGAACGTGTGGAGTCGATTTCTGGTTCCCAGCTACACAGGTAACTTGTTAAAAAAGAGGACATTTCTGTGAGATAGTATCTTTGTCAGTTTATAAGTTTGTAAGTTTCTAATGTAATGCTAATGGGTAATCTTCAGAACCGCTTATCGGATTTCAAAAATTATTTCACCTGCTTGTAGAACTGACTTTTCTGGATCGTTATTATGCTATGTTTTATCTCGCAGGTTTGCCTTCGTTCTTTGCAATATGCAGCTATTTAGTATTGAAATAAAATGACATAACTCAGTATTTCCCGTTCCACTATGTTATGGGGTCAGCTTGTAATTGAGATTTCAAAAAGATCAGCAAACACTTCGTTTAAAATGCGGAAAGAATCGTATTTTTTTGTTTTTCATAATCATTATATTTATGCTCTAGCTCTCCAAATAATAATGAGGTCACTGTTGCATTTACCTACGCCTAGGTACTACGCCTTTTCCATTGCGTTCATCCATGGCACTATCATGTTAACAGGTCTTATTGACAGTAAACGAAATGAATGGTACAGATACCTCTAGCAAACCTATAGCAAAACTTGCTACAGCAAGCCCATTCTTCTCAACTAAGTAAAGGAAAACGACATTGTACGAGTACAGACATGACAGTCTTTATAATTAACTTTTTTTTTGTCAATACCAAGACGCACAGGGCGTTCCTCAGTCTATTTGTTCCCATTTAAAAGTCAACGGAAACGAGTAATTTCTGCACGTTTCTCGACAGATGGCGCTAGGGGTCAGCGAACCGCCGAAAAGCGGAACCATTGGCCCGGAGATCCTGCGTCGGCGCTCCTGTTACATTTCAGTTGAAATAAGGTCGGTTTTCCAATGGCAATTCGTCAAAATTATACGGTTTAGCCCTGTAGGTAAAGGTACAGTGTTACGTTAAATGGGAAAATGAACTTTAAAAGCACAGAGGAAGGTTCAAAACTGGAAGTAGTTGTGCGTAAGATTCGACCCACAAAAACTTACCCTTCACATTTAGGTTTTCGACAGAAGCACCAAAAGTTTCAAAATTTACTTTGCATGGTTTGCTTCGTGACTTTTTAAATATATATGTAAGTACTAGTTAACTGTGTGGAATAAGCATTGATGTAATTTGTAAGAATACAAAACATTCATTAAAGGTTAAAGCGACTTTCTTAAAGAAAAACGACAACATTTTTCTCGAAGCTAGGCGTTGTGTGAGTAAATCCAAACACACTCGTCAAGTTAGGCGAAACAATTGTTTCGACATTGTTTGGGTCATCTCAATTAAACTTAAATTAAGTGCGCACGATTGCCCGAATGCACAATTGTACAAACGACTAACATTGGTCAAATTGCTAGTCGTCCTCGTCCAATGTAAAACGCCTCAGGCTGCGGTCTGAACACTAGCGGGCAGCGGAATTGAACTCGCTCGAATGTATGAACAGCCGCTAGCCGCTCACTGCCCTTGCCCTGCGTTTAGGTTTTGAAAATTGTAATGAAGCTTCGTGTAACAGGCTACCTGCAAGTCATCAATTTCACCTGTCTTACCTTATCACTTTATCACCAAAAATAATTAATTAAAATCCAGTCTGATTGTCAGTACGTAGCTCTCTGTCATACTACATAGTGTAAGCTGAGGGCCTACCGCGAAAGGTATTCGAAGTTTTCCCTCTCTGCCATACTTACAAGTTCGTACGTAAGTGCAACAGAGAGGGAAAACTTCGAATGCCGTTCGCGGTAGGCCCTCAGTACTTATCGCAAGCTATGTAGACTGCAGCCAGCAAGTGAAATTACACCAAATCAACCTAATCACAGAACAACAGTAGCTTGTTCCGAAATACAGTTCTATTCTAAGTATACATAATAATATATGTTAATTGTATTTTCGTCTATTCTACGTATTAGCAACTCAAAGAATATGTGTCTGGCAAACATTAGACCAACTGGCATATTAGTCACGGTATAATACAATAAGAAACAGTTGATGAGTAATACTTGTGGCATGGCATTCAAAATAAATATGATTCAAGTGTTACTAAGAGATGTACTTACGTACTTAGATTTTTCATGGAAGAGCTTATTTGCGCATGCGACGATGGCAAACTGGTAGGTATACGACCTGATGGTAAGGAGACATCGTAGCCTAACTAAAGTAAGCACCAGTTGAAAACGAAAAAATTGTAAACAATTAATGTATTGAATTATACATATCAAATTTATCGACCATTAAATTTATTGATCTGTACCCTTACCGCGGGTTTGACGTGAGTCGCGTTTACTTTACTCGCTAGCGACTGCGTAAAAGATTTATATGAAAAATTTATACACCGCCCCTGGCAGTCACTCATAGAACTAAAAATCTAAACTGTAGCACGAGTCACTTACACGTTTACTTTACTCGCAATCGTTAACTCGATCGTTCGTATAGTTTTATAGATTTTTCAATATTCAGCTTATAATTATCACAATCACAAGCATTTATCGTTTTTATTTAAATGCGCTAGTGTTTGTCGGTTAATGACTCTTATGACATTATAGAATACGCGCATCGCGAACGTTAAACGTTCTCCAAGGCCAAGTTGTTTACAGACTATAGGAATCTATACCTTAAGCTTAACGACATTAAGTATACCTTATTAGTGTGCGCCGATTCTGCACTGATTCTCTCGACACAATATGGCGGAACGTGTGTCATTTATTTGCATTTTTAAATACAAAATACGCGACAATCCGAATTTAGTGGATATATGTTGTCAATTCAAAACCCTTATTTTTATACGTTCTTTAATTTGAGATAGGTGTCGATAATCCTATCGACACCTATCTCCTCGACGGTAACTCTTGACGGAACAATAGGTACCTACAGCCCGTGAGCGTTTAGAATTGCATTCGGGTCTATATATATCTCTCGCTTGCTCTTACACGTTCTTATGAAAAGTAGTAGGTATTGCGTCACACCAAGGGGTGGTTAGAGTAGCGCCACACCGCCGTTTCTCGCAAAATAGGCACAATGGATGTCGACTTGCGGAAAATGCCCAGTAAAAGTAACTAACTAACACAAGATACCAATTGGTCGTACGAATCGAAAGTTTAAATTACGCATCGAAAACTAAACGCTATCGAGTAAAGTTTTGAAGTTGTTTTCGGAGTACAACAGCACCATGAGTTACGAATTTGACAGCTCGAATTTGCGACGATCGAAATCTATTCGAAGCACGTTTATTCGCTCTCGTCTGTAGATAGTAAGGCCTAATAGTTACGTAACGTAAGTTTTCGATTGTAACTCACACTACCAGTACTGATGATTATTTGTAGCGACAGCTAGAGACAATTAAAGGTGGCATTTGATATGATCGTAAAAGTATGTAAAAACAATAAGATTATTTCCAATTGGTCAGTCAAATTCAAAACTATTCATTCGGGAAAAGTAGTAAGTAAACAAAATTTATGTTTTTGATTTCAAAACTAAGCTAAGCTAAGACTCAGATATTTTTGCCACTTACGTAACGGATGTGTTTTGAAGGTGGTATTTATTTACCGGTTGCCAATAAGCAATAAATGGAAGTTGCTGGCGGCAAATAGGTTAGGTAGTTGCCAAACTGCCAAGCTATCATTTCACTTACACAGGCAGCTTTATTAAGATAAAGCTCTTAATTATTGTCAAATTAATGAAATGGCCGACATATTTTTTAGTTTTTTCTTTATCACAAAACAAATCTTTTGCAGTTATCAACTTATCACACGCAGATATTATGAGATTTTATCTCCAACCATAAAACCATATAAAACAAAGGAGAGATTCTGCAACGTAAATCTTTCACCGGCTCTTACCAGACGAAAACAAACGCTTCCATATTCAAAACAAACAAACTTACCGGAATTCAAACTTAACACAGTCACTACCACTTAAAACTTTTGAATTTCGAACGGAATTCCAAATTTAAAATTAAAAACGGCGCGTAAACACTGGCTGTACGGACAGCGTCGACCGTGCGCGTGCTAGTACTGAACAAACGGCGTGCACGCATCCGTTAAACCTGTATTTGACATGTACATTCATAGGTACCTATAGTCATTGAGGGGTATACTCCCATGGAAACCATGGATGAGTCATTGTGAGGTTGAATAGCTCTGTACAAAAACGATGTTGAATAGTCTCGTCATCTTTTTTAAACGACTAAGGCTCGGTTGTTTCAAACCGTCTGTAATAATAAGGAAGCGGAGTTCATTAAAATCTAAATGTATCGGAAAGTTTGACAAGTTTGTATGGAATGACAGCTGCCGGCGCCATATTTAATGCTGATCGGCCTATTCTTATTCTGTAATGGTTGCTAATGGCACTAATGGTAAGTTGGTGCAAGGCGCCCCCTAAGGCTCGGTTGTCATAACGTCTGTAATGGTAAAATATGTCTGTTAAAATCATGGGAACTTTGACAGTTCTCTATGAGATGACAGGTGCCGGCGCTATTATGGCGACTACCGGTCAGTAAAATCGTATAAGCGCCGACTTTTAGGGCCGGTTGCACCAACTTACGATTACATAGACCGATCAACGTTAAGAATAACGATCATATAACGATATTGTAATCAATCGTAAGTATGTAGAATGTAGATGCAAGGGTGCAACGGGTGGCGTGTTGGCGGCCGTCTAGCAGAGGCTTAAGACTAAAGCCCCTGCTAGACGGTCGCCAACACGCGCCTCCAACCCAGCGACCTTGGTTGGCACCGACCGCTGTAGTATGAAATTTAGCTCCAAACAACTGTCTACACGGTCGGTGCGGACCAAGGTCGCCCGGTTAAAGGGGCGTGTTGGCAACCGTCTAGCAGGGGCTTAAACCGTCTGTAATCGTTAGTTATGTCCGTTAAATTCTGCTTGTATGGGAAGTTTGTAATTTTCCTATTCGATGACAGTAGGTATATTTACCTAAACAAAAATATGTAGACAATTTGCAATGCATTAAAACTATTATTAAAAGCAAATTAAGGTTCAATTGAAGAAGTCTGACCTTTGAAAATGGGTCATACACAGATTTAGTTCGCGTCTTTCATGTAAGTAGACATCAAAGTTAGGTAACAAACCTATTTTAACTATTTTTAATAAGCATTTTCAATAATAACTTTATTTTTGTGCATTCAGTTTTTAGAAATTAAATAGAAATCTTTTTGAAAAAAGACAGGCGTGCCAATTTTACAGTTCACAGATCCCCTAGTATTTTCTAGTCTGTTTCCATGGGTCGCGATATACTTGTAGGTAGGTACTTACTTATATTTTAACTAGCGACCCGCCCCGGCTTCGCACGGGTTTATATGTATAATACATGCATGTATTATATTACATATAAACCTTGAAACACTACATCTATTAAAAGAACCGCATCAAAATCCGTGGCGTAGTTTTAAAGATCTAAGCATACATAGGGACAGACAGACAGCGGGAATCGACTTTGTTTTATACTATGTAGTGATTATTATTTTGTTTGTGGGCCTTAATGTGCCGCTTCGACCAGCAAGTGATCTATTGTGGCAGCCCTTGCTTTAGAGTTCACCGTTAAGTCCCGTTGCCTCCAGGAAATTCCAGATTCTTTGGGCGGTGATATGTTGTACTTCTTGTGGGTGCACTATGTGCCGCCCTAGGTAGGTACTTCTTCTATGCATGAGTGGTCCGCAGGAGCAGAGAATGTGCATTGCAGTCTCCTCTGTCTCCTGGCAGAACCTGAAGGTTGTGTCCTGCTTCATACCCATTTGAAACGGGTGTTTGTTCAATTTGCAAGCAATGTAGTGATAACAAACTAAGTGTTAAAATTATTGTTCGGTTTATTTATTTGTGCGCCATCTATGAAGAACTTATAAGTACTTTTAGATTAGGTTCAAGCCTAAATAGCGAGACGTGACCATAAACGGCATAAACCATGACCAACTTTGACCATGACACTGTAGCTATAATATATGGTAGGGACTATTTTAGTTCATTCGAAATAAAGTAGATGTCGCTTTTATACACATCTTTGACACAGGTAACTTGGCACTTGGGTACTGTTTGCCCGACTACGGCAGAGGCGAAAGGAAGGGATATGACTTTAGCAGTCTATGTTTTACTTTATGCTTGTTGGTAATGATTAAAGGCCTCCACACACCGGTCGCGAGCGCGGGTCGGGCGCAGGTCGGGCGCGGGCCCGCGCAAGTTGTAAAACATTGAAACTACACTTCAAACACACATCGAACGCGGGCCCGGCGCGGGCCCGCGCGCCCGCGTTCGATGTGTGTTTGAAGTGTAGTTTCAATGTTGTACAATTTGCCGCGCCCGACCCGCGCCCGCGACCGGTGTGTGGAGGCCTGTACAGCTGTTTCCTATCACTACATATAGGTAGTAGAAAACAAAGTCGCTCCCCGCTGTCAGTCCTTCCCTAATGTAGGTATGCTTAGATCTTTAAAACTACGCTACGGATTTTGATGCGAGTTTTTTTATTAGATAGAGTGATTCAAGAGGAAGGTTTATATGTACCTATAATACATGCATGTATTATACATATAAACACGAGCGAAGCCGGGGCGGGTCATTAGTTGTCAATAAATCTTTAGTCTTGCAATACTGGCGGTAGAAAACGCAATATCGCCAATATCCGCTAGTGATCTCTATAGAGCTCCGCTAAAGCAAGCTAAAGTTAACCGAGTCCTTACTAAAACCGAGTCCAAGCTGGGCCATTGTCTCCTTACACCAAACCAGAATTCTGGATCCTGCTAGAGATAATAGCTGTCCCGGATAATCGGTAGTTAGTAGATTATTTGAAATAGGTAGAGTAGAACAGCTGTTAAAGAGTAGTATACAAATTATACAGGGTGCGAATTAAAAGAAAATGTCGAACCTCTAATTATAATATAATAAAATAATAATATAGTTGTGTAATCTCCACTTATAATAAATCTCTAAATTAAAAAAAGAATCAGCCAGTTTGAAACTAAGCTTTGCGCGGTTCGAATGTTCTCAGCATCCCATGAACGGAAAAATATGAAACATTTTATATAGGTACATTATTATTCTAGCTGCAACTTAGGATAGTTTTTATCCGACTGCGACAGTTAATTAATTTTCCGAAATATACGACTTCATTTAATTTTTCATTTATTTTTATTGAAATCAAACGCTGCTCCAACTGTCAGCTATAAGAACCGTCAAATTTTCGTCAAAATGGCGGAATTGCTTTGCCTTTCACTTATTAATAATTTAAATCCCGTCTACGATAGACCTTTATGAGACAAATGCTAAAATATAAACCATAAAAAAATATTCGATTCTGATATGAGAACTTATATGCGCAAATGTCGTTTTATGTCGTAATTTCAATAAATGAAATCAACAAATTTGAACAATATAATTAACACGAATTTGTTTTTTTTGAATGACAATGGCACGCGCTCGGCGCATTCAGCCAAAGTACCTGCGGCGCTACCACGAAAACCGATACTCAATGTTCATATATTTGCATCCCTGTCACTCGAGTATGGTTAGTGCGATAGAGATAGAGATACCCGAATATTTTCGAATTCCGAAGTTCGTGGTTATAGCTCAGGAATCGAAAATATGGTAAATAATCATAATGTATTTTCTCGAAAAAGAATTTAAAATAAATATAGTCAAATGGAGAAAAAAACAAAGCAAGAGGTTATATAGGTAATGATTAAGTTATAAGAGTCCAAAGTTTTAAGAGGGGGTATGTTCTGTCCCTTTTCCGCAAAACGCACCTTCATATGAAACGATTGTTTTTTACTATGACGCTCGAGTATATTGACGTCACAGTCCCTCATCGTTTTCTCACTCTAACAAGCGACATTAAAACGGATGTAGCTTCATAATTTTTTGAGATATTTGAATGGGAGTTTCATTATCTTCTATCTATTTATACATAATAAATGCCTATGTCCTGACTGACTTATTCACTCAATCACTCACTCACTCACTCATCAACGCACAGCCGAAACTACTAATCTTAGAGAGTTGATTTTTGCACAGTATGTTGCTTTTATAACGTGGACTAGGGATTAAAAGGGATTTTTGAAAATTCTACCCCTAAGGGGGTAAAATGGGGGTCCAAAGTTTGTATGGGAGAACCTTTTTTTTTTTGAGCTATAGACTTAAACTTTGTAGAAAAATTAGTTATTAGAATACAAATGAAACACTTTCAGCGTTTTGTAAAATTCCACCCCTACGGGGGTAAAAAAGGGGTGCAAGGTTTGTATGGGGGAAACATTTTTTTTTAAATAGAGACTTAAAACTTTGTAGAAAGATCAGTCATTAGAATACAAATAAAGAACTTTCAGGGTTTTAGAAAATTCTTCCCCTAAAGGGGTAAAATAGAGTGCAAAGTTTGTATGGGAAAAACTACTTTTTTTTTTAAATAGAGACTTAAAACTTTGTAGAGAAATTATTCATTAGAATACAAATAAAGTACCTAGGTTCAGTGTTTTAAAAAAATCTACCCCTAAGGGGGTAAAATAGGGGTGCAAATTTTGTATGGGGGAAACAATATTTTTTTTAAATAGAGACTTAAAACTTTGTAGTAAGATTAGTCATCAGAATACAAATTAAGTACTTTCAGCGTTTTAGAAAATTCTACCCCTAAAAATAGGGGGCTAAAATAGGGGTGCAAAGTTTGTATGTGGGAAACTATTTTTTTTAGCTAGAGTCCTAAAACTTTGTAGAAAGATTATTGAAATACAAAGAAAGTACTTTCAGCGTTTTGGAAAATTTCACCCCTAAGGGGGTAAAATAGGGTGCAAAGTTTGTATGGGAATAACATATTTTTTTTAATAGAGACTTAAAATTTTGACGAAAAATTACTTATTAGAACATGAAAAATACTACATTCGGCGTTTTACAAAAATCATTCCCTAAGGGGGTTAAAAAAGGGTGCAAGGTTTGTATGGGGAACACTTTTTCTGAGCTAGACACTTAAAACTTTGTAGAAAGATTACTTATAAAAATACAAAAAAAAAGACTTTCAGCGTTTTGAAAAAATCTATCCCTAAGGGGGATAAAAAGGGGTGCAAAATTTTTATCAGGGAAAGTTTATGTTTTTGAGTTAGAGACTTGAAACTTTGTAGAAAGATTACTTATTAAAATACAAAAAAAGAACACAAATCGTTTTAGAAAATCCCACCCCTAATAGGGTTAAAAAGGAGAGCAAGCTTTGCATGGGCAACACTTTTTTTTGAGTTAGACTTAAAACTTTGCAAAAAGATTACTTATTAGAATACTAAAAAAGAACTTTCAGCGTTTTAGAAAACTCCATCTCTAAGGGGATCCTTAAGATCCTTAAGAAGGGTAGCCAGTGTTGTGTGGGAAAAACTTTTTTTTTTACTAGACTTAAAACTATTCAAAATGTTACTTATTAAAATTAATAATAAAGTACTTTCAGAGTTTTAGAAAATTCCACCCCTAAGGGGGTTAAGAAAGCTTTGTATGGGCAACACTTTTTTTGAGCTAGAGACTTAAAAGTTTACGAAAAAAGTTCTTTCAGCGATTAGAAAAATTCAACCTCTAAGGGGGTTTAAAAGGGGGTTCAAATTTTAAATGGCGAGCAATAAAATTTTAAAGTGTGAGTAAGAGATTTTTAACTTCGGTCTTATTCTGTACGTTAAAAGACTACAAAACTGATTTCAGAGTTTTTCCAAATTCATCCCCTAAGAGTGTTAAAATTGGTTCAAAGTTTGAGTATTTCAAGGCATTTTTAAAGTATGAGATTTTTAACTTTGGTTTTAGACTGTTTGTTCACAAACTAGAAAATGAACATCAACTTTTTTTTTAATTATCCCCTAAAAGAGGGATCAAATTTTTTATTGAGAGAAATCATTTTCTAAGACGATAAAAAGTTCTACGCGGACGAAGTCGCGGGCAACAGCTAGTAACTAATAAGTGTAACAACTAAAATAATCACTAAATTTATTTTTATAAATATTTGCATGCCAGTTTTTTAAAAGAAGAAGTACAGAATAACTCATAGTACCTGCTTACTTGATGGTCCCCTGTCTAACGGAACCTGTTTGACTGCTAGATTATTTTAATCCTCTCATCCCGCTCGCCGCATTCCACGTGCTCGTTCGATCCTAGCGAGAGCGGGTGTATCCTTTCCGGTGCATGCGACACAAAATACACCAATAATCAACTGCTTTGTAGTGTTGCTATATTATTGTATGCTATGAAGCATGTGGTGTTGTGTTCCCGGTGGTGAGTACGTAAAGTCGCCAGAGCTCCCTAGAATGCGCTTGTGTTGGGAGTGAGGGACCTGCATGTCTCTGCCAACGCAGCGAATCCTCAAGTGAATAAAGTGAGTCACAAGTGTCCATAGGCTACGGTACCAGCTTAACATCAGGCAGGCCGTAAGCTTGTTTGCCACCGTCGTTGTATAAAAAAAAACAAATAATACCAGTATTGAAAAAACCTAAACGCATAACGAATGAAACCCAAATTAACTTTTTACCAAACCGTTCTCGATTTGCGCTTTGCTCAATATGGGCCAATTCCAAATGGACTGAAGATCATAAAAACCGATACACAGAAGGCTCTCTTCCCAAAATACCCTAAATTTCAATCACAGAACACCTCATTCCCAAAATACACCTAATAGGGAATGGATGAAAAATTTAGAAGTGCGTGATTATTTTTTTGGTGATAGGAATAACCTATCTTAGCACCAGAAAAAAGTTACAGATTTTTCAGCTACGACAATTATTTTTGAAAAATATAATTAGTATCCTCACTTACGTTTTGGGTTTAGGACGGCGAATGAGACACTTTCCTTGATCCGTCTCATATTCCAAAAAATATTTTAAATATCTGACCCTGGCAATGACAAATATATATAGCTGCTGCAGCTGTCAATATCGTTGCCAGTGTCAGTTTACCACGGATTTTTAAGATATTTTTTTTGTAATATGAGGCGGATCAATCAAGTGTCTTATTCGCCGTCCTAAACCCAAAACCTAAGTGAGGAAACTGTTTATATTTTTCAAAAATAATTGACGCAGCTGAAAAGCGTGCAACTTTTTTCTAGTGCTTAGAAAGGTTATTTAGGTCATTCCTATCACCAAAAAAAGCGGCCAAGTGCGAGTCGGACTCGCACATGAAGGGTTCCGTGAAATAAATTGCGGTTTACGATTTATGACGTATTAAAAAAAACTACTTACTAGATCTCGTTCAAACCAATTTTTGGTGGAAGTTTGCATGGTAATGTACATCATATATTTTTTTTAGTTTTATCATTCTCTTATTTTAGAAGTTACAGGGGGGGGACACACATTTTACCACTTTGGAAGTGACTCTCGCGCAAACTATTCAGTTTAGAAAAAAATGGTATTAGAATCCTCAATATCATTTTTGAAGACCTATCCATAGATACCCCACACGTATGGGTTTGATGAAAAAAAAATTTTTGAGTTTCAGTTCTGAGTATGGGGACCCCTAAAACTTAATGTTTTTTTTCGATTTTTGTATGAAAATCTTAATGCGGTTTACAGAATACATCGACTTACTAAGTTTCAACAGTATAGCTCTTATAGTTTCGGAAAAAAGTGGCTGTGACATACGGACGGACAGACAGACAGACAGACAGACATGACGAATCTATAAGGGTTCCGTTTTTTGCCATTGGGCTAAGGAACCCTGACGAATCTATAAGGGTTCCGTTTTTTGCCATTTGGCTACGGAGCCCTAAAAATATCAGGCACTTCTAAGATTTTCATCCATTCCCAATTCTCGATCGACTTGTTTTAATAAAATAAAAGCCCAATAACACCTTTAATTGTAAAATAAATCACAAAAAGTTCGTTACCAAAAAATTATAAATTGTCTGATTTTAAAGAAACCAATCATGATCATTCAATTACTGCGGGCGTAAGATGGTTGCCATTTTATTACACGACTGCCGAAAAAAGGAGTGTAATGTTTTCAGGGTTCATGTGCACTCATGTGACTTTCTTTGTAACCGCGTGGGAGGTATCGTTAGAGTCCTTACGTTATCCCGGGGGTCATAGGCTATATTTTTACAAGCTTTATACCTATTAACTTAGATATATCACCACGAAAGAACTAATTAATCAACTTTGTATAACATTAGCTCAACCCGTCATGAGCTACTGCATCACTGTATGGGGTGGAGCAGCCAAAACCAAATTCTTGGAGGTCGAGCGAGGGCAACGCTGCCTGCTCAAGGTGATGTACTCAAAACCATACAGGTCTCCTACAAAGGAACTTTATCAAATTAGTGACCAACTATCTATGAGGAAGCTGTATGTTTTGAGTGCAACACTTAGGCTACACAAAACCCTAGATTTCAACCCTCCCTTAGAAACACGACGGCGTAAAAAACCCGTCGCCCCCGAATATAACTGTAAATCCATGTTTGCTAAAAGGCAGTATAAAGCGCAATCGGCATATATCTACAATAAGGTGCATAATATAATCAACATACATCAACTATTATTAAATAAATGTAAGACTGAACTAACTGCATGGCTAAAGCAACTAAGCTATGATGATACGGAGTCTCTACTGTATCGTACTAATTATTGACTGAACTCAAATCACCCACACTCACACACACACACACACACATACACACACACACATACACACACTTACCTTTAATATAGTATTTGTATTATTTTTCACTTAAATTAGGCTAAAACCCTAATTATACAACATAAGCACCTATAAGGTGTTACTTACTAGTTAAAACAATAAACTAAGCTAAGATTAACCTCTAGAATCTAGATGTAAGTTTCCTACCTACTTACCAGCTAAGGAAGTCCCAATCACTGCAGGCATTGTAATTGTAACGTGTTTTTTAAAAAAGGAAATAAACAATTTTTCATTTTTCAATTTTTCATTTTCATTTTCAACTTGCACTGTTCGTATGTATGTAAATATGTAAGTATACAAATATGTAAGTATGTAAATATGTAAGTATGTAAGTTGTCCGTCAAAATTTGAAATCCATTTTTCAGTCATTTCCCGTTATCCAATTGAGCTGAAATTTTGCAAGCATATGTAAATCGCATGACAATGCAATATTATGATGACTTGGAGCTGATCTGCTGCTGGAGCTGGAAGGTGGCCATAGGAACTCCGCAATAAAACGACAAGCCCCATCGAGTTTGTGGGCTCGATAGAATTTTCTCAACGAGTACTTGATGATGGTATGCAGAAAAGTACAGTCGGCAGTAAAAGCTTGCACCAAAAATGAAATTTTTGACAGAATCCCATTTATTAACTTTTTCGTCAGTTCAGCAGTCGTTTTTTTTAAATTTTTGAAGTGGATACTTCTTTGCTCGCATTCTTGTTTAGGAATACAGTTCAAAATGTATCACGTGACTTCCGGATTAACTTTTTATAGAGAAGCCTAATCTGATTTCAAATAATTGTTAGTTAAAGTTTTAATCCTTCTTTATTCGCAATTAGTTGTTAATTACAAAATGTTATTTAGTTTATTATGTGGCGGACATGAAAATAATGCTGAAATGACCGCCATTTTCAATGTATCGCGAGTCAAATAAGCAACATCAGTCAATGTTGCCATATATACCTACCGATTTATCTGTACTTAAACAGATTTTAGTGAATTAATTCAGCTATATGTTTTACGGGTACCTACACCATAATAGCAGATTCCTTTAAATAATCAAAACACAGAATTTAACAATTCATTGAAAATGCTTACCTAAGTAGATTTTCCCTTTAGATTGAAATCAGTCGCAAATCCATGGGATACGATTTAGGACAGGAAGAAAGAAGTATCCACTTAATTTTAATTAACGGCTGTAATCTCCGACACAACCCCCTTCTTTTTAGGTTTCCGTAGCCAAATGGCAAAAAACGGAACCCTTCGGAACGGAATTCGTCATGTCTGTCTGTCTGTCTGTCCGTCCGTATGTCACAGCCACTTTTTTCCGAAACTATAAGAGCTAAACTGTTGAAACTTGGTAAGTAGATGTATTCTGTAAACCGCATTAATATTTTCACACAAAACTAAAAAACAAAACTATAAATTTTGGGGTGCCCCATACTAAGAATTGAAACTCATTTTTTTTTTTCATCAAACCCCATACGTGTGGGGTATCTATGGATAGGTCTTCAAAAATGATATAGAGGTTTCTAACATAATTTTTTTCTAAACTGAATAGTTTGCGCGAGAGACACTTCCAAAGTGGTAAAATGTGTGTCCCCCCCCCTGTAACTTCTAAAATAAGAGAATGATAAAACTAAAAAAAATATATGATGTACATTACCATACAAACTTCCAACGAAAATTAGTTTGAACGCGATCTTGTAAGTAGTTTTTTTTTAATACGTCATAAATCGTAAAAAGCAATTTATTTAACGGAACCCTTCATGTGCGAGTCCGACTCGCACTTGGCCGCTTTTTAATTAGTTATCACTATCACTTATCGCTTTGGATAAGACAACCGTCACTCTCGCATACTTGTCAGAACGAGACGGATGTCTTATCGACGACGATAAGTGATAAAATGGCAACCATCTTAGACCCGCTGTATATGACAAACGAGAAATCGGTGTATTTTGGGAACAGACCGATTTGTGAATCGGGTGTTCTGATACTTTCCCGCATTTCAAATTTAAGATATTTTGGGAAAAGAGCCTTCTGTGTATCGGTTTTTAGGGTTCCGTACCCAAAGAGTAAAACGGGGCCCTATTACTAAGACTTCGTTGTCCGTCCGTCCGTCCGTCTGTCCGTCCGTCCGCCCGTCTGTCTGTCACCAGGCTGTATCTCAAGAACCGTGATAGCTAGAGAGTTGAAATTTTCACAGATTTTGTTTTTCTGTTGCCGATATAACAACAAATACTTAAAACAAAATAAAATGTTTTTTAAAGGGGGACTCCAATACAACCAACGTGATTTTTTTGCCGTTTTATAGATAATGGTCGGAACCCTTCGTGCGCGAGTCCAACTCGCACTTGGCCGGTTTTTATGATTCATTTGGAATTGGCCCATATTGATCAAAGCTCAAATCGAGAACGATTCAATTAGGTAAAAAGTTAATTTGGGTTTCATTATGCGTTTAGGTTTTTTTAATACTGGTATTATTTGATTATTGGTGTACTTTGAGTTTAGTGTCGCATGCACCGGAAAGCTGACATACATACCTACTAATTCATACACTAAGTGGGTCTGTAAGATGTGCTGTCCTTATCAAAAGACTTCTTTTTTTCCTATTTCCAAAGCCTGATTCGACAAAAAAAACTATATATAGTTAATCATCGAACCTGCTTACAAAATTTCATGACAATCCGTTGAGAAATGCGACCTGTAGAGGAGAACAGCCGGACAGCCAGACACATGAAAGAATTTTGGGCCAAGCTGAAACGGAGAACTTCGTTCGCTTCGCTCGCTCGTCCAACTACGGCACTACACTAGCTGCCAACGGAAACAAAGTTTTCTTAACTGTCTCAAATTCTGCATGTACGTGTTTCAGTTTTCAGCCCCTCAGGGGTGAGAGAAAAGGGGTACTGGGTAGTACGATTATCTACTGAACTCGTGAAAGCAATATGCTAAAGTAAAACAGTATGAACACTTTTTGTTAACATGTTATTTATTTTGTAAGTATATTCCGTCACCCCGGCAGATAGGCAGATTTTTCTTTTTTTATTGAGTTCTATATGAATTTGTTTCGGGTCGGGTATCTGAAATAGAGTCGCCATTATAAGTACCTACGTCAATATTAGTTATTTATGATACAAGTGCGGAAAGTAGGTAATTCCCAACGAGTGGCTATGACTAATAATTTATTTTCAAAACAAAGTTTTAACCGACTTCAATTCAGTACCTACTCCGCCAAGCCACATGAACATTTCAGTATTTTTTTTCCAATTTACCATATGAACTGATTTCCGAGAACAAATGCGTTGATTTTTAAACCAATAAACCAAATCGCTGTATGTGGGCCGATAATATTTGAGGACTTCCGTCGATTCCTCAATGATCTCAGAATTATTACCTTTGGCACTTCATTGTTTGCTATTTCAACGGAATCATATCAGAATCTGTGACGTACTTACGAGTATATAGTTTGAAGTACATCATTGAGAAGTTCCACGAGTCATCTGTGGTCTTCATCATCACTTCCACTTCACCAAATGTATGATTTCCAGGTGTAAATACACGAGTTATAATAGAAAATACCGAAATTACTACACGCGTGCCTAATATATTTGAGGAGTTCCCTCAATTCCTCATGGTTCCCATCATTTAACTGGGGTTTTGGAAACAATGGGACCAATCTGGAAGCATATACTTTCAGTTAAAAAAAGAATTGTACGAATCGGTTCATAAATGACGGAGTTCTGAGGTAACAAACATTAAAAATAAAAAAATAATAAAAATAAAAATACATCCGAATTGAGAACCTCCTCCTTTTTTTGAAGTCGGTTAAAAACACGACTCGAGTTGGGAATTACCTATCCGCACGTGTATCATACAACATTTTACAATGCATCATGCGAGGAAATAAAAAAAATATGCATAAAAGGTGAAATTTTAATTGTCACGAACTCACGAAATCTCATTCCCGCATAGTGTGCGGGAATATTGTACTGAAATTCATTCCGCACGGGCAGGTGCCACCCGGCGCTGCTCGTGCTGGCATCGAGCACTTCCCGTGTTTATGTTCAACCATATAAATGAGCACATTCAGAGCAAGAGCATTGTAAAAGTATTTACGGAACTAAATAGTGGAGCAGTCTTAAACTACTGCCGCGGTCACCAGTATTCTCGAAGTCGGCAGGCGGGCCCAGCTGTCAGGATATCATTTAGTCAGAAAGCTTTTAGGTAGTTTTACTTACGATCAGTTTGTTCATGTCTCGCGACTAAATACCTAGATCCTGTGTTGTATCCATCCTGCGGGCGTAGTATGGTTGGACATCACTTATCGCTGTCGACAGACATCCGTCACGTTCCGACAAGTATAGCGAGAGTGACTGATGTCTTATGGTCGCTCTAAACTTGGGGGTTCGTGTTCGCGTTGCTTCGTTGCCTCTCTTTTTCATTTGCCGTAAGAAGGAAAAAGATGCAACACGAATATTTGGGCAAACACCGCCAAGTATGGTGCGACCATTATTCACAACGATAAGTGATGTCAACCATCCTACGCCCGCTGAAGGTCCATTTTATATACTGGTGAAAGATTTTTTTAAATCGGAGGAGTTTCGAAACACTCTCTACATACAACATATACAAATACACATACAAGTACTTCTTTATTATTAGTTAGTACCGGAGAGCGAAAGGTACGTGTTTCAATGTTTTTGAATACGCACTGTGAGAAAAGTGGACATAAAATTAAATTGATCTCGATGATTTCGACGCATTGATCTAAAAAGGGTCTCGGGCTCTGAAACGAAAAGCGGATAAAGTTTGTCCAACTAACCTCACTGTTGGTCGACGGAGGTGGCGTTTTCCAACTTAATACGCTCTGCTGAGGTCTTGGCGGGCAGCGGCGGCGCCGGCTCACCCTGAGAACAACAATCATTTCTTTTACTTATAATTAAAACTGTTCGTATCAACGTGAACATCGGCCCCGTATACCTATATAGCCTTAGAATAATAGATATCTTGGGATCCATTTTACACCAATCGAATTAGCTTCATATAGGTTACTCAGTACAATGAGCCTCATAAGAAGGCTCAAAGTCACCCAAAGGGCAACGGCTATGATGGGAGTTTCTCTGCGTGATCGCATCAGAAATGAGGCTATCCGCAGCTAGTAGAAACAAGGTAACCGATATAGCCCTCCGAATCGCTAAACTTAAGTGGCAGTGGGCGGGGCACATTGCACGTAGAACCGATGGCCGTTGGGGCGGAAAGGTTCTCGAGTGGTGATCACGTACCGGAAGGCGCGGCGTGGGTAGGCCCCCCACACGGTGGACTGATGACCTGGTAAAGGTCGCGGGAGTCCGCTGGATGCGGGTGGCGCAGGACCGGTCATTTTGGCACTCTTTGGGGGAGGCCTATGTCCAGCAGTGGACGTCTTTCGACTGATATAATGATGATGAGGTTCCTAAGTTGAAATCTAGGCTAGGCTTATGGATACTATTTATATAAGACGACGAAAAATCTTCTTTTTGGTCGATACGTTCTTGTCAGAACGGCCGTGGTCGTTATGAGTGGCGATGTGAAAGAAGATTTTTTAAACTGTAAAACTGCATTTAAAGTTTTTTTTTTTTTTTTTTTTGTTTTTTTTGTATTTATAGGTCCAGCGGTTAGAGTACAGTGAAGAAAAATGTAAATAATTTGGAGCACTAACGGTTTTTTGCGTCTCCTGTAAAGTAGTGTTTTTCGAGTTGTAAGTACCCCTTTTCACTAGAGCTACAGGTTTATTACCTAATGTTTCGTTATGTTTGAGGGATTCAACATCATTAATACCACAGGATAGAGGCCTCGTTTTATGGATGGAAGAGAATACGAGAATGTTGTGAGGAACTGGTTCCTGGCTGGGTCGGTGACATCTCTGGAGCTATAAGCATCCGTAGGCTACAGTGTCTGTTTATCATCAGACAGGCTGTATATTTGCCACCGTCGTTCAAGTAACAGCATAAAGTTCACGTTATACCAGCAGCAGTGCAGTTGCGACAGCGCGCAGCGCACGGCGCTGAGCATCTTCGGAGTGGACTTGCGGCAGCGTGGTGTCTGGTACCGACACGGCACAGAGTCATAGTTCACGTTATACCCGCAGTAAGGCATCTGTGGTGTGGGCATGGGCATAGTAACTACCTAAATACTAGTGTTATTATCATTATTTTGACGAGAGACATCATTCTGTTACACATTTTTTTGTTATTGACCCTGTACATCTCTGACAATATTACATTAATGATCCTTTTTTTTCTGTTTTAACGCTTAGAGACAGTATACATCTCTATAAGAACATTAGAATAATTATTAATTGTATTTGGATGCTCAGAGACATTATACATCTCTGGGGTACTAAATTAATATCATATACTTATTGTTAATTCTGATACAGACCTTATATCGAATGTAGGTAATTGATAATATTATACAATTTTGTTTTTTTTTTGTTTTCATTTAGTGACGTTTAGTTTGTTAACCGTTTAGGTACTAATTGGTAAAAATCTGCATTTTAGATTATTAATATTATATTGTATAGAATACCATTTGACATGTAAAAGCGCCCTTGTGGCCTATTTGCAGAATAAATAATTGATTTTGATTTTTGGACTTGCGGCTGCCGGGTGCGTGCGGTCGATGTGCCGCGGTACCGGACTACCGGTGGACTCTGAAAGAACATACGCTCATGAGCGTATGTTGACATGCGCAAACTTATGCTAGGTGATGTCTACTCTAGTAATATAACTCAATGGTCCCAGAACCGTTTAAAATGACTGAACTTTGAACCCAAATATCTCGGTAAATTTTGATCTGAGAGAAAAAATTTAAAGAATAAAACATACTTAATTTTACGCATTTTTTAAGATAAAAAAAGAAAATAATACAAAAACGTAAATTAAAAAATATATATTAAAAAAATTCTGACCAAAAAGTTCCAAATTATCGTGATACGTACGAGTGCCTATCTTAAATGTATTATAAGTACCTATTGATAATGATACGATAATATGAACGAGCACCGTTTGGGTGTTTGAATAAGTTTAATACGTTTTTATTGACCATTCCGAAGTCAAAGTTCCGTTAAAGATTTAGAATATTATTGTCAAGGCTCGAAGAGCCGATGCTATGTCCATTTGTCGACCAAAACTTTGAAGCTAAACTTACTTACCAAACAATAAAAGTAAACACACCAGTACTTCACTCACGTACTTTTGTCACAGTTCGAAACACACCGAACAAAACAAATCACAATCAGCCATGTTTGTTTATTTTCTTTAGTGAAACGAAACTGCAAAAGCGCGAACTCGCGAAGTATAGTGGAAACGCGCTCAAGCAAAATCAAGTTCTAATTCATCGGGGATACGTTTCATTTTGCCATAGCGCGTTCCATTCAGAGTCATCTCTTGAGTGCATCTTGAGTGTGATATACGCGCCAGTTTTAGGTGCGTTCGTAAACTGTTCGCAATAAAATTCTAGTAAGTAACAAAACTCGTTGTTCTCAAAAGTAACGAAAATTGCCTTAAATTTAAAAATTACTTACATGTTACGCGAGGGAGTCAAAAGTTACGAAAAATGTAAGAAATGTAACCTTCTGGCACCACTGCCTGAAAGTAATAGTATAAAGTTCACGTTATACCTGCAGCTGCGACAGAGCGCAGCGCACGGCACTGAGCATCTCCGGTGTGGACTTGCGGCCGCCGGGCGCGTGCGGTCGATGTGGCCGCGCTATCCGCTCCACCGCGGTACCGGTGGACTCTGAAAACAAGCAAAAACAGTTCAAAAAAACTATAACCCGACTACGGAAAAGGAACTAAAAAAAAGGTTTTTTTTCATATACAAAATGTGGCCGGAGCATAATTTCGAATCGACTGACACCTCATTTATCAAATTCGGTACCTAAAAGTTTTGATTTACGTTTAGTAGGTAGAAGTCAGTTATTGAATATGCACGATCATTGTAAGTCACAAACAAAGTAAACGAAACACGAATTGACCTCGTCTGTATGACGAGTAGGTAAAGTATTCTTTGCCGCCCAAGAGTTTGCACATCAGCTTCGTATTAAAAATTATTCTAGTTATTGCTTGGGAAAATTATATCGCATATATAATAGTTAGTCAACCTATACCGAAAAGCTAAGCCCTACTTGAAGGGCTCAGCTTTTCGGCATAAAGCGTTGTAAGTACTTCCTAGAACGAGTAAAAGTAGCAAGGGAAACGCCGCAGCACAGCGCGCCCCATAGGGCTCGGCCACATGTCTGCGGTGCGGCGCCGCCGCCGCAATCTTTTTCGGCGCGGCGCCGCAAAACCTGCGTTTCTCGGTAAGGGCCTGCCCACATCTCTGCGTTGCAATGCCGCACCGCAGACATGTGGGCAGGCCCTAATAAACGAAGACTTTTGCGGCGGCGGCGCGGCACCGCAGACATGTGACCAAGCCCATAGCTATAAGCATAGCCTCAGCCTAGTTCAGGGTACTGCTGGTCTCCATACAAGCCGAGGTATGTTCAATATATATCTCCAACATCCGCCAATGTACTGTACTACATACCACTTTTAAGATTCTGGTCTTCCCACGTCGTTAACCTCTAACAGTGTTGCGCCTTCTAGCTCGTGAGAGTGACCATCGCAGTACATGTCTATAATAAACATTGCGACGAAGCGTCCGTCGTCTTTGGAAGTTTTATAACAAAGTTTATGTACTTACTGCAGCTTGCTAACAGTTGTCGGCTATATATTGCACTCGCATCTTATTGTATATTCACTTACGGTGCACTCTCGACCGCTCCCGCTCTCTGCTATGGTCGATCTTGACGCAGCACGAGCAGAAGTAGCAAGGCACCCCGGGCACGCCGCAGCACAGCGCGCCCCATAGCCACTTATTCAGGGTACTGCTAGTCCTAGACCACACGCTAGGCCGGTTGTCGTGTACGTTGTACACGAAATCTCGATTCATGCTGCATGCCTACATTGCTGTCGGGGTGACGTTTGTTTTTAAGGTTGCGCGGTTGGAGGTTGAGTTGGTCTAGTTGGTTATGAGATGAGAAAATAAGCAAGGAGGTATTATTATCTCGTAAACGACACTTATTCTAAAATGGATGCAAAGGTACAGTCAGGAAAGGGCGGGAAACTTCGTACATGGTGGACGCGGTTTCTTAACTTTAGTTAAAATATTTATTTATTTAACGCAATAAGGATTGGTTTTCGTATTTATTGTACATACCTGTAGTAATAGTGTTGTAGTTAGCTGTTTATATAGGTAAGTTTGTATATATTTTCCAAAATTTAAACCTTTAGTATGGGGGATCATCCCCCGGATCCTGGAGGGACGGTTCCATTCCCTCCAGAATTAGGAGTTGTTCCATCTAAGATGGACTTATTGATTGCGGCAGTAGAGTCGTCTATGGACACAGACACGTCCGTGGTTTCCACGGATAACAAGTTAAAAAGGAAATTGTTCCCACGTATCTGTGGAACTTGTCATAAAAGAAAAAGGAAAGTAGGACAAGAGGGAAAAGAAGATCATAACGGCTGTAGGTGTGAATCTAAAAATAAAGACAAGTATTTGAATCCCCATATTCAAAAGCAAAATGAGTCCCTGGAGCACACCACACCAAATTTAATTTCTCAAATACCAGCTCAAAATAAAGCTCAGGAACCCATTGATCCCAATTCGTCTTCGCAGAGTCCCGCAGTTATGAATTCCACTCCCGTTCATGTGCCTGTTGGTCGAGTTCAATACCAACAATCTGATATTTCTCCATATGTTGTCCATGTAACAAGAGAAGGTACTACTGATGGTACAACCCTTCATCCTATTACCTTTGGTAGGTTTTTGCGGCTAAATAATATAAAGGGTATAGAGAACGGTACATTAAAACGAGTAGGTCGAAACCGCATTAGTATGACATTCACCACATACACCGATGCCAATAATTTCTTAGCACATCAACGTCTCGAACAGGAAAGGTACAAGGCCTTTATTCCTACCTTCAATGTCACACGCATGGGCGTCGTAAAAGGCGTTCCAAATGATTGGTCTGAGGAAGAGGTATTGACATGCATAAGTGTGCCTGTTGGTTGTGGACCTGTATTAAAAGTTAGGCGGATAAAAAGAAAAGTCACTGTAAATAATTGCAGCCAATTTATTAATACGGGGACCATAATTGTCACATTTGATGGACAAATACTACCCACCAGAATTTACATGTGTTACACTGCACTACCAGTTGAACTATACATCTATCCTACTGTACAATGTTATAATTGCTGTCGGTTCGGCCATGTTAAAAATCAATGCAGATCAACACCAAGGTGTTATAGGTGCGGCCAGGGCCACTCTGGTGACACTTGTAACATTGAAGAGGATGGTTATTGGTGCTGCTTGTGTAAGGGAGCACATCAGGCCACCAGTAAAAAATGCTTAGAGTTTGATAGACAAAAGGCGATAAAGGAAACCATGAGCAAGAGTTGCATTTCCTATATGGAGGCAACTAAAATACATCCACCTGTTTCTAAGATATCATATGCTGATGCCTTACTTGCAGTGCCAACAACATCCTCTCCATCATACATGCAACATGGACCTCCCAATGCTAATCTACCCTCTACCTCTAATAACTTGACACATTCATATAAAAAAACAATATTTTTAAAGCCAAAAACGCATACTAAACCTTCTAAAGGATATGACCGCTTTGCTCATTCGGAAATAATCAGAGAACCTGTATTACCGAAAGGTAAACCTATCTTTAATAATAATAATGACAACAACAATAAGAGCACCTCTGACATTATTGAAATTCTTATACAGTTATTATCCCAATCAAACCAAATATCACCGTCCAACGTTGCAGCAGTAATTGATGCTTTATATAGAATCCCCACTAATTATGGACCAGAGAGCCAAACTGGTGCAGTGGAATTGTCTCAGTCTAACCACTAGAAAACAAGATTTAATTAATGTTATAAATAAACATGACCCTTTCCTCGTCTGTCTCCAGGAGACTTGGCTGAGGAAGGAGTCATTGTTCAAAATGCCTGGGTATGTTTGTCTTCGAGAAGACAGACCTGATGGTTATGGTGGAGTGGCCATACTCATCAAAAACTCAATGTCATTTACATCTGTCTCACTCCCTGTACATAGTGATAGCTTGTCTATTTTAGCAGTAATTGTAAATAGTATTTGTTTTATATCTTTGTATTATCCTCGTCCTAGCATTGATATTTTTAATGAAATAAACCAAATTTTTGGTATGTTGCCACAACCTTTTATATGTTTAGGGGATTTTAATTCCCATCATCAGTTGTGGGGCTGTTCTTCATCAACATATTATGGGGAACAGTTGCTGGAGCTGATTAGTTCACATAATTTATGTATCTTAAACAATGGGTCCCCAACACGGTTAGCACGTACTCCAAGTGCACCTGATTTATCCATTTGCACAGCTGATCTTGCTTCATCTCTGTCTTGGTCACCTGCAGAATCCACTTATGGTAGTGATCACTTCCCCCTTATTATAACTTTTCCATTCACAAAACCTACAAAGCAAATAAGGCAACCACGTATTAAACACAAGTTAACTGAGGACAAGTGGAGTTCATATAGGGAAGTGGTCCAACAAAAAGTAGAAAATTTACCAGAGTTAAACAATTCCAATATTTTAGTCTGTTCTCAATTACTAGCCAATGCATTGATAGAATCTGCTAATGAAACATTTCCATTAAAAAGTTGTGGCCCAGGTCTCATTCCATCCCCACCATGGTGGGATTCAGAATGCACCATGGCAGTCAATCAAAGAAAGGAAGCAGAACGGTGCTATTGTCAAGACATGACTGACGAACATTTTGATAATTATTTAGAAATTGCTAATTCTACTAAAGAGTTACTTAGGAAAAAGAAGTTCGAGGGATGGCGTAGATTCTGTAAGTCATTAAGTCCTAACGTTTCCCCTTCTGTTGTTTGGCAAAATATTAGAAAGTTTAGATCTGCATTTAAAGAGTCAACCCTAAACAAAATATCTCCAGATCTAGCAGAACAAGTCATGGATCGTTTGGCTCCTCCATATGTACCTGAGCGTCCCATCGCTTTACTGTCTATGACTAATAACAACAGCATTGATAATGGTGATATAAATTCACCATTTACACTTTCTGAACTAAAAGGTGTACTGTCATCGACTAAAGATTCCGCGCCTGGTGAGGACGGAATTCCATATTCTTTTCTATCAAACCTTAATGACAATAGCCTTGTTTATTACCTTTCTTTGATTAACAATGTTATGATTTCGGGTTCTGTTCCGCAACCGTGGAGAACTCAAACGTTAATTTTGTTACAGAAGCCTAATAAACCGAGTTCAGACCCGTCCTCATATAGACCAATAGCGTTGTCATCCGTATTAGCTAAAACTGCCGAGCACCTAGTAAAAATTCGATTAGAATGGTTTTTAGAGCATAATAAATTATTATCAGACAATCAGTTTGGTTTTAGGAAAGGTAAATGTACTATTGACAGCTTGAGCATTTTTACCACAGATATAAGATTGAGTTTCTCGAGGAATGACTCTTTGGTTGCTGCGTTCCTAGATATTTTTTTTTTTTTTTTTTTTTTTATTTATTGATGAAAAAGGGCTTGTCGCCAGGCGAACAAGCCCCCTAATGCTGCTTATGACAACGTCAACATATCAATTCTCAAAAATAAATTGATAAAGCTGAATATTCCTAATCTATTAATTAATTTCATTGTAAATATGTTGTATGAAAGATATGTCAAATATTCATTGGATCAGTGTGGAAACGAATCTATTGATAGAACAGTATGGAAAGGTTTGCCACAGGGCTCTGTTCTGAGCCCTATACTTTATAACATTTACACGTACGATTTGGAAATTTCGGTTAAAAGATACGCAAATGTTCTTCAATATGCGGATGATCTATTATTGTATGTTTCTGGCCGATCTTTAGATGCCATTAGCGAATCTTTATCATTTGCATTGGATGCCTTAAAAGTCTGGTTGGATAATAATGGCCTAGATTTATCCCCGTCTAAAAGTTCTGTTGTAGTGTTCTCCCGAAAGCGAGCTATTCCACTAAATCATATTAATTACAATGGCCTTGCGCTACCACTTAAAGATCAAGGAAAATTTTTGGGTGTAATATTAGATTCTAAGCTGTCTGGAGTACCTCATTTTGAATATATTTCATTAAGGTGTGAACGAAATTTAAATATTTTAAGGTGTCTTACAGGCGTCTGGTGGGGTGCCCACCCGTTCACAATGAGACTGCTTTACAATGCTTTGATTAGAAGCGTTTTAGATTATGGTACATTCTTGTTACATCCAAGTAATACAAGCGCAGCTAAAAAGCTAGATTCCGTTCAGTCAAAGGCTTTAAGATTAGTTACAGGAGCAATGAAATCGAGTCCAATAAATTGTTTACAAGTAGAATGTTGTGATCCACCTTTGAGCTTGAGAAGACAGTACCTTTGTGACAAATTCTTTTTTCGTTCATTTCAACTAAGTTCCCATCCACTGTTTCCTAAATTGAGACAACTTTCTGATCAGATTGATACTTCCAGCTACTGGGCTCACAAAGATGCTCCCTGTTTAGTAAAAAGTCATAGAAAACATGAAAGATTGGAAGCACCCACCTGTCGCAACGATATTCTGCCACTATTCCAATACAACTACAACAGTCTTACTACAGTTCCACAAATTAAATTCGACTTAGGAATATCAAAGAACGACATAAACCCAAAACTTGAATTTACTAATATTATTAATAATGGCTGGTCTGACTGGCACTGTATATATACGGACGCCTCGAAACATACAGATAGGAGTTGTGTTGGCGTTGGGGTCTACCACCCACAATATAAATGTGTACAGCAAATTAAATTTCCACCAGAAACTTCTGTTTATACCGGTGAATGTTATGGCCTACTTAAAGCAATTGAATACGCTCTCATGGTTAAATTGCCCAAGACAATAATTTTTTCTGACTCCCGAAGCTCTTTAGAAGCTATTATAAGGTTTCCGTTTAAATCTCATAAACAGTCCCCAACTGTATTTGGGATTCGCAATCTTTTATATAAGTGTTCACAGAAGGGTTGTACTATCGTGTTGGCCTGGGTACCGAGCCATGTGGGTATTCCTGGGAATGAAAGAGCCGACCAGCTGGCAAATGAGGCTATACGCGTAGGCGATAAGATTCCATATTGTAATTATTGTAGTGACTTAGTTAATTTATCGAAAATTTTCTTGTACGAAGAATGGAATCGGATTTGGAATAGTGGGTTACCGAAAGGTAAATTCTATAGAAAAATTCAGGTATCCATCCCCATCAAGCCGTGGTTTAGCAAATTGATATTTTCGAAGTCCGTTACTTCTGTTCTGTGTAGGATGCGCCTGGGCCATGTATGTACCCCGGCTCAATTACACAGAATGAATATTGTGCCGGATCCACATTGCTCCTGTGGAGAGTATGGGGATCTGAACCATGTAATCTTTAGCTGTGCACTGTATGACCGGTCTGATTTCTTTTCCGGTCTTGAGGCTTTACGCATTCCTTTTCCAACATCAATAATTTGTTTACTGCATACTAATTCTTATGATGTATATAAAATTTTAGCAGTTTTCCTAGAAAAATATGATATCAAACTATAAATATATATTTCTATGTTCCTATCTATGTATTTCCACTAAACCCAATCCTTTGCCTTTCAAATTTTCCGTTCCTTTTACCAAGGTCCTTATTCCAGTTTCCCTAACTTTTAACTCTTCAACGTGACTTTGGCTAATCTTAGTAAAGCCAGAAAAAAAAAAAAAAAAAAAAAAAGGTACAGTCAATGTCAAAAATTATTTCAATTCAGTACAATGCCATAACACCTACTTTCTTGACAACTAAACTATTTCTATGACGATAAAGTCGGCGTCAAGATACTTGCAACCAATTTTCAACCGCTTATTTTATAATTCTTTTTATCTGGACAATGCCTGCATTAATCCTAATTTATATTGTATAATTTTATAACATGATAAATACTAAAAGTAATAGTAGGCACAGTACCTATATATAAATGTATATATATGTATGCAATCACGTTCTCGGAAACGGCACTAACGATTTCGATGAAATTTGGAATATACGGGATTACGGGGGCGAGAAACCGATCGAGGTCTCATGTCTGGGAAAATTCGTTTACACCGAATTTTCTCTATTTTCACCCGAGCAGAGCTCGGCCACCCAGGGACTTCAGGTTATATAAGTTATATTATTTCCACTGCTTGCGGTATTCCAACGAAATGTGTAAGAAAAGAAAAATAATTTAGTTTTTTATCGTTTTTTTGTATTTACTTACAGTACATTAATTTTCTGCATTTATGATTCCAAATGTAGGTATATGCGTAGGAGCCGACCTTAGATTGTCACGCTCACACGTCAATTAATTGCATAAGAATGTAATAAAACATAATAATACAACCATTGAACGCCTATTAATCAAGAGCTACCACGATCACGACGCCAATCACACGTTTCCTCTTATTTTACATACGGATTAACAACAAATTAACTTCCCCTCAATAACTCAAACAATGCCGTATCTAAGTTATCATTACATCATGCCTCTCAATTACGGAGCCTTGGTGATCCCACGAGCGAGTAATCACCACTACCGCTCTGCCTGTCTCACGTTACACCCGTAAAAAACACAAAAAAAAACTCAATTCTATCTGCCGAGCCAAAATCATTGATACCCGGCGGTTTGGCAAGCTCACACGTCTGCCATTTTGAAAAAAAACAACCACAAATTATTGCAATTTGCCGCGTAATTGTTCAGTTTGTTTTTCGCTATGAATCTGCGGCTGCATGTGTTTTTCGGCCAGTTCTTGTGGTTGATTGCGGCTTTGAATGGCAAAACGTTGCAAGGCATACCTGGTTATGGGAGGAATTTAGTTATTAAAGCGTTACCGGCGATTGAAGATTATCAGAGCAACGTTTACGAAGTCTTCATGGAACCGTATCTTTATGTAAGTTTTTCACATCACACTTTGTATTCTTTCTCCTACGTAATTAAAGTTTTAACAGCCACCTAGCACTGTCAACCCAAAGAAGTGTTTAACTATGATTTGGCTGTCCAGAAGTCAAGAAGATCATCATACCGCACTCCGATGCCCCATATTTTGGTTATTTTCTAACTCTCGAAGAGGTATATTTTGGAGGATTGGAGTATATTTTTAATATCGCATGGAAGAATGAAGATACATAACTGACTTTTAACTCTTAAAAGTTATTACATGAAGGTTCGGTGTATTCTAACACGGTTTCGGTTTAATGCATGTTGTATTCATTTAACCCTTCATAACAAAAATCGTATTTCAAGCAAAAGGTAACAGAACAATTCTCATTATTATTAATATTTAAATGCATAATAACACTAAACATACACTAGTAAGTAGCAGGTACAACTATGCATAACTAACGGTTCAATGGTAATAAAACATTAATCGTAAAATAAGTAAAATTTATAATTTTTATTTGGCTTCGGATACCTAGCAGGGATGAGAGCATGCAACCTTATAATGCATGTTTTCTTACGGATAAGAGCCTACGTTTTTCCTGAACTAAAATGATAATAGAGTCGGTTAGAAGTAGCACTGAAAATTAATTTTTATTTGCTCTGCCTACAGGAATTGGAAATACAGGCGTGAGTTTAAGTAGTACGAGTAGAGTTGCGATGTTTTTATTGTTGACTGTCAGTTGGCCGAATATGTATCATTTGCCACGAAAGTTAACCTGATTTTTTTAAATATAATTTTATACAGGGTTATTGGTCAGTTGATGTATTCCTGTCAAAGGAGTATAGATTAGGGAAGGTAATTTGCAACTTTCTATGTTGTAATACATTTTGGTAAACATAAGCCATTTTTCGAGATAATAACTTAAAAAAACTAAATCGTAAAAATGGATCACTTTTGCATTATGGGTTATGGGGTCGAAAAAGTTACAATTCTACCTCCCCTGTAACCCCTTAACAGGATCTAATATATATCGAACCATACCAGGGGTTACCTAAAATAGGAGTCCAAAAATCCTGAAAAGATTGTTTTTGTCATATAGTGAGAAAAAAATACTTGCTCCCGATTTTGAAGGCAAAAATGTATTTGATATCAGTCGATTTGAAATTACTACCTATGGTTTAAGAATTATTAACTTAATAAAAACAACGAATATTGCGGTCTACATACGATTTCTCTCTAATATCAAATCTGCAGCCCGTTTTTAAGTTTATTGAACTTGTGCACAAGCCGTATCAATTTTTGCCGCAATTTACTTTTTACGCGGGTCCACGAACTGGCAACACATTAAAAACGACTTGACAGTTTTCTAATGATGATGACAAAAAGTGGACATGAAATGTTGACTTGGTCATTGACCCCCCGCCCACGTGGATGAGAATAATTTTATAGACTGGTTATTGATTATTATTTATTTAAGAGTATGTAATTACTTTGAACTGTCGAACTCATATCATAAGTCAACACCTAAAAAATTTGCACTTGAAAATATTTTGACCATACTATATTTAATTTATGCTTTTGTACCTGATAGTACCTAGTTACCTACCTATTGCATGTTTCATTAATATTTCACTCATTAAATGGGTTTCATCGGGCTTTAGATAAATAATAACAATTTTAAAACTGAAATTGAGGCTAACTGTTTAATATCGCATCTTAAACCGATTTTTTTCCCGTTCACAAAATTATTCCCTTCATGCCCGTTAGTCGTTAGTCGCAGGACACCCTGTGTAAGTTAGTCCTAACGTAGTTGTATTTATTAACTTTCATCATGGGTCCAGTGCCGGCCCTAATCCTCTACCCGGGTGAAGCGAAATGGGCTTTGGGCGCCAATGGTTGACGCTCTTTGCTTGTTTTTTTTTTCGCTTTTGGCGCCCTTTTCACTTCTAGCGCCTAGAGCGGTCGCCCCCTCCGCTCTACCCTCGGGCACAGAATAAGTAATAGTACCTCGCGCCGACGCTGCATGCCATGGCATGTCATCTTTCATCACTGTTCTTCATCAAAAACCTTAATTACTGAAGACCTATGTATTTCAGGATCTCAGCCGGCCAGCCTACGGGTTTACGGGAGACCGGTCGCAAAAACAAATTGATTTGGCCGCTGTAAGTTATTTCTTAATCCCTAAATTAACAAACTAACATTAATATTTAAAAACGGCAATAACTTTGAAACTAATTGGGAATTGGACTGCATACCTATTGCTTGATAAACTAGATATGGTTTCTGAAAATCACCTATTTTAGTTCGAGATTTTTCAGAATTTTGTATCAAGAATCAGTAGAAAGTTAGAAACGTCTGATGTATGTGCAGCTCTTGTGTATAGTAAATCATACAAAAACACGTATGGGAGAAGTACTAAACTTACCTATCAAGTTAAAGTTAGGTATGTTACTTACTCGTAGGTATAATATCCAGTACCTGGAATACGGTGCTTTACGTGACGTTTTCGTGGTTTTCTGGAGAAAAAGAATTTCCCAAGAAATAAGACCTAGACCTATTTATCGATTATTCGCCCCCGTAAACCGTATTGCAAATCTTATCGAAATCGTTAGCCGTTTTCGGGAACCCATTTACAAACAAGTAAACATAAAAATGTTGCTCGTTTAATAATGATATGTAGGTTAAGATAGGATAGGATACGACCGAAACCGTGGATTTTTAGGGATGACTCTACTACCAACTAACTGGCTGCACAGTGAAAAAATGAGATGTAGGTACTCGTACGTTTGTACGTTGACGAATGGTATTAGACAAAACAAGGTGTCATAGAAACCATTAAGACAATTCATTCGTTTATTATTACTAGATTCGTTGACTCATAATAATCTTGGCACGTTAGCTTCGTGACTGGATCATATTTCGGATCGGATCCGACGGAAACACCAAGGCCTGTCACTCACGACATTATGACGTCATAAACGTGTGAAGGTGTAACTTAGAAGTAGAAGACTCGTCATCATTTGAGCGGGTATGTCAGGGGGTATTATTTTTAATCGCCTCAGTACCTATATTTAAATACTAACTGAATGCAAATTGCGAAGAAGATTACATATAAATAATGTTTTCATGATCACCAATGTTATTCTCAATGTATCAGATTTTCAATATTCTCTCTCTCGAGGTTACCCTATGATATAAATAACATAATAGTTCAGTTAAATGTAATTTATGTTTATTTAAGACGTTGACAAGACAATGACTGACTGACAGACAACCCCTGTCGATGTGGTATTTGACACGAAGATACATAGTATCAAATGAGGTTGTAACATTCGTCCGCCTTATAAGATTCAAAACTCCATGTCGTCTACTAGGCGCCGGGGTGGTCTAATGGTACGCTTGCTTCTGCGAAGCCCCATTGGCGTAGGTGGCATGTTAGCCACATTCTGAGGTGATCGAGATGGCGCAGCTTCTGCTTCGGTTATCGAAACTGGATAAGGTGTCGGAGATCCAGTAGCCTCCAGTACTGGGGTCGAGGACGCAACAGGAACTATCGGCGTATGTGAGGTTCTTTCCGAAGAGCGCTCGTCTGGTTCGGTGAGACGATGCCGTATGTGGTCTGCGTGATACCTTCTTTCCACACCGATTGGGGTATTGACCACATACGAATACCGGTGTGTGCGTCGAGATACGGTAGCTGGTTCCCAACGCGGCTTTTCCCTAGCTCGCACGTACACAGCATCACCTGGCCTGTGGTTCGGCGTTCGGCTCTCAGATTCAACATTCGCTTGTATCTGTTTGTATTGCAACGACCGCTTGGCACTTGGTCGAGCATTGTCGAGCTCACAACTTAGTGTTCGTCCAAACATTAACTGGCCCGGGGTCTTGCCGGTGGTGCTATGGGGTGTGATGCGGTAAGCAAAAAGGAAATTTTCCAGGCGTTTTTTAAGGCTCTCTGTACTTGAAGACATTCTGCTCTTAAAAGTTCTCACGAGTCGTTCTGCTAATCCATTTGTCCGCGGATGATAGGGTGATGATTTAATGTGTTTCATTCCTTTATCTTTGCAGTAGTTTTGGAACTCCTGAGAAGTAAACTGTGGGCCATTGTCAGAGACTAGAAACTGGGGAATGCCGAAGGTGGTAAAAATTGTGTCCAGTTCATCGCAAAGTCTGGCAGTCGTAATTTTTGCCATCGGCTTGACTTCGATCCATTTGGAAAAAGCATCTGATAGAACTAGCCAATAGGACCCCTCAAACGGTCCCGCAAAATCAACGTGAATTCTTTCCCACGCTTGGTCTGGCATGGACCATGAGAAAATTGGCAAATCTGAAGTATTAGGCCGGTTTTCTTGGCATTTGAGGCAGGTTTTTACATATGAATCTATGTCCTCCTCAAGGGTGGGCCACCAGACATAGAAACGTGCCAGAGCTCTCATAGCTGATATCCCTGGATGTCCACGATGTAGGTATTTTAGGGTCACTTTCCTTAGAGTGTCAGGAACGATAATGCGACCTTGCCACATTATGATCTTGTTTTTAAGTGACAGTTCACAGCGCTTGCGAGCGTATGGTTTTACATCGTTTGTATACTGATGTTCACGCCAACCTGTTTTAATAAGCTGCGATATGTGCTTCAGTGTGGAATCTTTTAGTGTTTCGTCTCGTATAACACTTTCTGATAGGGCAAGATCACCAATCCTATCTGTCTGTAGGCGCGCCACAAGTCTGTGAACAGCCAGCTCAGGCTTAGAAGGTTGCTCTTCAGGGTTAGGCATCCTTGATAAGTAGTCCGCAATAATGTTGTTACAGCCTTTTGTATACTCGATGTCATAACTGTAGCTTCCAATTGTAAGAGCCCATCGTACTAAGCGATTATTGGCAAGTTTCGGTAAATTCCGTTCAGGTCCCAAAATATGAATAAGTGGTTTATGATCCGTTACTAGTATAAATTTGATGCCGCGAAGGTACTGATCGAACTTTTTTACTCCAAAGAATATTGCAAGAGCTTCGCGGTCTATGACAGAGTATTTCGATTCTGCTGGTCGAAGTTTCCGTGATGCAAACGCTATTGGCTGTTCTGTGTTGTTTTTCTTATGGAAGAGCACCGCTCCCACGCCTTTTTCTGATGCATCACAAGCTAGGTAAAGTGACTGTTTGTCATTAAAAGCTACTAGGGGTCTTGAACGTATTATCAACGTCTTTGCTTGTTCAAAAGCCTTAGTTTCACTGTCAGTCCATCGCCATTTCATTCGGTTTCCTGTTAGTGTGTGGAGGTCGGCACAGACACTGTGAAGGTGTGGTATGAAGCGTTCGTAGAAGTTGACAAATCCCAGAAATGACCTTAGCTCTTTGGCGTTGGTTGGCGGCAAAGCCTTGGCGATTGCTTCTATCTTAAATTTTGTAGGGCGTACACCGTTTCGGTCAATCGTGTGTCCAAGATATTCGATCTGCGGTTGCAGGAAAGTGCATTTTCCCAAGTTAACCTTCAATCCAGCTTGCTCTAGTCTTTGGAAAACGGTACGTAGTGTTTCGATGTGGTCTTTGTCATTTTTTCCTGTAACCGCAATGTCATCAAAGTAGACTGCCACATTCGGTATTCCTTCGAGGAGTTTGTCAAGGTAATGCTGGAAAATTGATGGGGCTGTGGAAATACCAAATTGCATACGGTTATACTGGTAATATCCTTTGTGTGTTGATATCGTTTAGAATTGCTTAGACTCTGGACCTATTTCAAATTGCAGGTATGCATCTTTCAGGTCTATTTTCGAAAATTTGTCACCTTCTGCGAGATTCTGTCGCAGTTGATCAAATAGAGGAACAGGGTGTGCGTGTGTTATCAATTCAGGGTTGAGCGTACTACGGAAGTCACCGCATATTCTGATTTGACCATTCGTTTTGATTACGTTGACTGTCGGTGTCGCCCACTGGATCGGTGTAATGTTTGGGTCAACTTTAGTTATGATACCCTCTTCAACTAGGCGATCTAGTTCGACTTCAATATTTTTTCTCAATGAAAATTTAATTGATCTTGCCGGAATGTGTTTAGGTTGTGCGTTGGGCTTTATATGGATGTTGACCTGGTAATCCTTGACTTTTCCAAGTTTGCCGTTGAAAAGAGCAGTGTGCTTGTCCAGGACTTGATGCAGAGTAATGTTTTGGTGTCGGGTGTTCTTAATCGAGTAGACTGGCTTTGGAAAGTCCATGTGGAACATTTCACTCCACTGAAGGCCGAACAACATTGGGTCAGCTGACTTCATGACAACAACAGGCAGTATCTTTTCCTCCCCTTGAACTCGTACCGTTACATCTGTTAGGCCCTTTGGTTTAAGTTTTACGTTTCCATAGGCGCGTAGACCTGGAGCCTTCGTCAGGGGTGGGGCGCCGATACGCTTCCAGAAACCGGTGCTAATAATTGAATAGACTGAGCCGGGGTCCCAATCTAACGTACAATTAATATTATTGATTTGAACGTCTATTTTCTTGCTATCTTTACTTTTTGGTTTGTTTATTTGACAAACCGTGTCTGATTCGTCATCACTATCTTCTGAGTAGGAAACTCGAGAAGAGTTGCTGTTTTCATGATGTTGTAGCTTGTACAGTTTGTTTCTTTTCGTAAATGTGCTTTGTTTATTATTGCTCCGATTGGACAGGCATGCTTTGCCCGACTTGATGCAGCAATCTTCAAAATGACCTGGTGTGTTGCATTCTTTACATGTGTGAGCTTTGGCTGCGCATTGGTTTAACGGGTGTCTTTCAGGTTCACCGCATCTGAGGCATTGTTGAGTCCGTAGTCTGCGCGGTGCCATGTTCGAGTCAGATCTGGCGTTTCTTTTAATCTTGTTAACTTTGATATTGTGTTCTATATCTGCGTCCCCTTCAGCCCGTTCCCGCGATTGTGCAACGCTGAAGATCTGAGCAAAGGTTACTTCATTCATCTGTCCGTCTCGAGATTCCTGTAAGTCAGGCCATTTTTGTTTTAAGTCAATCTGCAACTGTTGGTGGTTAAGCCCGGTTGCAAAACGGTCACGTAACTGTCGTTCTAATAGGTCGTTGTTATAGCCGCAATCTCTGCTAATTTCTTTTAGCCTGTTGGCGTAGTGCTCCATAGATTCGTTGTCCATGCGTATGCAGTTCCAGAAATCAGATAACGCTCTATATCTTGTGCGTTTTATTATGTACAGGTTCAGGAGCTTTTCTCTTATGTCTGAGTATGTACCGTTTTCAAAATGCGGCGTCAGTGCAACTTTCATGTCGTGAAAAGTTTCAGGAGAGAGACAGGTAAACAAAAGCTCTTTCTGTATGCTTCGTGCATCCTCTCCCCAAAGTCCGCATTTAGTTTCAAAATAGTCAACGAAATTTTCGACTGAGGTTTCGCTAGGATTTAATTTGTCACCTTTAAAACTGTTGTAGATGTTGTTTCTGTTGTTGTCCGTGTGCGATGTGCTGGGTGACTCCGTGCCATTCGTCGTTGTAGGTGTGGGAGCCACGGCAGTCGCATTTTGTTGTTGCGATAGTAACAATTGTAAAATGTCCGAAATTTGTTTTTGTTGTGTTGCTTGCAATATGAGGAGTTTTTCAAATTGCTCACTGTTCATTTTTAATCCTCGTCGCCACTGATATAAATGACATAATAGTTCAGTTAAATGCAATTTATGTTTATTTAAGACGTTGACAAGACAATGACTGACTGACAGACAACCCCTGTCGATGTGGTATTTGACACGAAGATACATAGTATCAAATGAGGTTGTAACACCCTATATAAGTAGGTAGGTATTTTAATTCTGAAAGAATCTAATTAGGTCATAAATGTCATAATGAATAACAAAGAATATGCCGAATTTAAATATCCTATTCCTGAAAGTAAGGGACACCCAAACTTAATGTTGGTCATTGTAATAGGTATACCTTACTTACATATATATCGGTATTAAAATATAAGTTAAATAATAAATAGTTTTTGTTATTTTTTTTTTAATAGTGGTAACGACGTAGTTTAAACTTGTATCTACGTAATTATAATATACGTAAGTAGGTACATATAGAAAGCGAGAATTCCGTAAAGTTGTTTTTAGGGTTCCGTAGTCGACTAGGAACCCTTATAGTTTCGCTTTGTCTGTCCGTCCGTCCGCGGATAATCTCAGTAACCGTTAGCACTAGAAAGCTGAAATTTGGTACTAATATGTATATCAATCACGCCGACAAAGTAGTAAAATAAAAAGTGATTTATTTTATTTTATTAGGGTACCTCCCCTATATTACGTAACGTGGGGAGTGTTTTTTTTTTCTTCATTTTAACCCTAACGTGTGACATATTGTTGGATAGGTAGGTATTTAAAAATGAATAGGGGTTTGCAAGGATAATTTTTTGATAATGTTAATATTTTCGGAGATAATCGCTCCAGAAGTAAAAAAAAATGTGTGTCCCCCCTCTAACTTTTGATATAAGTTTTAAAAATATGAAAAAAATCTCAAAAGTAGAACTTTATAAAAACTTTCTAGGATAATTATTTTGAACTTGATAGGTTGAATAGTTTTTGAAAAAAATTACAAAATAATTTTCACACACTTACTGTGACGGACGAAAAACTACGGAACCCTACACTGAGCGTGGCCCGACACGCTCTCGGCCGGATTTTTGTAATACCTATGGCTGACAATTGCGATTTTGCAAGACTGTAGAACAGATAGTATTCTATGACCTTTATATCAAGCTTATTGGCCAGTACAGGAATCTTGATCTATGAATATGTACGATCACGACAAGCATAAATCCTATGCATGTCAAGCGTCCGACAACATTAATCTCACACATTACAAACGATGACAGGCTGGAGAGTCCTTATAGGTAAAGCAATGACGCGTTATAGTTGCAGTGTCCAAGAGGCAACCGGATGGCTCGCGGTATTTGAGCTCTTGAAGTGTTGTGGAACCCCCCTTGGACTGGGGCGATACTGCAACTATTTATTTACGCGTCATATATTGCTCTGAATATTAGGCCTGAATCACACTGGCACGGCCCGCGGTGGCGATCAATAGTAAACTGTCAAGTTTACTATTGACCGCCACCGCAGGCCGCTCCAGTCTGTGAGAGGTCTTAGACATACTTAATAAACCTTATACCATTCTAAGAAGGTTTACAAATAGGTACCTAAGTATCAGTACTCAGGTTATAGGCCTTTGACTCACTGGAACGCCAGGGCGACGTCGCCGGCTGCCGCATCCAAACAAATCATATAATAATAATAAATAATAAATATTTGCGGACAATCTTACACAAATCAACCTAGTCCCAAACTAAGCAAAGCTTGTACTATGGGTACTAGACGATGATATAGATACTTATATAGAGAAATACATACTTAAATACATAGAAAACATCCATGACTCAGGAACAAATATTCGTGCTCATCACACAAATAAATGCCCTTACCGGGATTCGAACCCAGGACCTCTTGCTTCGTAGGCAGGGTCACTACCAACTAGGCTAAAGCGGTCGTAAATGTACGGAGCTTAACTCACTTAGCAACGCTTTGCTACCACACTTTTTTTAGGATACGTCGCCGAGGGACATATTCTTTTCTACGATTTTTACTTATTTCGATTATTAAGTACTTTTCAAACATAACACAACACTTATGTTATGTGCGGTTCAAAAAGGTTTTCCTTGAAATCGCATGATTTTTTTAAATATTATATGGATTATATGGACATGGGATACTTTTAATCCCAGAAGGGTGTAGTGTAACCCAGGGGGTCGGAAGATTATGGGAATGCGATAATTAATAGCACGAGAATCTAATACTAATATACCTACTGTGGGAATCTAATAGCAAACAGCCCATCAAGGCGATTAAAGTTTACGCAGGCGACGTCGCGGGCAAAACCTACCTATTACATAAACGAGTATAACATTATGTTCAAGTCACTGAACATCACGTAATGCATCTGTCATACTGAGAGCCTAAAATGCCGCAAGTCACTCTAACTAGGTACTCGCAATAACACTACCTATCACTTCAACCTTAAGCCCTATAATAGCGTAATACACGCGAACGTAAGTCACGGGCATATAATGGTCGACTATATGTAATTTAACGGCCATCTTCGCGTGTCAGTAATTGCCTCTACGACTTGCCAAGGACTTCTGATTGGCATGCGTCTAAGTTTGGCACAGTTTTTAGGTGCCTTTTGTCATGTCGTGACATGACATCCTAAGCACGAGATGTCTCGGTAACGAGCAGTGAAATCTTGCTGTTTTTGGGAGGTGTGACACCTTGAGCATTATTTCCACTTAACCGCTGGGCCGATTGAGATGAAATTTGGTAAGGTGTACCGAGTTAAGGATGACTCATGCTAGAACGGGCCGTGTCCGGCCCGGGCCGTTTTCTAAGAAAAACGTCGGCGTTTTTGCGCGGCCGAGTCATAACCCCCGCCCGGCTGAGCCACGGCCGAGGCTCGGAAGCGGCTCGGTGTCGGCACGGCTTGGCCGGGCTTGGGTATGGCTCGGCCGCTCAAAAACGCCGTCGTTTTTCTTAAAAAACGCCCCGGGCCGGGCACGGTCCGTTCTAGCGTGAGTCATCCTTTAGTCACATACCTACTTCGGCCCGCCAAACGACGTTTGACGTTGCCAATAGAACAAAGTTGTCCGCGATATCCATATTAATATTATAAACGCGAGAGTGTGTCTGCCTATCTGTCTGTAACCTCTTATATACAATTAGACATAGTTTGAGATCCCGGAAATCATTTCCTAAGGGGGTAAAATGGGGGTGAAAATTTGCATGGAGTTGCGATATAAAAGAGTTCCATGCGGACGGAGTCGCGGGCAGAAGTTAAGTTCTAAGCTTTCTTTAGTTACTTTAGGCATGAAACTTTATTTTATATACGAGTAAGATGAGTTTAATAGGTTAAGTTGTATAAAAACTGAGCGCGTCTCGCCATCAAACGTAACAGTTTGGCGAGAATATAAATGTTTTGTAAGATGTAATTTGAACATATAAATAAAAAAAAAAAAAAAAAGTCGTTTGTTATTTAACATCGCACGTGGGTAGAGACATCTACACAGCAAACGTTTGCAAATGATACCCCTGGAATAATTTGCTCGTTGCCCTTTAATACTTTTATGTACAGTCGACTGCAGATAAACGTGCACACAAATTTCTATGCTGCTCTGCAGCTGATTATACATAAACATAAGGATTCACTATGTTCACTTGACACTTGACAGCTTAACACATTCAGTGCCAACGCTCTCGAAGCTCTACATGTGTAACGAACGAATAACAGTGGGCAAAAGTATAACCTACTATAGGTCAGTTGCAAAAACTTGCTAAGTAGAGTCCATCTAGCGGCTAATACTAAAAACCGACCAAGTGCGAGTCGGACTCGCGCACGAAGGGTTCCGTACCATTATCAATAAAAATATTAATTTTATTTTGTTTTTAGTATTTGTTGTTATAGCGGCAACAGAAATACATAATCTGTGAAAATTTCAACTTTCTAGCTATCACGGTTCTTGAGATACAGCCTGGTGACAGACATACGGACGGACGGACGGACAGCGAAGTCTCAGTAATAGGGTCCCGTTTTACTCTTTGAGTACGGAACCCTAAAAATGAGGGACAATGCAATGTCCATCGCCTCGAATACCTACACACCGCTAACCGTTACAGAGCGGAAAAACGCTGCTACGCGCTACGGCGTAGCACAGGTTTCGAATGGGTTAAAACTGTCCATGGATAATCGAACAAAAAATTACCTCCGAGCTCCGATAACCCAAGAAAAAAAAAAAAAAAAAAAAAAAAACCGTTTACAATAAGTAGGGTAAAAATAAAGCACTGTACATCCGTGCCGCCAACAGGTCGAAATTTCGTATGAACTCTGTAGGGACTTACGGCCTTTTGGCTGGGGCGGTAGTGTAGTGTTTCGGTGTACCGCGATAATATTATCTTTTTTATTTAAGTTAGCGAATCGCCAACAAACTGTATTTTTTGATTCCAAATAAAAAAAATTAAAAAAAAATTCAGCGCCCATGATGACACACATGCGTCAGAGCGCTACGAGCGCCTTTCGCTACATACGGAGCTTAAGCTGCTACGGACTACGGCGTAGCGCTACGAGCGTAGCGTGGCCGTGAATGGGTTAATGCGACGCGACGCTACGCCCGCAGCGCTACGCCGTAGTCCGTCGCAGTTTATCCATATGCAGCGGAAAGCGCATCCGTTGCGCTGAACGTATGTGTCGTGATTTGAGCTGGAACGGTTTAAAATGTTTATATTGGAAATTTTGATGAGTTTGTCTATTATGGATGACAGCTGCTGGCGCCATATTTAACATTTACGAGTATACTAGCACAATACTAGCGACCTCCCCCGGCTTCGCACGGGTTTATATTTAAAATACATTCATGTATTTAACATATAAACCGTCCTCTTGAACCATTCTATCTATTAAAAAAACCGCATCAAAATCCATATGTGTCATACGGACAGACAGACAGCGGGAAGTGACTTTGTTTTATACGTGCGTGGTTATACGTATACCGATCAATGAAGTGTGGTCAATACAACCAAGATATACATAGAGATACATTTTAATAGAAAGAGGCAGCGTAGCGAACGAAGTTATCTGCTTCAGTTTCGGTCAAAATACTTTCGTATGTCCAGATGTCCGGCTGTTTTCCTCTACATGTGGCATGTCTCAACCGATTCTCGTGAAATTTTGAGAGCAGGCCCCGTAGCATGGTATCACGCGATAAGTGACAAGATAGAGCATCCGTCCCTTATCGCGTGATACCATGCTACGGGGCCTGCTCTCAAAATTTCATAATTATAATTATTCATAATTATACATATTCTTTTGTAGATTCAATTTTTCGAAAAAAAAAGAGACTCTTGAGTTCTAGGTACAACACACAGAGCCACTGGTAATTATATTCTTAGTTCTGTTTAAGTAGCAAACTACCTGCTTAATTGTGTTTACATCCGTCATACCGACTAAGAAACAGTATGTTTAAAGATCACTCAACGAATAACTAACACATTAAGTTTTTGTATAAATGCCAGCCCCAATTACTTCTGTCACGCGGTCTCATTAGCACTTCCTTATTAAGCCTTAGAGGAAAACAATTAAATAGTAAAACATCAGTCTACAGAGGTAGACACCCTGTGGAGGAACATTTGAACTGGCTATAGGTGTCAATCAGCCTAACTTACATATGTTGTTTATTTGTAAACTTGCCTTCAATTAAAAATAATTCAAGTTGTTTTTTGATACACTTAATTCACATCATCCGATGTTAATAGTGGTTATTGTATTATAGACGTTAACTTAACATGTCTATAGATTCGAGTTTTTTATCTAATCGTTTACTGAGATTGAACTATTAAAGGCTTTAAATTATTACTTACAGATATTACGTATTTTTTGTTGGCGAGCTTCGAACATGCCAAGTTATGTATATGTAATCATATGCCATATGATTATGGTCTATTAAGATACCGTTATTCTTTATGAACGGCTTTTAATATCCTTCGATGACCGGTCAGGAGCGATCTGTTTTGCAATTCCCACTAACCCACACACTTTTGTCTGCATTGAAAACTACCTACTGTACTTTTTTTCCTCAGAAGTCCAAAACCTCGACACTGCGAGTGCGGATTAATGGAATGTATAGTCCCATCTTTTCCAGTACAGACTAGTTACTAACTAGGAAAAAACAGTTCTGTGGTTCGCAACGCGGACTTTTAGCTATAGCCCTACCTACTGAAAACTCTATTGAATTTGTTCTTTCTTTTAACGCCTGCTAAAAACGAATAGCGACAAATCTTCGCTCGAACTAATTGAATTCCAACAGGCGCCGCGGTCACTGCCTGGACTTCAAGCCATCGTCTTCCTCAAAGCAGATGAAGAGTCAGGAGTGAGCGGGGAGCTGCTCTTCACACAAATCGTGCCGAATGGTCCAGTGACGATTGAGGGCAACATCACAGGGCTGGCGGCAGGTCTGCATGGACTGCATGTACACCAGTCGGGAGCTATCAATGACAATTGTAAAGATCTTGGGCCGCATTTCATCGCTTATTACGTAAGTACATCTATATAAGTAACTAACTATATGATGATTAGTTTTACCGAAATGCCCCGTCTTTAACGAACCTTATCTTAACATTACGAAAAAAGTATAGACGCCTACTCGTTGAGCGAGTTCATAATAAAAAACTTTAGCTAGGTACCAGTCGCATGTCAACCGGGTTGCCGGTTTAATGATAGCATCGCACTTTACTTAATCATTTGATGAAAAAAAGTTCCTATCCAAGACAAATCAGTCTTTGGCGTGCGTATGCATATGTTTGCATAACTTACTACTTTTAACTAACTTATTACTTTTCTTTTATGCATAACAAATATGTTTGACGCCACGCCTCTGTTAGTAGATAAATCACAGTTTAAATAATAGTACTAAAACGCCAATTTACATAGACATGCAGTAACAGGCAACATGCATAGTCTGTAAGATTGCAGTTTTATATGTAGGGGAACCACACATCCGATTTTAAAAATCCTTGCATCTGTGTATCTATACACTATTCTGACTTTCTGGATGAACAGAGGCTATACGTACATATTATTTTATCGCGCGGGTATGCCTACGTTGTTTAGGTGGAACTGCGCGGGCAGCTAATTCACCAGTTAACTAAAAACAACACTATGATGTGACTAATTACCACTTCCCAGGGCCGTCACGGCGGACCGCGCGACCACGTCCGCCACGTCGGGGACCTTGGCAACGTCAAGGCGGAAGAAGGCACGCTCGCCGTCAAGATCGTCGACCATCTGGTCTCCCTGGCTGGCCCCAGGTCTATAGTGGGCCGGTCTGTGGCCATTACGAAGGGGGAGGATGACTACGGAAGGGCGGGGACCGAGGATAGCGCGTTGACTGGGTCGTCGGGGCCGGCGGTCGCTTGTGGTATCATTGGGTATATGAATTAGGATTGTCGAGTAAGGAGTTCTGTTTGACACGCTCACGGGTGATATTGCTTATGTTCTAGTTTAATTCGTGCCTCCCAATGTGCAGCAGAATGTACACTCAGTTTCAATGGAATTTTGAATATCATCATCATCATATCAGCCGAAAGACGTCCACTGCTGGACATAGGCCTCCCCCAAAGAGTGTCAAAATGACCGGTCCTGCGCCACCCGCATCCAGCGGACTCCCGCAACCTTTACCAGGTCATCAGTCCACCTTATGCTGAATATAGACTTTCATAAAACATTTTAAAGAAGTATTTACCTATTTACTTTTGTTTCATTCAATTTGAGAGCTAAATAAATTCAACTTTATTTTCCAAGTAGCTTGGTTCAAATTACCTACACTGACCAATTTTTTGAGTGGTGGACGGCACAAGGCTATTGCCCAAGAGCATCATATCAATTAGACACGAATCCTATAGAAAACAAGTGATATGGTTAAGGTATTCACTAAGTATGTATACTTTAACTTATTTCAACTGGGCGCATGAATGCCCTTTGTTCTGAGCTTATGAATAGTCATTGTTTGCGAACACGTGCCAAAGTTTGCAAAAAAGATGTTATCGCAACGTAAAATGTTTATTGAATAATGAACTCTATCTTCATTAGCAATAGATTCTAAATTAGCTACGAGATAAAATACCACACATAGCGTGCATCGCCTTATTATACCTGAGTTCACCGGGAGCGGGTTTTTTAATCGTTTAGTCCATTTTGAATCTATTGACGAAGACGATAGAGTTCAAACTAAACTTACCGAAACGTAAACTTAACTTTTTCTTGCAAAAAATGGCACGCGTCCGCAAACAAAAGCAGATAATACCGTTGTATACCTGGCTAACAAAGAACCATTTATGAGCCCAGTTGAAATAAGTTAAAGTATAGTGTGTTTTGTGTTGGAGATGTGTTTACGTTTGTTTTCCACTATAGTGACGAGGAAAAATATATTTAAGAACAGTTTGTGATTAGCTGTTAATGTGGAAGAAAAAGGTATGTAGTTATAGGCCATTAAACATTGTTTCAGTAAGACGATTTTTTTTCATTGCTCTTTTTTTTATAGTAATTACCAAAATTCTTGATGACGTGTGAATTGACTTCTACCTTAATATAATTGTATGAGTGCAGTCTTGTTGTATCACAAAATAGGTATATTTCATTTAGTAATTCAATCCATTCACGCCAGAGCTTGAGAATTTACCTATACCTTGTTCACTTGGTGAAATGACGTTATTAAAACGATAACAATAAAAAACAAAAGCCGTGCAACTGTCGCAATCGTTTTCTACAGCAAAACACCAGTCATAAATAAGAGAAATGTTATGCGCTATATTGAACCTTATACCAACGCATTAAAGTTCCCTAATATTTATTATTTTATTTAGGTGTACACAAAGTTATCACATCTTGCATGTTGTTTTATTATATATACCTAGTCAGGCCACATAATGCTGGAAACATATTTATACCTATACTCATCCCTTTCTTATCAGAAGGGCCACCTAATGAAAGAGATACGAAGATAATATCCGTGTACTAAACAACAACTTATGTAAGAGCAAGTGGGTAAGAGGAACTTTAGTGATATTGGAACTGTGGCCTCACTCCTGTCAGCTGTCAAATCTGGCGTGTACTACATCGCGCTATCGAAGTTTCTTAAATCAGTTCCATAAATACGACATCCAATCAACTCTCATCGGACTTCGGTCCCTAAGGGATCTCCCTATTGTATATAATATGTACAGTCGACTACAAAGAGATGTATGTTTTTTAATGTTACAAAATGATGTATGTATACCTTATTACTATGGGAGTAAAGTTTATGTATAAGTGTTTGTCGGTGTATGTATGGATACATGTATTTGTAGTCGACTGGTACATAACTCTTTCCTGTACATATATCCAGCTTTGTACATAATTCTTACAGAACTAAGAGACTGTTCCACCTAACCTGGTGAACAAACCCTTTCCTACCCTACCTGACAATATAATATTATGGTCCTTCGGCCGGGTTATTCCTACCTGCTACCACCAATTTCGTTACCAGTGGTAACAGCTGGGATTTTATCCCCCATCTTTTACCACTAAAGTACTCGGCACCGAGTATTTTAGTGGTAAAAGATGCGAACAATATTCCCAGTAGTTACCACCGAGTACTGTAAAGTGGTAAAAGATGGGAAAAAAATCCCAGCTGTTACCATTGGTAACAAATTGGTGGTAACAGGTGGGAATTACCCCTTCGACCCAATTGTATTATATTCATGTTTATTAATGTCTCTTCTATGCCAGTAGGTTTGTTGGGATACCAAAACAAAACAAAAGCTCAGTTTCAAACTGATTTTATTAGATAGGCAATATAAAAAAAAGTTTATAATAAATGAGAACGGAGGCATCCCGACAATCGGGACCTCTTGTGATGCTTACAATAATGTGATGTTCACATCTTACTTATATACTAGTTGTTGCCTAAACCGAAATTAAATAATTGACTCAAGAGACGGGCTGGAAGATTTCGAAGGAAGCGTTTATAACGGTATAAATGGTGTATATAAGTAATAAATTATCAGTTTTACATTCAGTCTCGCATTAAAACAGCGCTAGGCCGAAAGGCTTGTGGGCATGGACAATCTCGTACTTACGACCTTTATCTTAATGTAACCGTGTAATACACTCCGTGAAGAATGCTGGAATTTAAAGCTCCCAAAGAGAACAACTTTACAGGTTTACTTGACTTGGTATGTAAACATCAAAAATGTTTTATTATTATTATAAAAGAAATGGCAGCCTCGAGGGCCTTTGCCAGAGTCAGTAGGTTTATAAATTAAACAGTATTATTAGCATGATGTACGGTAGAAGGCCTTCACAATGCACTGGGTGATAGCTGGAGCAGTACCTACAAAGTATAATGGCGGCCGCGACCACGAACCGCCGAATGATGCCCGAGAATTGGTTATTCGCACTTCCAGGAAAATTCTTCATTAACTGTAGCCGTCACCTTTGCCATTCACTGCATAATATGCTATCAAAATTATACTTTAAACAGCAGGATGCAGAAAATAAAAAACACTGTCTGGAGCACGATCCGCCATGTTCCATGGATCATTCGAAAGTCCCAAAAATGTTTTACAAGTAGCCATAGAAAATCCTAACTAAATGTCAAGTGACACTATGTGTAGACAATATGTGACAATAATACTGGAACATGAATAGTATGTTGCCAGTATCGCTTCTAGAATCATCTATTCAGTTAATATAAAGGCCATAGTACACCGGAAGCCCCCATGCTTGTGTCGCCTCGCCTCGTCTGCTCGGTCTACTGGAGGCCTATGGAGGCGATGAGGCTCTCGACCTTCGCGACGTAGGCCTTCTGGGCCTCCTCTTTGGTGATGTCCTTATTCTTGGACCACGCCTCGAACTTAGCCTTGCCCTTGAAGTCGAGGAAACCAGGCTTGTCTGTAACAAGATATTTATTTTTAATTATAGTGTAATTAATTATATTTAAAAACAAAGTTGTAACCGACTCTAATTCAGTACTATATAAACCAAACAGTTTTAATCATGAAAGCCGGTTATGATGGCCGCCTACAAGAGGCGCGTAGTTGAAGAAATATGTAAACAATGTTTCTTCTTACTGTCTTAATATATTTAATAGTATCAATCCTGGTTAAATCCACTATAAACCTAATAAAAAGGCCTACACGGCAAGCATAAAACCGCGCGCGATATAAACTACCAGTCTCTTCCGAAGTGTTCTAATTAGAAAGTACCTAACGGATAGTCTATCTGAGCGTTTCTCAAAAAAAAAAACCACTATTATTAATTGTAGATTTTTCCAGGAGTTTTATGTTATTACCACTCAGAATCAAAGAGCTCCTTCCACCCTGGTAGGACAAAAAAATGTCCCAAAGATTTTGTTCCTATTGTGTTACCATTGACCTACCATATACTTGGTAACACAATAGGAAAGTTCAAAAATGTATGGAAATTTTAGGACACTTTTTTTCTCCTATTAGGATGTAAAGAGATAGCGATTCTGAGTAGAAATAACATAAAAATTGCAGAAAATTTCCGAAAATATGTAGTCTTAGAATAATAACGCATAGAAGGATAGTTTTATACGGCCGACGAGCCAAGCGTGAGGCATAAAATGGATTCATGTAGTTGTGATCAACTCGTATTAACACGCGCCAATACGCACACAAACGCACCAATTTTGTTCCACTGATCGCCGTACTGGGCCATTTATGGCCGAGTTTAGGTGGCCTCGTCGTTGCGCGTGAACTGCGTTTCTAGGCGTTATTATTCTAAGTATGTAGTGGCATTTTTTTTTGATAAACGCTCATCTAGTGTGCGCGCGGTGTGTTAAACTATGAGAAAATAGAAGTAAAAACGTACAACAAAGTATAACCCCATTTTTCATGAAACTTAACATGATGCCTGAGTAAGTTAAAATGTGTAATGTCACTTTCTTATAAAATTATTGACAAATAAAAATATAAAATGCATAAATCAAGTTAGTATGTGAACAAAATCAACTGTTTGTTTGTTCAAACAAATATCGACAAACATGTAAAGCAAAACTTTGTTTTTATTATGACAAAGTTCTACTGCAACAATACTCATTATTAATTATTATAACACAATGAAAACAACACTTCACAGGCAAATTACTTTTAGTTTTCTACTAGCATTTGATTTGATGACAATTTATTTTTTTATCAGGCTGGCAGTTGAAAGAACTGATGATGCCTATATCCAATTAACTTAAAGTATATAATTGTATCAACTAGAAAAACATATTGTAAATTACATATGTACATATTTAAGTTTGGTTAAATAAAAATAAATTATATATCATTGTTGAGTTTTTTTTTTGAAATGAAATGAAATATTTATTTGCGGAATACGGGTCACATTATGTTGGTACAAATACACGGTACAGTCCGCCGTACTCTACTTAAATAAGCATGCAAAATAATAGCCTTTATTTTGCTGTCGGTTAAGAACAGGCAAAATAGAGGGATTACTTATTACTAGTTTTTATACTTAGAAATTCATTAACAGAGTAGACACATAGTTCGCATAGCCATATAAACAGTTTCTTCTTGAATTGTTTCAGAGGTAGGTCTTTTATGTCTCTAGGAAGCTTGTTGAATATTTTGATACACATATAATACGGGGTACGGCTGGTTTGTTTTAGACGAAACTTTGGTACATAAAGTAGATTTCTTTATATTATATATTAAGACCTCGCTATTTTTTTTAAAGTATTGTTGGTTTCCACGAACAAATACAGCTATCTCGTATATGTACAGGGAAGGCAAAGACAATAGTTTGTTACGTTTAAAAATAGGTTTGCATGAGTCACGGGGTTTCAGGCAAAAAATGGCCCTGATGCACTTTTTTTGTTTTACAAACGCTTTTTGCATATCTGTGGAGTTTGCCCATATAACCAATATTTTCAATATTTTTTGATATTTATCAAATTAGAGAGTTAATATCAAAATAAATTTCTGTCAAAAACTTCATTTTTAATACATGATTTTATATCCGTCTGTATTTTTCTGTATACTGTCAACTACTCATTGAGATAATTTTAACGAGCCCAAACTCACCGGGGTTACGTCGGTTAAGTACTGAATTCCCATGGCCACCTACTGTCTCCCTAATCAAATCAGCTCGATGGTACTATAATATTGAATTGTCATCCGAACTATACCTTTACCGAAAATTTCAGCTCAATCGGTTAAAGATATCTGCTTCAGAGTTCAAAATTGAGTTGTAAATTTTGATGGACAACTTACATATTCATAAATGAACAGGTCAAGTAAAAAAAAAAAGCAAGTCAAGGTAGGTAGGTCAAGTATAAGCTTGTAAATAGTGTGGAATATTTGGTGTACATACTGGCAGGGTCAGCATCCCCAACAGTGGCCTGCTTGAACAACCCGTAGATCTCCAGCAGGTCTGCGTCAGCAGGCGAGGTCTTCAGCTTCTTAACATCCTCGGCAGCTTTGTCAAATTGCTGGAAAGAGAGGCACACCAATTAATATCAATCCAAAAAAATACATATGACTAAATCCTGAGGCCTTGCTTTAGTGACTTGTAATGATGAGGATGCATTCCTGTTATCCCTCATTAGGGACATAGGGCTCGCAGAAGAGTTCTCCATTTTACACAATCTTGCCCGACTTCTTCTAGCTCCTTCCAGCCGAGACCAGTTGAGCCAGCCTCTTTATCGTAATAGAAGTCGAAATCTCATTCTAATACCTAAGACATCGCAAAAAAAGGTTTCCTCTTGTATTAACATTTTGTATAGTGGCACTATGTTTCTCAAGGAACGAATGATGCATAAAATTTATGTGAAAATTAACTATATAATTTCACATTTTAAATGTGAATTTATGGAAAGTTTGGCAAGTTTCTACAGCATGACAGCTGCCAGCGCCATGTTTAACGTTGATCAGCCTGTAATCATAAGTTGGTGCAACAATCGGGAACATTATGCAAAACTCTTTGTAGGTGGCGACACTAGCAGCGTTGACATTGTATCTCGGTCCCACTTACCGTATTGTCTATGCAAGCATCCTTGTCAGTAATTTGACAATCAATTGTGCATGTGTGTGTGAATCCCTATATTCCTATACTGGTTTACTATTAGTGGTAGTGCTGCCTCTGGCGGCAGAACATTGCAGTAATGTTCCCTATTGCAACATGGCCATAATTGTCGGCACTCAGTCAAATAGAGAAAACTGTCATTTTCCAACAATGATTAATTACTTCTAAAAATTTGATTGGTCCCACATAACAATCTTCATAAAGTGAACATGGGTTCTCATACAGGGTGTGGCCTGTAATAATAAGCCTGTAGGCTCCTATAACACCCTGTATAACATCACATCAAACGAAATCCCAATAGCAATAAACAAAGTAGGTAGAAATGAAAAAACAAAAAACCCTAAAATTGCACATCTAAATTCTATTCTTAAATGTATCATTCCACAGAGAACCGGAAAAACAGGTTGACCTCTAACATAGACTTTGAACAGTTTGAACAAACAACCAACGGCATTTATGGAAATAAAATAACACTTACCTCTTGTAGAGACATGTTGTGATTTACTAGTAGCTAACCTAGAAAACAATAAATCATTAAACATTCTGTGTATTAAATATGCACGCGAAATATGACGAGTGAAATCATTGTCGGTTACCAGCAAGGACAAGTTAAGGTCTTGATATTTTTGCATGACTTTGTTGGGTATAAAATAATTCTGCGATTTCTGCGGCATTCTCGCCACGCCTTGGTTAACATGACTAAAAAACGTAGAAAGTCAGAACATAATACTATTATATACTCACAAGTAAAAAGAAAGCGGGTGTGCTTATCGCGGATACTACCAACGTACTACTGACTACTGACCAAGTGGAATGATTATCACTCACTCACTAACACGTCATACCTACAACTCGGTGCAGACCACATATTTTATTGACTTTTTACGACATGCAAGTTTCGGCGTCGATATTCTGAAATTAACAAGTTGAACAACTATAAAGTACTTACTTATATTTTCGAAGAACGACTGATTATTTTGGTAGTTCGCTTCGCCGGGCGGATCGGATCGGATTCCTATTTTGAAACTTGACTTTGCTTTGCTCTCCAATCTGTCATGTCAATGTCAATGTCACTTTGACAACCCAGCCACTATTACCCGTGACCTATTCGGGTCTCGCCTCTGGATGTCATCAATATTTTATTTATAATTAAGAATAGTTCCTTACTAAACTAAACTCTAAACTGCGGTCTAAAAATCACAACTCATAAAAATATAAATGTAGGTGCAGTAAGAATTCTGTGACGATACGACCTTTTAGGCACGGAACCCTTCGTTGTGCGTTGTTCAACACGCACTTGGCCGGTTTCTTAGATTTAAGTTAGTTTTTAGGGTTCCGTAGCCAAATGGCAAAAAACGGAACCCTTATAGATTCGTCATGTCTGTCTGTCCGTCCGTATGTCACAGCCACTTTTTTCCGAAACTATAAGAGCTATACTGTTGAAACTTGGTAAGTAGATGTATTCTGTAAACCGCATTAAGATGTTCACACAAAAATATAAAAAAAACAATAAATTTTGGAGTTCCCCATACTAAGAACTGAAACTCAAAAATTTTTTTTTCATCAAACCCATCTATGGATAAATAGGTCTTCAAAAATGATATTGAGGTTTCTAACATAATTTTTTTCTAAACTGAATAGTTTGCGCGAGAGACACTTCCAAAGTGGTAAAATGTGTGTCGTCGTCCCCCGTCCCCCCCCCCCCTGTAACTTCTAAAATAAGAGAATGATAAATCTAAAAAAAACATACTTATGATGTACATATGCAAACTTTCAACGAAAATTGGTTTGAACAAGATCTAGTAAGTAAGTAAGTAGTTTTTTTTTAATACGTCATAAATCGTAAAAAGCAATTTATTTAACGGGAAAAGTGGCTGTGACATACGGACGGACAGACAGACAGACAGACAGACAGACATGACGAATCTATAAGGGTTCCGTTTTTTGCCATTTGGCTACGGAACCCTAAAAAGCGCAATCATATTTAAAGGAAAAATACTACGGATACTGCAAGTACACTGCCGATGCCATAGATGGCAGCACCAGAGCCAAATAATCATTGATATTATCAAAGTTTCTCAAACTAGATGGCGACCACACGCCACTTTTCAAGTCGATTGATAATTTAGTTGGAGATATAAAAAGTGAGAAATCGCAACTCTGTAGTTCTGTGTTCGTGTGTAGTTAAGTTTGAATTGCATGGCTGCATGCACCTTCGAACTCAATCAGCACGGCTATCGCAAGTCCGCGCGTGAGTTCTCTGGATTTTTCTCGCACTGTCCGTCTCTCTCTTATTAGAAAACTTAGAAAGAGGCCTAATAGTGCGAGAAAAATCGAGAGAGCTCGCGCGCCGTCTGTGATAGCCGTGCTAGGTTGCTAGGGGATTAATATGTAATTAAAACAATACAGTGTAGTTTCGATAAATTAGGTAGTAAATAAGTACTTATGCTTCAGAGCCGAAAGTTTCTTAGAAATTTAATTTATCGAAATTTTACTGCACAAAAACGTAAACAGTTCCCGACTGATTTTATTTCACAGGCAATATAAAAAGTTTATAACAAGACAATACCAACTCAACGAGCGCACCCACAATATATACTTACACAATAACAAATGTGATGCTTACAATATTGTGATGTTTAACATCTTATACTAATTGTGCCTAAACCGAAATTATAAATAATTGACTTTTGAGACGGGCGGTTGGAAGCTCACAGGAAGACCTTTTAAAGCTGACTATTTGATGATGATAATAAATTATTTGTTTTAGTTCAGCCTCGCATGAAATTGTCAGCGTCAACAGACCGAAAGGCATGTGAGAAAACTCATACTGACCATAATATGAACAAAACGGCGTTTTTCCTTAAACATTTTTTGAAAGGATTAGTTTGTAGAGTGAGCTATTTTGACAATATTAAGGCCATAGCATAAGAAGTCAATGCTAACCATTGAGTTATAATGTACTAACGTACTAGAGAAGACAACACGAACATTATCTGTGCGCCGGCCAGCAGCGCGGGGCGTATGCGAGGGGGGGTAACTTGTCATAGGATCACTCACACTGAGGCGGTGCGGCCCATGTACCGCAAAGCGTAGCGCATACTTCTTGTTCGGCGAGTCTTCTCTAGTAAGTACATTATACCTCAATGATGCTAACAGTTCCGCTCCGCTTGCCTCAATTATAGGTTAGTTTACTGGAGACCGAGAGAGGCGACGAGGGCCTCGACCTTCGCGATATAGGCCGTCTGCGCATCATTCTTTGTGGTACCCCTCTTCTTGGACCACGCCTCGAACTTAGCCTTGCCCTTCAGGTCGAGTAAACCGGGCTTGTCTGTAATAAGAAAGAGAACACAATTAGATAGTCGTCCAGTCAAATAATCATCATCGTCATCGGAGGTCGTTGTTGTTCTACGTCCGTAGGAATAACCCTAAAATCCCTAGAACAACAAACTCGGCAGCTGCACTGTTCCTTCTGAACCTCGCAGCGCACACTGGAACTCTATCAGCAACATCGATACGAATACATATATGTACTAGTGTACGTGTAACCGCCATGCGATAAATATAAAATCATCGTCATCATCATAATCCCGTTACTCATTTAACTTCAATAATAAACATTCTTAATAATGCTTGTATAACTTGTTTCCCGTACCAACAGGATAAAAACATAAGTACTACATACTACCACAGGTAGGTACCGCCAGGTTTCTGGGCGTCACCTTAGATGCAGCGCTGAAATGTGTAATTAGTTTCCTTTGTGCTAGGGCAAATGAAAGAAGGTCTGAAGGTAACCCAAAGCTTTTATTTCGTTCTAGGTCCTCACTAAAAGCTAACTAGGTATAAAAACAAATGTTAAGGGTAGGATTTTGATGACGCTTTGGTCGATTGCGCTAGAACCATTTGGTAATGTTAAAATAATAGGCTATGAGCTTAGCTGCATCTCCATCGCAGGCGGTGCTACGGAGCGTTCCCGACAACGGGAGTACTGGCTCGGCTGGCGCGGGTGGCTTCGGGCACGATCAGGCCCCTACCAAACACCTCCTGGAATTTCCATCAAGCGATGAGACGGTTAGCCAAGAATAGCAAGTACAAACTGGGCGGGCACGGGGCTAGATAGCGGGCCGGGGCTCAAGAGTAGTCTGTGGGCCGGCAATCAATAATCAAGGGAATAAAACGGTCCATGGTACAGTACAAAACTAACCTGTCGGAGGAAAATTGTCCCACGTCGATGGGTATTGACAAATGTCAACTCCGCCACCAATGGCCCTGGCCTTGCTTCCCGTGGCTCGCCGATTTAACCGCAACACGGTGGTATTCAGCCAGGTCAAGTCGCGTGGGAGAGCACCACGGCCTCAACTTGCCTGTAAGGCTTGATTACACCGGCAAACTGAAAATTGACAACATGTCTATGCAATTACTGCTTTTCCAAGAAGTTAACACGGCTTCTAAACAATACTTACGAGGAAAATACTGCAATCGCCCAGAAAACGTGTTCCGGCACACCAAAATAAAATAGGAAGTGCGCTATCTGACACTTCGACATTGCCAGCTCTCTCAAACCCGGTCCCCGAAGTTCAAGTAGACGCGCCAACTTGTTGCAACAATCTGTCGTGTTGATTTGTAAACAAGAAAACATCTAGTCATCCGCTACAGTAGAAATGCAATAAATTATGTGGATTATGAATTATGAAATGGAAACCCGTGACGAACAAAACATCTAATCATTGATTCGTAAATGTTCAACGCGATATTCCTTTTTTCTCCTTGTCGCTGGTCAGCGGGCGCGAACTCTGGCAACACTGGAGTCCACAGATAAGCTATCCAATACAACAGGGGTTCCTTCCTGACAGAATATTACACGAAAAGAACAGTTAGCCAACTTGACAAATAACTTTGAAAGGTTTAAAACGATAATAAACCCAGCATACGGGTTTATATATTACACCCCCTCACCTAGGAGAATTTTTCGAGGGAAAAGAGTTGAGGGAGTAAAATTCCAGCTCGCCCTCGAGCTGCAACTTAAATTAGACATGATCTCCATTCCTGAAAGAGAAAACTAAACTAAGACAGGGATTCTCGGCCCAGAATCACAAGTCCTGCAGCACCTTGGCATCAATAGAATCCGCGTGGCCGGCGCTGGAAACGATCGCGTAATGGCCTGCGGTACTACAGAAAAGAAAATAGGAATCTTACCTAAGATATAGCAAAAGGTGCCAAATTAGGCACATTAAGAAAATAAACGTAATCATTCAAATGGCGTTTGGGGACACTGGCTTGCAGTCTTTTACATGCCACTTTCCTAAGCGCTTGCCATTTTCGTCTTCCAGTTCGTAAACTAAACGTGATACTTTCCGTATGACGCGGCATTTTTCATACTTGGGTGCTAGTTTGGCCGCAAAATACTTGCTGGCCTTACTTTGTTTAAAGGTGCGTTTCCATATTTCATCTCCAACCTCGAATTCAATGTCGCGGCGTTTATCATTGTAGTACTTGATGTTGCGATCGTGAGATTTCTGTAACAGCTCTCTCACGGTGGAATAGACATCTCTTAAGGTATTGATTTTATCCAGGTAATTTCGTCTAGATGAAAAAACAATCTCGTTAACCTCCTCTGGTTCACCATAGATTGTACCATCGGGAACTGCCTCCCGTCCATGTACTAGTAAGAACGGGGTATATGATGTAGAATCGTTCACTGAGGTATTCATCGCAAACTGAATACGCGAAATGTTAACATCCCACATGCGGTGGTCTGATTCGATGAACGTGGAAATGGCTATAACGAGGGTCTTGTTGTATCGCTCTACTGTGTTGACCTGTGGGCAATACACAGGCGTGTAATGCAGCTGTGGTATGTTATACTTCGTGAACAACCTTTGAACGTCGCCGCCAGTGAAATAGGAAGCGTTATCTGCAATAATGGTTTGAGGTATTCCGTGGATCATGAATACGTGGTCCTCCAACCTTTGGGAAATGACTGCCCCGGTGGCGCGTCGCATGGGAAACAGCATACAATACTTGGTGAAACAGCACACAACCACCAATATATAAGTGTTTAACTTCCGCGAAGGGGGTAAAGGACCAACGAGGTCCAAGCTCAGACATTGGAATGGGCGGCAACAAACCTTCGCGCTTCCCATGAAGCCCGGGGTGGGAAGCTGGCTATGCTTATGTGCCGCACACGCAGAGCAATGTGCAACGTACCGGACGACGTCCTGATACATACCCGGCCAAAAGTAGCGCAATTTTAGTCTATTATACGTTTTTGCTGTGCCCAAATGCGCAGCGGTCGGAACCGAATGGTTATCCTTCATGATCTCTAATCGGAAGTCTTGAGGTATAACTTCCTTCCATTCAAAATCCGACGACAACGCGTTTTTTGGTTTAGTGTAGCGGTACAAGCGACCGTTCATTAACTGTAAATTGGGAACGGAGCCTGGTCTAGACTCGCACCTCTTATATAATTGTAAGTACCAATTATCATTAATCGCGTTAGTATCGATCAAGTATACTGGGACGGCTCTGGACAAGGCGTCCGGCACGATATTTTCCGAGCCTCGACGGTGCTCGACCACAAAGTTGTAAGGCGACAGTCGGCAACCCCATCTCTCGAGGCGGCCTGTTGGGTTCTTAAGGTTGAGGAACCATTTCAAGCTGGAGTGATCTGTTATAATTTGAAATTGGCGATCACCTTCCAAATACGGTCTAAAATGCTCAACAACATTTACCACAGCTAATGCCTCCCGCTCTGTGGCCGAGTAGTTCCTCTCCTGGGGCGTGAGGGAACGACTGTAGTACGCTAAGGGGTGTTCTTCCCCCTCGAACGTTTGGGTTAGGGTTCCGCCAATCCCAAAATCTGAGGCATCGCAATGCACCGCGAATGGTTTGGTAAAGTCGGGACAGGCTAGGACCGGTGCCGTAGTTAGGGCAACCTTGAGCTCTCCGAAAGCTGTATCCACCTCCGGGGACCAGCGAAAGGGTGGAGCACCCCTTCGGGTAGATGTTAACTGGTTAAGAGGTCCTGCTATGTTGCTAAAATTCTTTATGAATCGGCGGTAATATGACGCCGTGCCGAGAAAGCGTTTGACGTCCTTCCGACACGTCGGAGTTGGGAAATCAATAATTGCCTTGACCTTGTCTGGGTCTGTACGTAAACCGTATTCATCTACAACAAAACCCAAGTACTTGAGTTGTCTGCGGAAGAATTTACATTTAGATAAGTTAATAGTCAAGTCAGCGTGACGTAGTCGCTCAAACACCGTACGTAGTAGGGCCAAATGCTCAGTAAACGATTCTGAGACAACAATAATATCATCCAGGTAGATAAAAATACGTCCGTTGTGCTCTGGGCCAAACAGGACGTCCATCAGACGTTGTTGCGTCGCTGGAGCCGACGTTAGACCGAAACACATTACCTTAAAATGGAACAAACCACGGCCTGGCACCGTAAAAGCAGTCTTCTCCCTAGACGCCTGTGAGTCTAGTCCAATTTGCCAGAAGGCTGATTTTAAATCTAAAGACGACAAGAATTTGGCGTTCCCGAGCTGATCTAAAATCTGGTTAATTAGTGGCAGTGGATAAGCATCGTGTTTTGAAATCTCGTTTAGCTTCCTGCTGTCCAGGCAGAATCGGAGGGTTCCGTCTGATTTCGGTGCCATGGTTACGGGGTTGTTCCATGGGCTGCTACTTGGTTCCACCACATCCAGCTCGAGCATTTCGTCTAACTGCCTGTTTAGCTCGGCGAGCTTCGAGGGAGATAACATATAATGGCGTTGCTTAATTGGTCTCGCATCACCAGTATCGATAGCGTGAGTGAGTAGACGAGTTCGTCCTAAACCCTTCCGCTCTGAGGATATGGTTTCGAATTCCTTTAATATATTCTCCGCTTGGCGCTGTTCCTCCGATGACAGAGACTCAAAGCCTTGTATAAACCTAACTTCCGACGCAACGGTATTGATATGTTCTTCATCCGACAAGGAACAGTCGTTTGGTAATAAAGACAGCACATCCGGGCCAATATTAAATGCCTTCCAAAAATTAATACCAAATAATAGCTTAGTTGGTACCTCTGGTATTACGTAGAATTTGATTATCGCAGTCTTACCGTCGACTGTGACTGGCAAGAATATATGGCCCATGATAGGGGAAGAGGAGCCGTTTGCCGTTACTATCCGACTCAAGTCGTGTGATTTATGAAGGGTAACCTGGTCTTCAAAATGTTTCCAAGTATCGCCACCAATAATAGATAACTCCGATCCGGAATCCAAAAGGCCCGTATAAGACAGACTGTAAATTTGTATCGTAAGGTAAGGACGCAAGTCCGACCCGTCTATGTAACTGTTTAATTTTTTAGCAGTTCGGCCGCATTCGAAAAACGCGCCAATCGTCGCCAGCCAGGACCGCCACTCATCCCCGTCAAAATTTGATGGTAATTGGTCTGCCGCACCACGTTGGCATGTCTTCCGCCTGCTCCCAGTACTATGTAATTTAACTGGGACTTGTAACTCATTAGGGCAATCAATTGAGATGGGTGCTTTGTTTTCAGTTACTGGGTCGTTGATAACGAGTAAGGCAGCAGCATCGTTGGTGGTTACCGGAATCGCGTGTGTTGGGCTAACTGGGTCGTTCGGGTAAACGGCGTCAATCGGGTAAATAGTAGTAGGGGAAGGTATTGTAGTTGGGTCCGAACCAGGATACACGTTTTGGTGGTTTTCGGTGAACCGGTTATTTGGGTAAACTTCGTTAATCGGGTAAGTAATAGTAGTGGAAGGTATTGTAGTTGGTTCCGGACAAGAATACACGTTTTGGTAATTTTCGGTGAACCGGTTATTTGGGTAAAATTCGTTAATTGGGTAAGTAACAGTTGTGGAAGGTATTGTAGTTGGTTCCGGACGAGAATACACGTTTTGGTAATTTTCGGTGAACCGGTTATTTGGGTAAACTGCGTTAATTGGGCATACAGTAGTCGCGGTAGGCATTGTAGTTGGTTCCGGACGAAAATACACGTTTTGGTGATTTTCGGTGAACCGGTTATTTGGGTAAAATTCGTTAATTGGGTAAGTAATAGTAGTGGAAGGTATTGTAGTTGGTTCCGGACAAGAATACACGTTTTGTTGATTTTCGGTGAACCGGTTATTTGGGTAAAATTCGTTAATTGGGTAAGTAATAGTAGTGGAAGGTATTGTAGTTGGTTCCGGACAAGAATACACGTTTTGGTAATTTTCGGTGAACCGGTTATTTGGGTAAAATTCGTTAATTGGGTAAGTAATAGTAGTGGAAGGTATTGTAGTTGGTTCCGGACAAGAATACACGTTTTGGTAATTTTCGGTGAACCGGTTATTTGGGTAAAATTCGTTAATTGGGTAAGTAACAGTTGTGGAAGGTATTGTAGTTGGTTCCGGACGAGAATACACGTTTTGGTAATTTTCGGTGAACCGGTTATTTGGGTAAACTGCGTTAATTGGGCATACAGTAGTCGCGGTAGGCATTGTAGTTGGTTCCGGACGAAAATACACGTTTTGGTGATTTTCGGTGAACCGGTTATTTGGGTAAAATTCGTTAATTGGGTAAGTAATAGTAGTGGAAGGTATTGTAGTTGGTTCCGGACAAGAATACACGTTTTGGTGATTTTCGGTGAACCGGTTATTTGGGTAACATTCGTTAATTGGGTAAGTAATAGTAGTGGAAGGTATTGTAGTTGGTTCCGGACAAGAATACACGTTTTGGTAATTTTCGGTGAACCGGTTATTTGGGTAAAATTCGTTAATTGGGTAAGTAACAGTTGTGGAAGGTATTGTAGTTGGTGCCGGACAAGAATACACGTTTTGGTGATTTTCGGTAAACCGGTTATTTGAGTAATCTGCGTTAATTGGGTATGCAGTAGTCGCGGTAGGTGTTGTAGTTGGTTCCGGACGAGAATACACGTTTTGGTGATTTTCGGTGAACCGGTTATTTGGGTAAAATTCGTTAATTGGGTAAGTAATAGTAGTGGAAGGTATTGTAGTTGGTTCCGGACAAGAATACACGTTTTGGTAATTTTCGGTGAACCGGTTATTTGGGTAAAATTCGTTATTTGGGTATGTTCGGTTATTATACACATTAGTGATTGTGTTAGTATGGGTCAGGGAGGTGGGGCGGGAGCAAGCAGGCAGGGGAGGGGTGTTGTACTTGTTAGTAGTGTGGAATAAAGCGTTAATAAGCGGGGAAGAGAGGGTGTTATCTTTGTTAGTTAGGACGGGGATAGGATGCAGGGTATTAGGTATGTTAATTGGTTTACTAATTTCGTTGTTGTTGTGTGTCAGGGATGTATGGTTTTGATATATTGTAAGTTTTTGTTTTTTATTTTTAGGAGTTGGTATGAATATTCTTCTGTTATATACTTTATTGGTTTTGATTGAAACCGGATCAGCCATACCCTGATTCGGTATCACTCGTTTTTTGAAGTACTTGGTACAGGGGTGCAGTTGGGACAATTTCGTGCCGTTACGTTATTCTCGCCACAGCGGTAACAGACCAGTTTGGGTGCCGCCTTACATGCCTTCAACGAATGTCCCTCTACTCGACACCGAACGCAAAAATCAATAGGGGTTTGTACCGCCGATACCGGTTTTGTAGTCATAGGTTTATACACCAAGTCTTGAGCAAGAGACTTGGACAAGTCTCTATTTGGCTCCGCGAAGCGTTTTGCACGTTGAGTTGCAGCCTCCAGCTGGCGACAGCGGTCTTTAAGGTCATTGATGGAGTCGATAGTAAACAAAGCTAATTGTTTTGAAAAAAACGGTCTAATGTTTTGCATTAAAATACTCAACTTTTCCGCTTCGTGTAGTGGGGACTCTAAGCGTGAGTAGTAATTAAGCATTACACTGACATAATTCACTATTGATTCGTCAAATCCTTGCGTCCTCGCCCTTATTTCGCATAGTAGGCGCTCGTTGTAATCTACCGGCAAGTAATCGCGGAGCATCATACTCTTGAGGTCCGTCCAGCAGTGTACCTGATCACAAACGCCATCGAACCATGAGGATGCCTCGTCAGTGAAGAGCTCACATGCCGAGCGGAACAGTGTTGAGTCAGGGATCTCCCGGGAGACACGCACCTGCTCTAGTTTGTGTAGGTAGGCCTTTACGCAGGTCTTACCGGAGTATTTTAAGTTCAATTTTTGCACTGCATTATTGTTATGTGGCGCTGCGCAGGTAGGTGCAGCGACGGTAGTGTCTTGCTTCTTTGTCAACGAACTTGTAAATGTGAGCAATATTGTATCTAACCGCACCAGTACCCCATCTAGCTGGTCGCTGATCAGCGGGCGCGAACTCTGGCAACACTGGAGTCCACAGATAAGCTATCCAATACAACAGGGGTTCCTTCCTGACAGAATATTACACGAAAAGAACAGTTAGCCAACTTGACAAATAACTTTGAAAGGTTTAAAACGATAATAAACCCAGCATACGGGTTTATATATTACAAATGGGACGCGCATATAGAAGTCGCCTGTAGTAAATTGTCAGGGGCTTGCTTCGCTCTGAGTAGACTAGCGCGTATTCTACCCTACCACCAACTTAGGTCGAGTTACTTTTCACTTTTTCACTCGGTGATGTGCTACGGGCTAGAATTCTGGGGTACAGCAGCTGAATGGCAACGAGTTTTTATACTTCAAAAACGAGCTATACGGATTATTTCACTCGCACCGTCAGGCACCCCTGCAAAGCAACTTTTTAAAGATGCCAACGTAATGACACTAACCTCACAATACATCTTCTACATAGTAAAATACGTGAGAAGCAATATACACCAAATTCCAAAATACACTTCAAAAAGCATGCGTCTTGCTCAGAGGAATAAGAACACATTGGCCACGACATGTTGTCGACTTATGAAATCAACAAAAATAATGTCTGTAGTAGGACCGGGTATCTACAATAAATTACCCTCCGAATTGAAAGATATTGAAAATGATGCGACATTTCTTAATAAGCTAAAAAAATGGCTGACTGATAAAGCTTTTTATAATTTTAAGGAGTATGTATAAAATATTGTAATAATAATAATTTTAATCATTGTATTGTTGACATTTTGTTATTCATACCTAAATATTGTTATGTTATATTAATTGAATAATCAAATTCATGTGACATATTATAATTCTAATTTTGACATTTTGTTACTCATACCTAAATATTGTTATGTTATACTAGTTGAATAATCAAATTCATTTGACATATTATAATTCTATTTTTGACATGTAAATTTTTATATTTTATGAATAAATGAGTATGAGTATGAGTATGAGTAATCATATCCGCCGAAAGACGGCGTCCACTGCTGGACATAAGCCTCCCCCAGAGAGTGCCAAAATTACCGATTCTGCGTTTTTCGCAGTTTTGGGTTGAGGTGGCTATAGGGAGAGTTAAGTAGCCTTGGTGTTCTCTTCACTCTCTCAATATCCACCTCTTTGGAAAATTTCAGAATTCAAGTATTTTATTTTTTGTTCCCAATACTAACATAACACGTAAGATTCTACTAACAACAATATGGATCTGTATGGTCTAAAATAAATGATTTTTATTTATTTTATTATTTATAAATAGGTACAGTCAAGGGCACCAATATGTCATACGCCACAAAGTCTCAAAAATATGTAGGTAGGTACTAGGTACCCACATGGTGCTCTTGACTCTTGATGACCCTAAACATTGCAAAAAATAATAAGTTGGAATCTAAATCATGCCATAAATTATATGTTTTTAAACCGATAATCATAAACAATGCATTGTATCTTCGTTAACCTTGAGAAGATAACCAGCTCCGCTGTTTGGAGGTGAAACATAAACTGGTTGTTTGACGTCAGCGGGTCATTATCATAAGGGTCATAAAAACAGCAAAATGACGAAATTTAGCTTACTTATTTTCAGTAGAAACCATTGTACCTAGAACATTTTTTTTTTAGATATAACTTCATAGTTCTAGTAGGTAACTAGGTAAGTATACCTATACAAAAAGTTCGACACATCATGCTTCTGTTATAATACTTATAATAACCTACATGTCATGTCTCATGTGATATGGTATCTTATAGGTAAGTACTCGTAGATATCCACTTAACTAGCACGTCGTTCCATTTATATAGGTACATATATACAAATCGGATTGGAGTTGCAACCTGTGTCCAATATACCTGGCAGATCAAATAGCATATTTAACTCCTCTGCCCATCAATATGTTTAACAGTGATAACAGTGAAAATACTGCCTTTATATATTTTAAATGCAATTATCATCCAAGAACGATTAATAGTAAACAAGTTTCACAATAGCTTATTTAATTCAATTCAATTCAATTTTCATTTATTCAAGATAACAAGGATCTATTTTTTTGTTAGTATGCACTGAAAGCAATAAAACTTAAAAACTATGTTAGAACTTAAAAACTACATTGTATTTAACAAGATCCAATTCATATTGGCGCACATAGTTAATCTTGAAAATGATTGCTGATCATGTTTGTTGCCCCATGGCAACAAACATGATCAGCAATCATTTTCAAAATGCTGTTTGGGCTTCTCCTCGTCCTAATCAGCAAAGACGCCGCCTTTTTGCTCATAATTGCTGCAAATCCATCGGTGTGTGCCTCTGCAAACATCGAAGAGGCGCTGCAAAACCTTGGCAGCCCAAGCAACATTCTGAAAGCGTTGTTGTACAGCACCCTTAGCGTGGGATTGAAGTGAGTCGCGTTTAAATACTACCGACGATACCGCCTATCGTCAAGATTTAGTATGAAAAGTCTATACACCGCCCCTGGTGGTCACTCATAGAACTAAAAATCCAAACTGTAACGTGAGTCACTTATACATTACTTAATTCGCGATCGACTTCACGTTCGTTCGTATAGTTTAATCGATTTTCCAATATTCAACCTTATATCACTAGCATTTATCGTTTCAATTTAAATGTTTGTCGGTTATGACATTACAGAATACGCGCATCGCGACGTCGACAGTGTGGACTGTCGATACAATACAATATGGCGGCGCGGAGGCCATTTATTTGCATTTTTAAATACAAAATACGCGACATTCCGAATTTTGCGGATATATGTTGTCAATTCAAAACCCTTATTTTTATAAGTTCTTTAATTTGAGATAAATTTCGATCGGATCTACGGTAACTCTTGACGGAATAATACGATATCACGGGCCATTTTGCAAGTGAAATAGTAAACTACAGTCGCGACGGTATTCTTCGATTCGAAATGTCTAACACTACCGATTGGTAGTACGAATCGAACGTTAAATTACGCATCGAAAACTAAACGCAAAGTGCCTAACGTTTTGCAGTTGGTTTCGTAGTCTAACGGCAGTGTGAGTTACAAGTTTGACGGGTCGAATCGAAGAATACCGAAGCGAGATAAGATTTAGTTACTTATCGTAAGGTTACGATTGAAACTCACGTTAGCCGTACGGTAACTTCAAAGCGTTGTATGATTTTTGGGTATAGCGAATTCACCGGCTGCTTGTGTAAAAAGATGAACAATAAGCTTTAAACAAAACCTGCGGGCTAACATATTTGCCCTCACACACAACGCCCTGCGCTTTCTCTCCATGTCTTCATCGTCCTTCAAGTCATGAGTAAGTAACTAACTATGTGTCCCAGATATAGATTCAAAGTTTACACGTCTTCAAATTGTGAAAAAAAAATGTGAATTTACGGTCAGGTGTAGGTGTACAACCATGAAACACTTCTACGCCTTTTCATTTCAAATCCCACCTACTTATATAGCTATTTAGGTGAAGGGTCATTCTTCAGATTTGTGACTGCGCCTAATTGACGCGACTCCTTAAAAAAAATTGTACTTAAGTAAAACGTCGCGGTAATTAGACCCAACCGCAGACACAATTCTCAAGAATGACCCTGAACAGGTTGTTATACATACATATATCGATTTCGATATAAAACATACTTTTCCAATTAAATACAGAATGTACGGCTAGGTACAGCACCTGGTGGCAAAGTAGGCATGTTTGACGGTACCTATTAAGTACCGTCAAACATGCCTACTTTGCCACCACGGGGAACTTTGCCCAAGAGGAAAATTTTAAAATTTGCTTCTTGGGCAAAGTTCCCCCTGGTGGCAAAGTAGGCATGTTTGACGGTACATCTTTATCGACCAACTTGTATCAGTTCGTTGAGTTGGAACACAATTTTTTTCAATTATACCTACCTACATGAATAAATTGTCAATGAGAAAAAGTAGGTATATTTTTTCTGAATTTGCCCGGCTACTGTGTAAAACTACCCCTGATTTATTACATTATTTTTCAATTTAAAAATAATTAAATTGATAACAGTAATCAGTTAAAGTTGATCTAATTCCGTGATTAGAAATGGTAACATTTCAATGTATTTTTGCTATCAGTCGCTATCACTTACGATCCATCACTGATTTATCATGATCGACGATTGTTTGTTATTGTAGTTTGTACCCACTGTTAATAATATGACATGTGGTCGTTGCATGGTTGACGTGCTACTGGATGATTCTGAAGAAAAATATGGAGTGTTTAATCCTCGGCATGGCATGGTAATCTGCTATCGGAAATACGCCTAACCCCCGCCGTATACCTGTAATACCTTATTTTATTACCAATAAAATTAAATGATGTCTACGAGTAGGTGGTACACTATGTACTACCTACATAAATTCAGTTTATGATGGCTGTTTGTAGAGTGTAGATGTAGGTAACTGTCCTTTCTTCCATCACATCCTTGTACAAATAATAGGCTTGTTGCGTGGTGTTGAAATTGATAACGTCGTGTTGCTAAATGGATAGTAAACCATCGAACGATTGTAATAAAGTATAAATTACAAAATATAATTCAAATCATAAAAAGATTTTATATATTGTCCAAGAGTAAACCAATAGAATCCTTACGCTTTTATAGAAATAAATGTGTATTACAACTATGGACCTAAACGCAGTATTTCGCGACCGAAACAGCAATTTACTCCATTTCCATGCAACGGTTAGTACAAATTGCACGGTGTGACGTCATACTTTAAAGCCAATCAGTATGAAGCGTTTCGGCTGCTGTCAGCGAGGTTCGTCTTTTTGGGTATTAATGTCCTTTAAATGTAGGTAGTTGCTTCCATACAAACATTTGTTCATCTACAAAAACTGGTTCGAATGGCATCGTAAACAAATTTAAGGTCACAAGCCCATTACTCAGGAGGAGGTCAAGTACTGCCTACCATCCTGGGTATTCCGAATCTCAGGGCTTACCACGCTACGTTTATTTCATTTTTCTATGGGAAAACACTTGTGACATTCTCGACGCGCTGTAAGATTAGAATGACTACGTACTGGCAGGGTCGGAGTCTCCAACGGAGGGCTGCTTGAAGAGGGCGTACATCTCCAACAGGTCCAATCTTAGGGCTTACCACGGTACGCAGCGCACCATAAGTTCGTATGGCATTCTGCTATGGAGAAACTCGTGTGACATTATCGACGCGCTGTAAGATTAGAATGACTACGTACTGGCAGGGTCAGAGTCTCCAACAACGGTGGGCTGCTTGAAGAGGGCGTACATCTCCAACAGGTCCAATCTCAGGGCTTACCACGGTACGCAGCGCACCATAAGTTCGTATGGCATTCTGCTATGGAGAAACTCGTGTGACATTATCGACGCGCTGTAAGATTAGAATGACTACGTACTGGCAGGGTCAGAGTCTCCAACAACGGTGGGCTGCTTGAAGAGGGCGTACATCTCCAACAGGTCCAATCTCAGGGCTTACCACGGTACGCAGCGCACCATAAGTTCGTATGGCATTCTGCTATGGAGAAACTCGTGTGACATTATCGACGCGCTGTAAGATTAGAATGACTACGTACTGGCAGGGTCAGAGTCTCCAACAACGGTGGGCTGCTTGAAGAGGGTGTACATTTCCAACAGGTCCAATCTCAGGGCTTACCACGGTACGCAGCGCACCATAAGTTCGTATGGCATTCTGCTATGGAGAAACTCGTGTGACATTATCGACGCACTGTAAGATTAGAATGACTACGTACTGGCAGGGTCAGAGTCTCCAACAACGGTGGGCTGCTTGAAGAGGGCGTACATTTCCAACAGGTCCAATCTCAGGGCTTACCACGGTACGCAGCGCACCATAAGTTCGTATGGCATTCTGCTATGGAGAAACTCGTGTGACATTATCGACGCGCTGTAAGATTAGAATGACTACGTACTGGCAGGGTCGGAGTCTCCAACGGTGGCCTGTTTGAAGAGGGCATACAGCTCCAACAGGTCGGTGTCGCTGGGCAGAGACTTCAGCTTCTTAACGTCACCGGCGGCCTTGTCGAATTGCTGAAAAGAGAGACATATACCTACGTTAAAATTCACTTCTAAACAAATGACATTAGAGTAAAACATCAATTTATTAGTACACAGAAAAGGGCAACTAGTTTTTGCAAGATTGTCTCCAGTATTGTTATGATATAAGGTTGAACTTTCCAAAGTAGGACGTATGCCGTCATTGCCAACAATAAGCACTAGGAATTCTGGCAAGCGTGGTGTTTCACGCTCGCGAAATGACCAGAAGAAAAAAAACATGTTTTTTGTCAGCATTGTAATAAAGCCTAAGTCATACAGGGTGGAATTTCATAAACTGTACATAATAAAAGGAGAAAAATTTCAGCCAATTTCATCGGTGAAACGGTGTTTTTTTTTTTTCTAGTCATTAGTTTTTTTTTACAGAATTTTGAAAATTTTTGTTAAAACTCGGGTAATACACCTAATTCAGACGGTATAACTTTTGATCCAATGGTCCTAAAATGAAAATAAAAAATGCAGAGTATTACCAAGGGACAGGTTAATAATTCTTAATAACAATAAAAAACCAACTAGAAGAGAAAATCCGCAAAAAAAATTATTGTTTTTGAAAAATGGCTACAAAAATTACGAATTTTAAAAGAAAAACACAATTTTCTGAAAAAAAAACGCAGATTTAGTTACCATTTTTTTTGCTTAGTATTAAACCTCACTTAATTCCGATTCTAAAACCGTTTTTAAACTGTCTCAGACTTTGAAAAATACCACGCAAATGGGTACGTAAATCAAACCATAATTTTATTAATTTGAATCCTCTTAAAATCCTTAATGACCGTTTGTTCACAGGTAGTTGAAGGGTGTTATTGGGTTTTAGGTGGAAATAACAAATTACGTACTTAGTATTAATCCTCACTTAATGCCGATTCTAAAACCGTTTTTAAACTGTCTCAGACTTTGAAAAATACCATGTTTCCTGGCTCTCGGCGATCTCGGCCACCGTATCCCAGGCCAATATTGCACAACCGGCGATGAACTTCTTGAAAGTGGCGAGCAGCAGGTCTTGGAACGTCATTAGGATACTGCTCCAAATAGGCGATACACGCAGCTCTTGCAGATCCATGGCACAATCCATAATAATAGTGCATGTTGGCTATTTGTAACGGCGAAAACTCTCGTAAGCGGGGCATGATGATTCAAACTGAACAAGTACTGGAGTAATCAAAGAAGTGGCGAGCAAAGACAAGCAATTGCGATTTGCGAGCGACTGAATAGTTGACCTATTGCCCAATGCCTTCCTCATGTTATCTCCACCTTCAACCCGATAACACCCTTCAACTACCTGGGAACAAGCGGTCATTAAGGATTTTAAGAGGATTAAAATTAATAAAATTATGGTTTGATTTACGTACCCATTCGCGTGGTATTTTTCAAAGTCTGAGACAGTTTAAAAACGGTTTTAGAATCGGCATTAAGTGAGGATTAATACTAAGTACGTAATTTGTTATTTCCACCTAAAACCCAATAACACCCTTCAACTACCTGTGAACAAACGGTCATTAAGGATTTTAAGAGGATTCAAATTAATAAAATTATGGTTTGATTTACGTACCCATTTGCGTGGTATTTTTCAAAGTCTGAGACAGTTTAAAAACGGTTTTAGAATCGGAATTAAGTGAGGTTTAATACTAAGCAAAAAAAATGGTAACTAAATCTGCGTTTTTTTCAGAAAATTGTGTTTTTCTTTTAAAATTCGTAATTTTTGTAGCCATTTTTCAAAAACAATAATTTTTTTTGCGGTTTTTCTCTTCTAGTTGGTTTTTTAATGTTATTAAGAATTATTAACCTGTCCCTTGGTAATACTCTGCATTTTTTATTTTCATTTTAGGACCATTGGATCAAAAGTTATACCTTCTGAATCAGGTGTATTACCCGAGTTTTAACAAAAATTTTCAAAATTCTGTAAAAAAAAAACTAATGACTAGAAAAAAAAAAAAAACACCGTTTCACCGATGAAATTGGCTGAAATTTTTCTCCTTTTATTATGTACAGTTTATGAAATTCCACCCTGTATAGTAACGACGTCTATAGCCTAGTTGGTAGTGTCCCTGATGCCTACTAAGCCGGAGGTCCCGGGTTCGAATCCCGGTAAGGGCATTTTGTTTGTGTGATAAGCATAAATATTTGTTCCTGAGTCATGGATGTTTTCTATGTATTTAAAGTATTTATGTATCTATATAAGTATGTTTATCGTCGCCTAGTACCCATAGTACAAGCTTTGCTTAGTTTGGGACTAAGTCGATTTGTGTAAGATTGTCCCCAATTATTTATTTATTTATATGTAAAATTCTAGAAAATGGTTAATGCTTTCTGTGGAATCTTCCAAAGACCGAAAGATTAATGTTTTCAAACCAGTTGCATTAATTGAAGCAAGTTTCGCTTTACGTCCGAACGAGTTTACCGAATAACCTTTCACTGGCGCAATCCGAGAAAGTTTAATGCGCTAAATTTATTTATATTTTACGTACATATTAAAATTATTGCATACTTTAATAACATATTATATATAGTTATTAAATCATACCTTTGCACTTTATGCGCTTAAGCTAAGTCTCTAATAAGTACCATCTATTACAGCGTATAATTGCAGTGAGCAATCCACAAACTTCGACACAGACCTCGATGCAGGTTGTATTAAGTGCTACGTTATGGATGCTGCTAATGCTAATTTACAAAAGCATCAATCGTTAAGGCGGAACATTAAAACTACATGTTTCATTACTTTTAAACGAATTGGTACTCATAAGGGGCCAGCATCTAGCATCCCAGTGTTCTTTAAACCAAAATGCATTTTTCTAGATAACCATCACACTAAGTCAGATGTACCTAACATATAATTATTTTATAACAGATTTGTTTCTAAACTTTTTGTGGCTGTGGTCACTCAAACAGGTTTCTATAACGATGGCGAATTCCATTGCTGGCGTGCTTCGATGGCATGGTCGAATGGGGTTTAACATGGCCGACATAAAAACCGCTAACGGAACGAAACGGCAACGGACGTAGCATGCGACAGTGTTTTGTTAAAACAAAATATACTTACTTACTTACATCTTAATGCGGAATACTACTTATAGGTTGGTAGGTACTCATTTCTTTGAGGATTGCCTTAAGAAGATTTGAACTTATCCATAATTTGAGCAATACCTAGCCATCTTTTGAGATGCAAATTCTATCATCTTAAACTAATAACTACTAAAACATTTATTTTGTAAAATATAATATACAAGATGATAATTAACATTAACTTCATTAAATTAAAACTTAAGTTAAATCTAAAATGGCCCTCGAGGCATTGTACCGAGGATGCTGACAGGATTTCCTATGAAATCAAAATGAATGTATGAAATATTTAACGAAGTGCCCTATGTCTGTACTGTCTGTAGGAGTAGGTCGCTTTTTTGTGAATTGGACGATCTGTATTGGGCAGCTAACCCGAAGTGTGAATATTTCCGAAGCAGATTCTGCCGCTATGCACTAAAAAGGCAATATAGCAGTTACATGCATATAATACAGATGGTTCTTACCGTACGAGGGGGCTCACACTGTCTCACCAAGCCACCACCACACACACCATTCAACGCGTGTAATGACCTCCGGTCTGCCTAATTTACAAACGTCACTGTCACGTCACAAACGGAAATCGTTTGTGCCTATACACAGTGTTTTTTTTTACCCAAAAAAGTGGCATCCTCTGTTTGTTGATTATTTCTGCTCAGTAGATCATTACAAAGCTACGACAAGCATACCCTATAGCTATAGCATTAATACAGCTAGCATTAAAAATGTGCTACTAAAAGTACAAAGGTGTGAAGTGACCTATTTGGTAGTTGTAAATTAAGGTTTAAAGTGCTTCTAAACCTTGAGTGCTATTGATTTTTTGGATTCCGAGATTGGATCACAAAGGGGACTACTAGTACTACCTACTACTAAATTAACTAAGCCTGCAAATTTCATAATTTGACAGAACAAGACGACAACATTCGCAATTTTTAGAGATTCTAACTTGAATGTCTTTATATCCCTATCTATCTATCTTAATTACTTTTAACTGTGCCAATTATCGTATAATTCAGATTACGATTATGTGCCTCCTTTCCGTATAAAGGGTTAGGCTCGTAAAACACACTTTCCCGAAATGTGCACTTTCCGCAAAATGTACACTCCCAAAATTAACACTTTCCCAATTTGGAAACTTTCCCGAAATGTGCACTTTTTCAAACAGTGCACTTTTCCAAAACGCACGCTTTCCCAAAATGTACACTTTCTCAAAAGGTACATATTTATATTTAGACACATTCTTCACACGTACACACGCTTCACTTTTTTTTTAATCCATACCTACGCATTTCTTGTTAGCCTTAGGTTTGATGGCAAAATATATTTTTTTAGGGTCCCGAAGCGTAGTCAAAATTGCAAAAAGGGAACGCTTATAGTTTCGGTCTTTCTGTTCGTCCGTCTGTTTGCATTTGTACTATTTCATAGAAACCCTTAGTACTATAAACAGGGACACCCCTACCCCTAAAGTGTTTCCGGGAAAATATACCTTCTGCGAAAGTGCACCTATTGAAAAAGTGTACATATCGGGAAGTGCACTTTTAGAGACAGTGTGCCTTCTGAGAAAATTACCCTTCTAAAGAAGTGCACCTTTAAAGAACGTGCACATTTCGGGAAAGTGTGTTTTACGAGCATGACCCCGTATAAATACACATTAATTACTGCAATTGTCTTCCATTCCTTGCAATCTTTAACATCCTATAAAAAGAACAATGGGCCCGAAGAAATCAGCTGACAATGCTGACATCAACGTAAGTGTGACGTCGTCAATTTATTCACAAAGGCTAATCTTGACCCTATCACCCTGACCTGTTTTACCTGTTCGTCTGTCTCTGTTATACAACACGACACGTCATTATAATCTAACGTGTCCTTTTCTTAAGAAGGAATAAAACTACTATCGATAGTTTGGGTAATCCGGCCAAGTGTGAGTCGTAGTCGTATGTTTTACACATTATTAACCCCCGACGGAAAATGAGGGGTCTTATGAGTTTGGCGTGTCTGTGTGTCTTTCTGTCTGGCTGTCTGTCTGTGGCATCGTAGCTCCTAAACCAATGGACCGATTTGACTGCCGTTTTTTTATTAATCGAGATGGTTCTTAAGTAGCTACGTTTCAACAAAATCGGTTCAGCCGCTTTTGAGATATTGAACTTTCAATTCCATTCATTTCATTTATTTGTTAAGCACAGGTATACAAGGTAGGTATGGTAGGGTCCGAGGGTCAAAGTTGCATGCGTAAGCGAACCTTTGACCCTCCTTGTAAGCGAAAATGGCTGGACAATCGTTGGGGGTTTAGTGGGTAGTATGGACCTTCTGCCCTGGAATCCCACACACCCGTCCGGTCCCCCTCCGACTGGGTGGACGGTGCATCAACGCATTCCCCCAACGTAAAAAAAAAAAAAACGTATGCTAGGGTCAAAAAACAGGTCTCACTGAAATGAAGATGTCGGGGGTTTTTCAACGTTTCTAAGTTGTAGTTATTTATTCACCCAATGTGTTTCTGCTAGGTAAAGATTGGTTGGTATTGGTAACATTTTCTACACTTTTATTGTACCCTGACGGTAGCAAACAAGCATATGGTCTTCCTGATACATACGCCGCAGCCAATGGACGCATGCGACTCTAGGTGAGTCACAAGCACACGTTGCCGACGCCTTATTGATTTGAGGATTAGCTGTGTTGACAGCTCTCTCACCCGCAACATAGGCGCATCCTCGAGTGCTCTGGCGACGTTACTCACCACCAGAAACACAACACTAGATAATTATTTTCAGTGCATTTACCTAGTGATGTTATTATGGCTTTCGTAAGGGGAGCTTCCCCAGTCTGACTGTTCTAAATATGAGCGATACCTATGTATGACATTCTGTGCTGTGCCTCGAGGCTTCAACATACGGTTTACTATCAGCCAATGCCAGAGTTGACCACCTTAAAGGCGCATTTTGCCTATAGCATTGCTTAGCTGTTTTGAATCTGGGCGACTTTGGCTTTGGCTGATGGTACGTCAGGATGGCGGGTGGACCTCGGGAATTTCAATGAAATGGTTACAGATATTTGGTACCTTTAGTAAAATTCTGTCCTTTGAAAACGAACTATCTTCAAAAATAGGCATGCATTACACATTCACTAAATTTTGCATACCAAAGGACCAGATCTGTATGGAGGAGTATCTTATACCAACTGTATAATATTTTGTCAATAGTTAATACAAAAATAATAGTGTGGTGTGTGGTCACTTTATAATGTCATATGCACAATGTACCTACATAAATGTTTATTAGTTATGTTTTAACATACAGGTGCTAATTGGGTTAATTTCAAAGAAAAACTGGTTTTAACAAATACACTGTATCTTTTTAGTACCTTGGCACTTTTAGTGGTATATTGCTGAAGTGTTTTTAAGTTACTACTTATACACCTACCTCCTGCGTTAGAGTAACTACGTACTAATAACTCTAGACTGTTTTTTTTTAATAATTATTTAAAGAACAATGAACAATGAACAACCTACAAACATGCCTATTTTAATTACCTCTAGCAGTTGTATAACTAGACAAAGCTACGGTAGCCTAGTGGTTCAGGCATGCGGCTGTCAAGCGGCGGTCGTGGGTTCGAATCCCGGCTCGTACCAATGAGTTTTTCGCAACTTATGTACGGAATATTTACCGTTAGCTTTTCGGTGAAGGAAAACATCGTGAGGAAACCGGTCTAATCCCAATAAGGTCTAGTTTTCCCTCTGGGTTGGAAGGTCAGATAGCAGTCGCTTTCGTAAAAACTAGTGCCTATGCCAAATCTTGGGATTAGGTGTCAAAGCGGACCCCGAACTCCTTTAGGGCACAACCGGGAATAACGCTAGGAGGATGATGATGAGTTGTATAACTAGACTTACATGCATTGTTTTACAAAACAATAGTACTTATTAACTAAATTATTCCTATAATTCATAGCACACTACAACCGGTTCAAAATTAGATAAATATTCATTTATTTCGGTGCTCAATGGCTCAATGGAAGTTTTCAAAATGGTAATTTGATGCAAAATATTACTTACTTACTTACTTAAATACGTAAACTTCTGTTGTATCAAGGGCATTGGGCAACCTTGTATGAAAAAAATACGTTTTTTTGCAGCGGCCTAGTATGTTTTTTTATAATCGTTTAGAGGACCTAGATAAATAAAATTAAACGCGTTTTTTACCAATATAGGAGCCGAGATATTTAAGTTTTAAGTTGAATATTATAAAGCAAATGTAAATGAACCCAAATAAAGATCAAAGGAAAGTTTTAAGTTTTGTTTATTACGTTTCAATATGCGGAAATATACTTATATTGCAAATATCTCGACTCCGATGACATTTTAGAGTAGGTACTACATTTTGTAACAAAATATGTTTGTTTTGAATATATCAATCATTATCTACCTACAACATTAATTTACGAGTGACCGCTCACCTAAAAATATTACAACACCCATTGACCTTTCCCAGAACATAGTTGTTTTGTTACTGTTAAGACTGTTGGGGACACCAATATAAACATTTCATTATTAATCTAAGAATGTTTAGTCGTTTAATGATCGAATACACATTTAAAACAATGTTGAACCATTTTTTTCTCGTCAATAATTCTTTGGCATTAGAGGCTCTTGATCTCATTTAAATTGAGGGCACATATTATATGCTTTCCCCATGACACTAAAATAGTGGTGGTTCTTTATATAATGGCATTCCCTGGTAATGAGCTAACTACCGCGAAATGGCAATTAAAACTCTTTCACGGCTGACTGAACCACCGATTACAGTGGAGATGGATTCTTAGAAATCACTCAGTAGAAAAATAAGATAGATATCATGAACAATATATGGAATGAATATTAATAAAAATATACATGCATGCAATGCAAAACCGGCGAGCACGTGAAACATAAACTTTGGAATAGGTACCTACCTACTTAAATACTTCTATTTATCTAAAAATCACTTACCGCCTGGAGAGACATGTTGTGTGGTAGGTAGTAGGTAACCTGGAAAACATAAACATACAATTATCGAACAAGCAATACAATTAATTCAATATGCGTTCGGTGAAATTCGGAGCCGCCGGTGAAATCACAGTGGCTGTCAGCTAAGTCATTGGTCTTGTTATTTTATTTAAACTTTAATTTAACTCTATAAATAACTTTAGCATTACGCGCCTACGTCAAGTATTTTAAAACTTTTTTAAAATGTTAGTAATGTCACGGCACTTACGGGTAGGTAAAGAGAAAAGCGGGTGTTCCTCGCGGATCCAACCAATAAACTGAGTAGCCGAACAATCGTTGTACAGCAGCAGAGGTAAAACTCGTCGAATTCGACCTAGTCGACACTTGCGACTTTCTACGTCACTACGTCGGTTGTGACGTAAAAACCTAGCATGTTTTTGGGGATCGTGAAATTATGAGTAGGTAACGTATCGATTACATTTATTTTTAACCGTCTTCAAAAAAGGAGGAGGTTTTATGTTCCACTGTATGTACGTTTTTTTTTATGTATGTTCGCCGATTTCTCCGTCAATTGTGAACCGATTTCCAAAATTATTTTTTTATTCGAAAGAGTACCTATACTTTCGAGGTGGTCTCATAGTCACCAAATCAGGATCTGATAATGGGATCCCAGGGAAATTGAGGGCAACCCTCAAATTATATAGGCACGCATGTAGTGATTTCGGTATTTTCTATTATATAATTCGTGTATTTATCTTCGGAAATCGCAATTTTGGTGAAGTGGAACGTTTTTTTATGATATATACAGCACTATAATTAAACTTAACTAAAACTAAAATACATCTAAATAAAACTAAAATATATCTAAAAATGGCTCCTGCGGCATGGTACCGACTCAGACCAAGAAAAAATATAGACAGAGCATTACGAACAACCTAGTGAAGCTGGTTTTTAACTAAGCCAAACAAGTTTAGCACACGCTCACGCACACATATACAAAAACAAAATTGCACAAAACTCTTCAGGACGTGTCTCAATGCTGTCAAGATCACATATTTCGAGTTTTGTATAATTTAATTAGTTCATGTGTGCGTGAGTGTGTGATTTGGCTTGATTGGAAACCGGCTTCACTAGGTTATTTGTCATGCTCCGTCTATCTTTTTTTCTTGGTCTGAGGGTACCGAAGAACTGATAACTGATACTGAAGACCACAGATGACTTATGGAACTCCTCAAAGATGTAAAGTTCGTCAAAGATTCTGACATGATACCGTTGAAGTAGCAACTCATGAAGTGGTAAAATTCTCAGATCCTTTAGGAATCGACGGAACTCCTCAAATATTATCAGCCCACAGATAGCGACTTGGGTTTTTTCTGTAATAGGTAATCAACGCATTTGGTCTCTGAAAGCAGTGCATGTGGTAAATTGGAAAGGAAATGTGGAAATGTTCATGTATACCTATGTGGCTTGGCGCAGCACTGAATTGAAGTCGGTTTAAACTTTGTTTTTAAAGTAATTATTCAGTATACAATAATAATGAGATTATTTAGATTTTCAAATTTGACGGTTCTGAATGACCACAGATTAATACTAAGGAAGATGACAGTTAGGTATAGGCAAAGAGTACTATGAATAATATGGTATAGGTACGAGTAGTAACAGTAGCTCGGACAACATCCTATCTGGTAGGGTAGGGAAGGAATGCCGGATGCATGTAGTCCGAGAGCTGGAAAATTTTCGGTATTTTAATTAACAATCTTGTTAAAAATAAACTCATATCAATGCAAAACAATAAGTATCTAATCTAAGTCAAGCATTCCGGGTCAGTGCAGTGGAGAGAATTCCGATTGGTAAATTTTATCATTATAAATATGATAATACAGAGAAAAGGTGTCAAAGTGGACCCCGGGCTCCTTTGTTACAAGCTTTTATTTACTCACCTGTCCCGTTGTCTGTCTGTAATCAAATCTTGCAAGTTTTTGACCCACTTCCCGGTTTCCGATTGAGCTGAAATTGTGCATGCATATGTACTAGTATATCGCATGACAATGCAATGTTATGATGACATGGAGCTGATTCGATGCTGGAGCTGGAAGGTGGCCATAGGAACTCCGCAATAAAACGACACAACCCCATCGAGTTTATATAGGCTCGTTAGAATCGTCTCAATGTGTTGATGATGGTTTGCAGAAAAGTACAGTCGGCAATAAAAGCTTGTATCAAAAATTAAATTTTTGACACATACTTTTTTTGTTATAACCGGGATAAACGCTAGGATAATGATGACAAATTATAACATAAATGCTCGCTAATACAGGGTGGCATCAGGGTAGTGATCTGATGGAATGACCAAAGGCGATTAATATGATGCGATTGCGAAAAGTCAAGTTTTAAGCATCAATAATATCCTAAGTTATCTGCTTTGTGTAATTAATTCGACAGTTTTATTTTAGGATTATTAACTGAACTTGGCACCCATTTAGATCTCCATTCTTTTTGCGGCGAAGCCCACAGCCAAGCATAATTTTTGTATTGAACTTGGCTCTCCTTTTTAGGGTTCCGTACTCAAAGACAGGACCATATTACTAAGACTTCGCTGTCCGTCCGTCCGTCCGTCTGTCTGTCACCAGGCTGTATCTCAAGAACCGTGATAGCTAGAGAGTTGAAATTTTCACAGATTATGTATTTCTGTTGCCGCTATAACAACAAATACTAAAAACAAAATAAAATAAATATTTTTATTGATAATGGTACGGAACCCTTCGTGCGCGAGTCCAACTCGCACTTGGCCGGTTTTTTACATTTATGTTTTTGGTGGGATATCATCACTTTTTGTAAAGAAAACTAGGCAGGTATTGAGATTTACTTCTGTTCTGTGTATTATGTGGTGCCGCGCGCCGCGCCGCCGACGACACACCGTTTAGGCCAGTCCGTAGAGGTTCAAAGCACCCCAGGGTACGTTGCAAGTGGTGGTGTAGACGATTTTTTTTTAAATATTGTTGACATCGATACCACCGATCAAATATCAAAAATGGTTACACGAGATATCTTGGGACAACTTTTGGCAGCCACAAATACTCAAAATTTTGAGACTTTTTTTGGTTTCTCACTCGTAGCTTCTACACGGTGCATCCTAGCGAAAAGTTACACACTAAGAAATTAAAGAACATGAACTTATGCGTCTAATGAGTACCAATACATACTAATTCGGTTCAGCGACATAGTAGAAAACCATGGTCGAAAATTAGGCTTTCCTCAACTTTGTTAGTTATTTCAAGATAGTGGTTTTTAGGCTTCTGCGTTTCAATTTTGAATTTAACTATAGGTTTTAGCTCTTCAATTGTAGGAATTTACAGAATCGACAGTCATTTCAGCATTAGTATCATCATAACTGGTAATCGAAGAGCTGGCAGTTTTCTCGTGCAACGCATCAGCATTGCAGTTCAACGAAGAAATACTGCCAGCATACTCAGTAAAATGCCTAGAGGGCCTTTTTAGGGTTCCGTAGCCAAAATGGCAAAAACGGAACCCTTATAGTTTCGTCATGACTGCCCGTCAATCCGTCTGTCCGTATGTCACAGGCATTTTACTCGAAAACTATAAGGTGTATTTGAATAAAATTTAGAGGATAGGTGTATTTTATTAGCCGCTACGTAATTCTAAAATGAAATGACAAAAAAAAAATATTTTAGAGGTGCACTCCATACATATAACTGCAAGTCAAAAAAAATAAAAACATCGTATGTACACGTGTGGCACATCAATCGATAGGTCTTTTAAAATAAATCTCCGGTGGGTTTCTCAGCAAGTTTTTCGATTAAGTGAAAATAGTCGGAGATAATCGCCTACGTCTGTCAGTAGAGGTTCAAAGCACGGGGTACTTTGCAAAAGGTGGTGTACAAGATTTTATTTTTTGTGTCATGTAACATGGATACAACCGAGCAAATATCAAAAATAGTTACACGAAATACCTCGGGACAACTTTTGCCAGGTACAAATCCTGGAAATTTAGTGACTTTGGGGGCGATTATCTCCGACTATTTTCACTTAATCGAAAAACTTGCTGAGAAAAGCTAACGGTAAATATTCCGTACATAAGTTCCGAAAACTCATTAGTAGGTACGAGCCGGGATTCGAACCCGCGACCGCCGCTTGACAGCCGCATGCCTGAACCACTAGGCTACCGTAGCTTACAAATTAGGTATTAATAAGTTAATTCATGGTGCACTATTATTATTGAGACACACATTTGTTGATAAAAGAGCTGGAACTGAGTTAGATTAGTATATTATATAGATTAGTTACTGTAGTGCTTATAGTGAATAATGATTGACTGTATGAAAAGTCTGAAACAGAATATTCACTTATAGCATCCATATGATAATGTAAGTCGTAACCTACGTTTACATCTTTGGAGTAAACAAAGGGTATTGCTTTGGTTATTTTCTCATTTAGGGCATATGCCCCTTTTCTGGCCACTGGGCCGGTTTTGGCCACTTTCAACTTTAAATTGAGTTTAATAAGGTACAGAAAACTGAATGGCCAATCATTCTTAAAGTGGCCACAACTGGGGCATCTGCCCTATATGTCTTTTTTAATTATCTTAGAAGTTAGTTACTTATACAAACACTAGCGGATCCATGGGGTCTGAGTCTATCTGAGTCCTAACAAAAACCTAAGCGCAACGTAGTTAAGCAATGATGTAATATAAAAAATAGTTTCGTGTCGTCAATGGAGTATGCTGTCAGAATTTGGTGGCCATTTCTAAACACGGAATTTTGTATAGACAACGTATCTATCTACCTCTTTTTTATAGGTCATCATTGGGGTTAAGGGTGGGTAATGGGTTCCACCGTTCCACCAAACAGTCGGTAGCGTAAGCGGTGTTCGTTAAAATCTGACTGTAGGTATGGAGAGTTTGACAAGTTTCTATAGAATGACAGCTGCCGGCGCCATATTTAACGTTGATCGGTCTGTAAACTCTGTAATCGTAAGTTGGCACAACCCGCCCTAAGGGGTGGGTTGCACCAAACCGTCGGTATCCTAAGCGGTTTAGGTGTGGAGAGTTTGACAAGTTTCTATAGAATGACAGCTGCCGGCGCCATATTTAACGTTGATCGGTCTGTAAACTCTGTAATCGTAAGTTGGCACAACCCGCCCTAAGGCGTGGGTTGCACCAAACCGTCGGTATCCTAAGCGGTTTAGGTGTGGAGAGTTTGACAAGTTTCTATAGAATGACAGCTGCCGGCGCCATATTTAACGTTGATCGGTCTGTAATCGTAAGTTGGCGCAACCCGCCCTAAGTCTCTCCAAAACCAAAGACTCTTTAGCTTCGTCAAACTAAAATCTAGGATCCGCCACTGCCTACTGCTGCCACGTTCATTTGTTTCATTTGGATGCTTGTACAACGCTACGATGAGGAGGAGAGGATCTTTAGGATTCATCAAGTCTATTACAGACTATACAAGCAGTGTCAAGAAAGGAGACAACGTCTTCCATGGCTGTGAAGAGCGGCATACACGACCGCAAGCTTGGCAGGTGTAATTTGCCCGCGGCGAACAGGTGCCACGTTGATGCCGCTTGGCTCGCTTTACTGCGAGTGTTTTAAACCACGCTTCATTATTAACTTGACGACCACCGAACACAAGTTTGCGCCATTTGTCCCTGTCCACGGCAAGGACAGGGACACTCCCACTTGTAAACCGGGATGTTGAAGGATTACACTTCAGTAAAACACACGACCTGGTAATTAGGTCGCGGGAGTCCGCTGGATGCGGGTGGCGCAGAACCGGTCATTATGGCACTCTTTTGGGGACGCCTAGCAGTGGACGTCTTGATCTGATATGATGATGATGATGAAAAACAATATGAGTTTAAATATTTATTGGTAAGAAAATCTTAATAAATAAATGTTAAAATAAGGTTTAGGCGTATTTGCTCTGCCATTGCTGGGCGAGGTCGATATACTGCTTCTTGGCGTCGTCGGCGGAGATTCCCTTGCGGCCGGTCCACGCCTTCCACTTGGCCTTCTCTACCATACCGCTGGGTTCAGCTGTAACAATTACAATTATGTAAACACTAGGTAAATTAAAAACTCCTCTGACACAACAAACATAGCTAAGAACCTTGACACACACGAGTTACGATTAAATAAGTTTCTGTCAAAAAATTTGGTACATGCTTTTATCACCGACCGACTATATATACCTGTATGTATACCACCTACCACTATCAACTACTCATTAAAAGCGACACAACCATTTTTAACGAAGGTTATCGTTAAATTTAGATGTTTTTGGATTTTGTTCCCTATTTTAAGTACTAAAATTACTTATTTACTGTAATTAAATAGTTTATATAAATAGCCTATTTCATTACAAACAAAAAAAAGGTAAGATGTAAGTAATGTAAGTAATGTAAGAGAATATCTGAGACATATTCTCAGATATTGAAAAACGCGTCAAAAAAATATTATACAATAATGGGTGACCGCCTGATTTCGACCGCCAAAAACCGCGGTGAATCAACGGTATTTTGGCATCTAGCACGGGTGAAGCGAGCGTTTTTTGAGGTTGGGTAATAGAGTACCCGTAGTGAAGCGAGTGGTTAATTACTCCATCATCAGATCAGCTCGATGGTACCATAATATTGAATGGGGAATGGATGAAAATTTTAGAAATGCCCGATGATTTTTTTGATGATAGGAATACTGGAATAACCTTCCTTAGCACCAGAAAAAAGTTACAGACTTTTCAGATGCGACAATTATTTTGGAAAAATATAAACAGTTTCCTCACTTATGTTTTGGGCTTAGGACGGCGAATGAGAAACTTTTCTTGATCCGTCTCATATTACAAAAATATTTTAAATATCTGACCCTGGCAATGACAAATACAGGTCATTGCCAGTGTCAGATTACCACGGATTTTTAAGATATTTTGTTGTAATATGAGACGGATCAAGCAAAGTGTCTTATTCGCCGTCCTAAACCCAAAACGTAAGTGAGGAAACTGTTTGTATTTTTCAAAAATAATTGACCGAACTGAAAAGTTTGCAACTTTTTTCTGATGCTAAAGAAGGTAATTCCTATCACCAAAAAAATAATCAGGCACTTCTAAAATATTCATCCATTCCCAATAGTCATCCAAACCATACTGACACCCAAAATTTCAGCTCAATCGGATAACGGCAAGTGACTGAAAAATGGATTGCAAATTTAGACGGACAACTTACTTACATACGAACCAGGTCAAGTTAATTAATATAAAGCTTATAATAAATTGACTGCGATGTTACTACTTCCAACTTGCTGAAAGTGCATGGATGAGGATCATCTAGGTGACTAATAGAATAGCTACAATAACTAACACTTAGTTAAAAGTAAGTTCCTTGAAGTATACGAGTGACAACTTAGATACGATACTAATGAATAATCAGAAACCACTTTAAAGAGAGTTTAGTGGACAAGTCATTTCTATTTAAAAGTTATAACAATTTAATTTCGTGCATTTCTTTTTAAATACATTATTTATTCTTACACACTTCACTGGCATAGTTGGAGGCTGCATTGCAGTAATGTTCCCTATTGGCTTAGCTTTACGTATATGACATCTGTACCAAGTGAATTCATCCGATACCAAAATTTGCACCTCCCATGCATTGGGTGCCACTACTTCCCGTACTACTACGAATCTCGGCGTGAAGACTTGTCATTGTAAACTTGGTCATGATTGTAAAGTTATCAAGAAATAAATTGGTACCTATGCTATGTTTTATTTCAGACATGGCAGACGGTGGATGTTTACACAACCTGCTCACGATGTCTCATTAAGTTTAATTATGCAATAACAACCTTCGGAAACAATGCCCTTGCGCCATGACCCATTGACGTGACGTATATATACTTTAATTGCCTAGATTTACGATTATCTGACTTAAAATCTACGTGTAACTTTGTGTTCAAAAACTAACGTGTTAATGTGACGGTAAGGTTATAGGTAAATACCTGCTAAAATTAGCAGCAAGCAACGTCATGATCTTATTCTCGAACGTGTTGTTAATTAACAACGAAAATAATACGAACCTGGAGATTTTATTTTGCCACACAAGTTATACTTCGACCTCATGCTTGTCACTGTCAGTATTGTCACACTGATAATAGGTAGGGTAGGGGGCTATTTTCAAGAAAAGCAAATTCAAACCTTTGTTTGAGAATTTCGTAAGTAGGTATTGCCTAGACTGGTATGGTATGACAAAGTAGATTTTTTTTTTCTTTTCAGCTTGTATCAAAATAAGAGTTTCCACAATTTTATGAAATTCCTATAGACGAAAGATAAAACAATAAGAACCTATACCTGCGCATAACTCATGTCATACAAAATCTCGGGTCAAAATACGGAGGAAACAAATTTTCCCAGACATGAGACCCAGCTAGATCGATTTTTCGCCCCCGTAAACCCACTCCAAATTTCACCGAAATCGTTAGAGCCGTTTACGAGAACGTGATCGTGACGTGCAGCGTGGGTAGGCCCCCGTCAAAGTGGACTGATGTCCTGGTAAAGGTCGCGGGAGTCCGCTGGATGCGAGTGGCGCAGGACCGGCCATTGTGGCACTCTATGGGGGAGTCCTATGTCCAGCAGTGGACGTCTTTCGGCTGTTATGATGATGATGATGACATCCTATTTATGGGACACCATAGGATGTGACTTGGATGGGCCGCGGATACTTACGGATGTTGACATCGCCGGCGATGGCCTGCTTGTACAGGGAGTACAGCGCGAGGTTCTCGGTGTCGGATGGCTTGGTCTTCCAGTTCCTCACGGTGCCAGAGACTTGTTTGAATTGCTGGAAAATTCATACACAGAAATTAATAACTCAAGCTAAATATTTAAAATGACTTTCTAAACTTAGACCCCTCGGTGCCCATTAAGATAGAGCATTCCCGCGCTAGATTGCGATCTTAGTAATTACCTGATTCCATATAACATTAGATATATAACGGACAAATTCATCTAGGTATTATTTTCGCGGGTGGCGCAGGACCGGTCATTTTGGTACTCTTTGGGGGAGGCCTATGTGCAGCAGTGGTCTTCTTTCGGCTGATACGATGATGATGATGATTATTATTATTTTCGTTTATCTAGGATAATTAAGAAAAGGGAAATATTGTACTCGTACTAGTACAACCATAACAATACTAAAGGTTAGCTGCCTAGCTAGCACACTAGGTTTTATGTCGGCGGAAATGTACTGAAACGTCACGTAAAACGCGACATAAAGCCAAGTGTGCTAGCCCCCCTGAAAGAGATCCCTTAAAGGGCTTAAAGGGATAAGTTCGCCTATGTACAAATGTTTTTATTCTTGTGCTATGCAGGTAGGTACTTGTATTTTTTTTGTGCAAAAAATTGCTTACTACTACTATTTAACTACTAATGTTTTTGCGTTTCAAAATGGTTTTCTTTGAAACAGCTTTTTTCTAATCTTATAAGGAATAGGTGTTTGTAGTACCTATCTATTTTATATATTGCGACCTAATTGGCTGCGCGAGGGTCGCCTGTTGTTTTAATTACACCCATAGGTACTGTATATAATTATTTAATGTTTTAGTGTTTACTGTAAATACAGTAAACATAAAAACATTAAATAATTTCATTACACCCATACGGTATATAATTATTTAATGTTTTTGTGTTTACTGTAAATACAGTAAACATAAAAACATTAAATAATGATATAGGCAATTATACAAATGTCCGCGTGTCAAGTTTTTTGCCTTATAAGTATTTGTATGTTGTATTGTGCTGTCCGACTTGCATTCACTTTAAAAACCGCATTTAATTTTATTTATAGAAAAAAACCACCGCCGTCACGGTATGCATGCATACTGATGGTATCTTATATCACAATACATATCGATAACTAATGCAGAGGCCCTAGCACATTACGTTTTATGTCGCATTTTATGTGACGTTTCAGTACACATTCGCCGTAAAACGTGGCGATAAAACTAGTGTGCTAGGGCCTCAGAGGCCCTAGCACATTAGGTTTTATGTCGGCGCGAAAATGTACTGAAACGTCACGTAAAACGCGACATAGAACCTAGTGTGCTAGGGCCTCTGAGGCACTAGTGTGCTAGGGCCTCTGAGGCACTAGCACACTAGGTTTTATGTCGGCGAAATGTACTGAAACGTCACGTAAAACGCGATATGAAACCTAGTGTGCTAAGGCCTCTGGTGTAGGTAAATTAATGACACAAATGTCACGAATGCCGTTTACGTCGTAATTTCGGCTTGTTTTTATCTATAAACTTAAATAATTATTACATTTTACGATTCTACGAGATTACGATAGTACTTACAAATCGATCATAAGTGATAAGTTATCGTTTACGTGAAGACTTGTTTGTTTGTGTATAAATTGTGCTTCTTGTGGTTATCGTTGCCGGTTTGCGACCACTTGAATGAGTTGGTTAGCTGAATGGACATATCTGACTAGGGGAGGGGCACGGATATCACAAGACGGTCTTGTGATATCCGTGGTAGTTGTAAGCGTCCATCAGGCGTACTGTAAGCTTCTTTGTTACCGACGTAATACAAAAAAAAAACCCCGTGTTTTTTTATAAATTTAATGTACAGCCTGTATGTTTAATATTACTTCAAATTGTAACCAGGCGTAGGTGTTAGGGCTCAGTGGCAGACCGCCCATACAAGCCGATTCCCACCGGCTTGCCTAAAATTTATTTGTAGGCAAGCCTAATACTCCAAACTCTTCCATAACTTTTTTCGTTACGGGTTCCCATCAAAACGACGCCACTGTAGGGATATGAACCGATATTGCAAGACATTTTACTTAACTACCATTTTTAGGATTCCGTAGCCAAATGGTAAAAAACGGAACCCTTATAGATTAGTCATGTCTGTCTGTTCGTCATTTATGGATAGGTATTTAAAAATGATATTGAGGTTTCTAATATCATTTGTTTCTAAACTGAATAGTTTGCGCGAGAGACACTTCCAAAGTGGTAAAATGTGTGTCCCCCCCCCTGTAACTTCTAAAATAAGAGAATGATAAAACTAAAAAAAAATATATGATGTACATTACCATGCAAACTTCCACCGAAAATTGGTTTGAACGAGATCTAGTAAGTAGTTTTTTTTTGATACGTCATAAATCGTAAACCGCAATTTATTTTACGGAACCCTTCATGTGCGAGTCCGACTCGCACTTGGCCGCTTTTTTTTCCTTATATTAAAATAATTCAGCCCACAATGTACCTTCTCTTACTGACGTGACGTCACAACTATCACAATTAAATAACCCGCTTCTTCCATGTGTCAAATGAGTGTATCTACGCAATACATTGCTGCTCGATACATTTTCAAAAATTAATTACTTAAGCTTTGGTAGTTGAGACTAACTCAAAATTTTCTTGCAATATCGGTTCATAGTACTATTTAAAAATTTACCAAACCTGGTTACAATTTGAGATAATATTAAACATACAGGTTGTACATATTTATATGTATTGTTTAGCTCCATCGTGTCATGGTGACGAGTTGTGTTGTGGTGAGGTGTCGTAACTGTCGTAAAAGGTTAATGCTTATGAGGCTTATGCTTACCTCGTCGAGGGACATGGTGAGTTAGTTTGGTGAGATCTGTAAAAACAAAACAAAATAATATTAGAATCAATATTTATAACAAAATACACTGAACAATCTGGGTATATGCATCTATATCGAGATTAAATTATGCTTACGAACGAAATAAACACTACAAACAAAAATACAACATTCATAAACGAATAGGTAGGGTCGTTCTTAATAATAAAATTGCCGTTACTGGGATTCGAACTCGGAGTTGCCAATGAATGGGGAATGGAGTTCGTGTTTCCGTGAGGAGTGCCTGTTTTTTTTTTTGTGATAGGAATAACCTTCCTTAGCACCAGAAAAAAGTTGACAGCACCAGAAAAGACTTTTCACCTCACTAGCTCGGAAAAGCCTTTTTGTATGTTTGTTAACTATTGAGAAAATCGCTTTTTATCCACATGTGAAGAAAGTAGACGTAGAACATTAAAAGTACTATGACGTAGAACGTTAAATGTTTATTTTTGTTTTTTGTAGGTATATTTTATGACATATTTTTGTTTAATTTTTATTTTTAACTTTTTTTACTTTTTTTAAACTTTTTTTTAACTTTTTTTATTTATTTTTTACTTTTTTTTACTTTTTTAATATTTTTTTTAACTTTTTTAACTTTTTTTAAAACTTTTTTTAAACTTTATTTTACTTTTTTTGTTTTTTTTTTACTTTTTTTTTACCCTTCTTATTTTCCTTGCTGTAGTGAGGTGAAAAGATTTGTGTTATACACGGGTGAAAAGTTATTTTACGTCTCGTGTGTTGAAACACTCGCTACGCTCAGGATTCTTCGCTCGTGGTCAATCAAAGAATCCTTTCGCTATCTCGTGTTTCTAATGAACACTCGCAGGTAAAATACAACTTCCCCCCCTTGTATAACAAATAACTATTTCAGTTGCATTCATTATTTTTGAAAAATATAAACAGTTTCCTCACTTACGTTTTGGGTTTAGCACGGCGAATGAGACAATTTCCTTGATCCGTTTCATATTAAGTACAAAAAATATTTTAAATATCTGTCCCTGGCAATGACGAATATAGCTGCTGCAGCTGTCAATATCTTTGCCAAGCCAAGTGTCAGTTTACCACGGATTTTTAAGTCGGCCTGAGTGGACGCTCGGAGCGGAGCGTTCGGCGGGGCGTGCAGCGGGGCGGGCGAGCGTGCATTCAATTTGTGCAGCGTCTACTCAGGACACCAGTATGAGCCTCATTTGTTTAACATGCACGCCGCACGCCCCGCTCCGCCGCACGCCCGACTCGAGCGTCCACTCAGGCCTTACACTAAGATGTTTTTTGTAATATTAGTTTGACGGTGTATTATGCATGACCTAATTTTAAACTTTTAAAGTCTGGCCACCATTCTTGTCACATGAGAATAGCTCACAGACTCGTTCATCTTTATTACGCAAGCATTGCTACCCCACAGAAAGAGATGACTACCTAATCTGTATGTCACTGAAACTATTAAATTAATTAGTAACCAAACTCTGTCGACCACAGACTAATTATCTGGAAAACGTGTGCCGATTTTCCCCCGCGGGTCGGCTCAACCGTGAGCGTAGTGAAATGCCGCGGGATCAACGCCCGGTGGCGGTAGCGGAAACTAGTGTTTTCTATCGTTCGCTAACAGCGTCCGGCCGCGTCTAGATACTTAGGTATCGGTTTTATTGGGCGATAAATAAAGATGAGATTTTTATTGTATCGTGGTTAATTTATTGTGGGTCTACGACGGGCGAGATCAACAGAGCTATAGGCCATGAACCAGGGCGATGAATGGTTGTCATTGTCACATCGATTGTTTAACTTAACACTAGACTATGAAACTAGAATGAATATTAGTAGCAGCGTTAGCGTCCAAAAAACTCTATTTCCACCTGCTTGACTATCAGGACACCTTATTCTGAAGCTCCTGAATAACAATTAAGTAACCCAAAATAGCCAAAGTTTCCCTACGAATACCACTGATATATAAGCAGGATTATAGATACGTATAGAGAAAGACAAACGAAGAAGTTGTAAGGATGGTTGATGAGAAAAGATGTTTGCTAGGATGTATAAGAAATAGGAGAGGCAAGATAATGGGCCACCTGATACGGCACGACAGTTTCTTCCTAAACATCCTGGAGGGTAAAATTTAAGGCAAGAGAGGCAGAGGAAGGCCTAGGCTATCATATTTCAACCAAATAAAAGATAAAGCTGATGTCGAGTCATATGAGGAAGTCAAGAGGCTGGCAATGAACAGAGAAAAGTGGCGGTTACTCCACCGACAAGAGCAAGGCTCTTAAGTGATGATGATGATGATGATAGACAAGTACCTACGCCATAGTCCAAAGTCAAATGTGTAATTTTAAAATGCACTTGCAACTCACCGGGGGTGGAGCTAGCTCGGAGCCGGCGTGAGTACTGACTAAAATTCGCGGCAACCTCTTATTTAATTCCCGCGCTTTCAGAAGGATTTCTTTGTTGTGCTAGGGCTGACACATCGTTATCTTGCTTTGATAACATCGAGTGATATGTTTTGCAACCTTCTTTCGTATGATTGGATGTCCTAATGTCCCGCTATCCGGCTGTCTACAGGCCCCGTAGCATGGATGGCCTTATCACGCGATAAGTGACAGGATAGAGCATCCGTCCCTGGCTGACACCGTTCGATAGAATGAGACGACGCGCTTATCCTATCACTTATCGCGTGATAACGCCATCCATGCTACGGGGCCTGGTAGCATTTAGCAACCGATTCTCGATAAATTTTGTGAGCATTTTCAATAATAACATGTTTTTGTGTTCATTTTTTAGAAATTAAATAAAAATCTTTTTTTTAAAAGACAGGCGCGTTAATTTTACAGTTCACTGAGCCACTAGTATGTATAGGTCATCATCACTGGCAACACACACTGGTCAAAGACTCTCGTCTTGAGACACTGCGGAATATTGGACGAAAAGATGTGCCGTAGCTTCCCGAACGCTGCCCAGCCGGGTCGGATTCGACGATAGATCTCTTTCTCGAAGTTGGACCTACCTAACTGGACAGTCTGTCCTAGGTATACATAATCCTCTACAACTTCGAGTGTAAAGTGTCCGATTGTAATGGGAGTTGGTACTACATGGACATTAGACATGATCTTCGTCTTATCCATGTTCATTCTTAGACCAACTCGCTCGGAAACTTTACTGAGGTCATCGAGCATCGTACTTAAGTCCTCTATGGTCTCAGCCAAGACTACTATATCGTCAGCAAACCGAAGGTGAGTGATATACGTACAAATGCATATAACATCAAAAAAAAATCGTAAGAAAGTTTTAATGCTACTGTTGATTTTCCTCTGGATTATACTTTTGATTTTCGTAATAAAATAAAAAGATGCAAGTTCCCTATTTGATGCTTTTGTCGCAGTGGCGTAAACGTATTATCCACGGCACCATAGATAAGAGTGTGTATCACATCGGCCGCGGAGGGCGGGGCGTTCGTTTAGGTTCATTAGTGTGCATGGGTGCAGACACTGCCGACTCAACTCAGCCCCGGCCATGGCCTTAATGGGGAATGGATGAAAATTTTAGAAATGCCTGATAATTTTTTTGGTGATAGGAATAACCTTCCTTAGCACAAGAAAAAAGTTGCAGACTTGTCAGCTGCGTCAATTATTTTTGAAAACTATAAACAGTTTCCTCACTTACGTTTTGTGGTTAGGACGGCGAATGAGACACTTTCCTTGATCCGTCTCATATTACAATTGCCAGTGTCAGTTTACCACGGATTTTTATGATATTTTTATGTAATATGAGACGGATCAAGGAAATTGTCGCATTCGCCGTCCTAACCACAAAACGTAAGTGAGGAAACTGTTTATATTTTTCAAAAATAATTGACGCATCTGAAAAGTCTGCAACTTTTTTCTGGTGCTAAGAAAGGTTATTCATATCACCAAAAAAAATATCAGGCGTTTCTAAAATTTTCATCCATTCCCCATTGTTACCGCGGGAGTAATTGTATTTTACAGCTCCCGAGGGAGTAATGAGCGTGTGTGTCTGATTGGTTTAAGCAAATCTAGATGGCCGCGCGCTACAAGAATTCTGCTCTGTGATTGGTTGAAAAAAAACTAGTAGGCCACGCGCTGCAAGAATACTGCTCTGTGATTGGTTGAAATATTGAAGCTGCGCGCTCCACTCGCACTGATCTGGAAGTGAAGTTGTCAATTTCGACAACGCTTGTATGAAACATAGATTTTTCTGTCTTTTTTAATTATTTATTTCCTCGCAAATGTGATGAAAAACATTGTGTAAGTATAATACGGGCGTAAGAATATTGCAAACTCGAGTCATCAAAAGCCACTTACGCGCCTCGTTAAACAATGTAAGTACTATTAGACTAGCCTCACCTCACCGTTCATCCACAATAGTACATTGTTGTAGAGGCTAGAAAGTAAGCAATAGATGGACGAGTTAGTTCGAGGGCCGACGCGTAGCGGAGGCCCTTGAAAGTACGAGTCCAGCTATTGCACTTTCGGCCGAGGCTTAACATAGTGCTTTTCACGTCTACTGCGAGGAAATTGCAAATAATCATAATTTTAAATCAAAATTAAGTTCCTAATTGAAGATCATAATACTAATCAAAAAACAAAAGAAGCGCGGCACCGCTCGCCGGCGCGGCGGCGCCGCTCCTCCCGCTCGACGCCCTGTGATTGGTCGAAGAGCTGTTCAAACTGAACAACCACTATTACAATGACCAACCACTCAAAAATAATCGACCAATAGCAGAGTAGAAAGTAAAAAAGGCCGCTAAACACTACATTTTACTTTGCAAATCTACATTGTTTGACTGTTTTTGAATTGTACTACTAAGAACTACTTTCTACTCTCATTTCAATCCATCTTTGGCCATATTTCCGAGCAGTGGCGTGAAAAATATTTACTTGACGCCGCCGCGGGTCGTAGTAACTAGTTTCGTTACGTGTTACGCCTTAGCCACGACTTTGGTTTTAAGCGACCTGCGACCAGCGTTTTATCTGTTCATTGCGCGTGATCCCAACTAACGACAGTGGGTTGCGCGTCTCGACCGCGCAATGAACAGATAAAACGCTGGTCGCAGGTCGCTTAAGACCAAAGTCGTGGCCAAGGCGTTAGGTGAGGCGCATTTAGCGCGTTCCGAACAACAGCCCTGCGGCGCTACCACGAACTTCAAATCTCGAACTTCGTATATCTCCGTCTCTATCGCACTTATGGTTTATGGTACAGGAGCGACAGAGACGGATATATACGAAGTTAGAGATTCGAAGTTCGTCTACCACGAGCCGCTGATTACAACCGAAAATCGACTGCAGCCCCGCTATTCTGTAACTTGTTTTAACCTCACCTCACTCTCAGCTCTAGACTGTTATTCGGAATCCTGTGCAGATTCTACTTTCGTGTCGGGGAAGGGAATATATATAGGTACCAATATAAAAAAAAACAATTTCTGACAACCCTATAAGGATACGGTCATAAAAATTTGCTATCTCCTTGCCCGACGCCTTATCGATCAAGGGTGTCCATAAATTTTATATTTAAGTAGGTACCTACACATATCTTTTTACTATGTGATTTACACACGATAATATCATACGGAAGATTAAATCATATATGTATAGGTACCTAATCTAAAGAAATACTTGGTAGGTAAACTAATAATAATTTTAAAGCTAATTAATAAACATACGTAGGTACATATTTTGTTATACATACTACGCAAATGTTCCAAATCAATAATCTCTCATCTGCATCTCTTTTTATCTAAAATGCGTCTAGACCTTATCTAACAAATAATAATTACCTACATTAAAAACAAAGTTTAAACCGACTTCAATTCAGTACTTCGCCAAGCCACATGGTACATGAAAATTTCCACATTTCCTTTCCAATTTACCACATGAACTGCTTTCCGAGAGCAAATGCGTTGATTATTATTATTACAGAAAAAACCCAAGTCACTATATGTGGGCTGATAACATTTTAGGAGTTCCGTCGATTCCTCAAGGATCTCAGAATTAACATATCATTAGTTCTTCTAATTTAATTCAGTCTAAAGGTCTAAACCGTTTGACGGATTTCGAGATATGAGGTGTCATTGGATTAAGGAATTCCTCTTAATCGTGGGCGTGACATAAGCTATAATATTTGCAAAAAAGCAGTTGAGTTTTTCGAAAAACTTTTGATTTCACTTGTTTTAGTACTATCAGTATTGTAATTATTTTAGTTACCTACTAGGTTTTAACAATTATCTTCTCTTAATAACCTAAGAATAATGAATCGTACTAGTTAAGATTTGATTTCCGCTAACCTAAGGTTGTCTGGTCTAATCGCTCTCTAGCGATAAGACCGGCAGTTGTTTTCCTCTACTTGTATTTATAATGTTGTCTACAGTGTTCTTATATTTAGGTGTGCAAAAAAGAGTACAATACAAATATGTATTGTATTGTACTGCGGTTTTGTGAAACGGGTTAGGTACCGCTGATCTGCCTGTGAAATAACTCTTTTTTTTTAACTATGGGGGAATGCATTTATCATTCTTCCTATCCGAGGAGGCAGGACAGGTATGACGGACTTACCGAAGCTGGACTACTGTCTAAAACAGTGTTTTGCAACCTGGGGATCGCGACCCCCTGGCACCCCCTGGGGGGTCGTGAAGCTTCTTGAAGCGGGTCACAGTTACTTGAATTTTATCAGTTAAAACATGTAGGGATTTCATATTGGTAAAATAGAAAATGTAATCTTAGAACAGCGCACAGTGTTATTTTTGCGTATTTTCTTAATGTACGGGGGGCGGGGTCGCGTCATGAAAAAGGTTGAAAAACAACAACTCAAAAACACTGGTCAACGAGACCCGACTCCGCCTTATAAAGGAGGGGGGGTCGCAGGATCGCTTTTGGCATGCACCTGCGAAAAACATAAACTTCCATTCTGGGATTCCAAGGCTGGGATTCGAACCCCGGTCTGACGGTGTTGTAAGCCAATGTTTTATTTGAAAAAAAGGACGCCTGTCTGCCACCTGTCACTCCTGTCAGTGTCAATGGCGGTAGTGTGCTGCAACAGATCACGCAGGAGGTAAATGGCTGCGTTCATTAATCGCTGGACAATATTATTATACATATTTTATTTTCTATGTTTAACTGCGTTAATTGTCCCTTCTCGATGACTTTGATGGACAGAAAATGCCTATAGGCGTAATCCTATTGTTATTTCTATTGTGTCTCGTGTAGTGTCCATCAACGAGTTAACTAAGTTTTTATTTTCTTTAGTTCTTTATTATTTATATTAACGACTTGCCCAACATATTAGAAACCCCAAGCGTCCTATTGGCTGATGATATTTCCGTAGTTTTTCCGTGTTCAAACGAAAGTGATTTAAAGTTGAATCTTGACAACATCCTATACAAAGTAGAGTCCTGGCTAACCGAACATAACTTAGAACTAAACTACAGTAAAACGAAATTAATGCAGTTCAGACCGTATCAAAAACAACCTTTAAGTATAAACTATTCCTTTAATTCGATCAATTTAGAATGTATAGACACCTTTTCGTTGCTAGGATTAAATATAGACACAAATATTAATTGGAAAGACCACATTCAGAAAATAAGTTCAAAACTATCCAGGTTCACATATGCCTTGTACGAATTAAAAAAAACAACAGATTTAAAAACCTCCATATCCGCGTATTATGCCTACGCCCACTCTATATTCCGATATGGCATACTGCTTTGGGGCAACAGTACGAATTCAAATAGTTTGTTCATATTACAAAAAAAATGCATCAGAATCCTAGTTAATATACCTGGGTAAGCACACTTCTATATTCCAGGCAGAGGTATACGCCATTCTAGAATGTGCGACAACGAATCTGCAAAGCGCCTTCCTTAATCATACTATTTATATCCACTCGGATAGCCAGGCGGCTCTCTTGGCTCTTACCTCTAACGTCACAACGTCGAGGCTGGTCGAGAACTGCCGGGAACTATTGAATGACCTGGGTACCAAAAACAAGGTAATTTTACGTTGGGTCCCAGGGCATGCATGCATCGAGGGAAATGAAAAGGCTGATGAGCTTGCACGAGCGGGGGCGAAGGGAACACACTGCGGACCAGAGCCGTTCTGTGGTATCCCTAAAAGTCTAACCAAGCTCACTCTAAAAGCCTATTGTTTCTACAAGACCATTCAAGCCTGGAGAGCTAACCCAGGACTGAAACATTCCAAGGCACTTATTAGAGCCTTTAGCAAAAAGGCGTCTTCTGACGCCTTGGCGCTAAGTAGGAACCGTCTACGCATGCTGGTCAGGGTGCTTACTGGGCACTGCCGCCTAAATAAGCACATGCAAACGATAGGACTGTGTGACACAAGGCAGTGCAGATTCTGCTTTGAAGCAGAGGAGACGCCTACACACATCCTAACCGATTGCCCTTGCCTCATGCGCAGTCGTAACTCCTTCGTGGGCAAACACATCATGTGCCCGGAGGAGATCAAATTTCTTGAGTTCAACAAAATCCTGCAATTCTTCGAGTTTGCAGGACTAGACCAAGAATTGTAGTAAGTGGCGATCACAATAGATCAGCGATGGTCGCAGTGATATAAGGGCTTTGACAGCCCGAAAGCCACTACCAGAATAATAATAATAGTTAATATAAAACGGACACAGAGTTGTAGGCCATATTTTAAAACACTCGGCATTCTAACACTTACTTCTTTATACATCCTAGAAGCCTGTACTTTTGTCAAAACACATAATGATTTTTTTCACAAGCTAAAGACCGTCATGTAAAACCATTAAATCTCCGTCATAATAACAACCTAGCCCTACCTACATCCAGCTTAAAAATATACCACTCCGGTCCACATATGATGTGTATAAAAATATATAATAAAATACCACAAGCAATAAAATCCATAGAACCAAAACCTATTCAAAAAATCATTAAATAAGTTTTTAGTACAAAAAAGTTATTACAGACTACAAGATTTTTTTTGAAGAACTGTGCGTGAAAAGATAAATTTTATTCACATATTCTTTTTCCAACTTTTTTCTAACTTGAGTAGGTAAAATATAATAGTTTCTTTAGGACTTTGATGTCAATTAACTTTAAGCAAAGCCTAATTGTCTACCAAATTAATTAGGTAGTACCTACATAATAAGAAAATTAGTTCAAGGTGGAACTAATACAATCCAGGTAGTACCTGCAACCTAGATTTAACCTAAATGTAACCTAGATTTAAGCTTCATTGCTGTGCCCTTACGATGTCCATTTTATTACTTGTAATATTATGTGTGCAATAAATATTTTGAGTTTGAGTATTATTATTTTGTTTTTTGTTTGTTATCCAATGCCAGCATTATGCTGAGATAGAACCGTTTCGTGACAAACGCTGTGTTGTTTGTCTCGAATAAATGTTTCTTTCTTTTAACCTAATGGTTAAAAAATTACTAATGTCCACTCAACCTTAATACCTATACATAAACCCTAATTTCATTGTTTTGATGTTTTAAATAATCTGTGTTGCCATAACATAACACATAGGTACATACATAACTGATAACCACATCTTATCAAAATAAATATTTTAAAACTGTCATGGAAAACTTGCCACCTGCAAAGTTACCGACACAACACTCATTTTTCGCAATAACTAAAGTAATAAACAACTAAACCCCAAGATCCCAGATCAAGTCACTTTTAATTTTATACCGTATTTCTAACAAATATAGCTCAGTTTAGAATTAGATATAAAAACATTTTATCGTAAACTACTTAGACTTACCTATATCTAAATCCATACGAATTTCTTATCGAAAGTCTATCCTTTGCGCACAAAAGGTCATAACTGTTAAGAATTTTGCAATAAGTTATGCTTTTTATATGTGAACGTAGTATAGCTATGTCCTATGAGTTATCGGACAAGTAGGTCACAAGTTATTTGTAGTACACTTGAACCACTATCAGTCGGGAAAATTTGCGAGCCAGTGGGCCGGGTGATACCTAACGGTGCAAAGGCAAAAGGAGCGTTAGGGTTGCATGGTTGTGTATCTGGAAAACGGAACGTGACGGAACCCTCGAATCTGTGAACCTGCGACCAGCGTTTTATCTGTTCATTGCGCGGTCGAGACGCGCAACGCACTGTGGTTAGTTGGGATCACGCGCAATGAACAGATAAAACGCTGGTGGCAGGTCGCTTAAGACCAAAGTCGTGGCCAAGGCAAAAGACGGTGACCAGTGAGTTGAAGGCGTACGACGGAGAACGCCGTCACAAAAGATATAAGTAATTGTATTGTTTTAGAGAATGGGGAATGGATGAAAATTTTAGAAGTGCCTGATTTATTTTTTGGTGTTAGGAATAACCTACTTTAACACCAGAAAAAAATTGCAGACTTATCAGGTGCGTCAATTATTTTTGAAAAATATATACAGTTTCCTCACTTTCGTTTTGGGTTTAGGACTGTGAATGAGAAACTTTCCTTGATTCGTCTCATATTACAAGAAACATTTTTTATATCTGACCCTGGTAATGACAAATATAGCTGCTGCAGCTGTCAATATCATTACCAGTGTCAGTTTACCACGGATTTTTAAGATATTCATTGTAATATGAGACAAATCAAGGAAAATGTCTCATTCGCCGTCCTAAACCCAAAACATAAGTGAGGAAACTGTTTATATTTTTCAAAAATAAATGAAATGAAATGAAATGTCTGCAATTTTTTTCTGGTATTAAGGAAGGTTATTCCTAACACCAAAAAACAAAACAGGCACTTCTAAAATTTTCATCCATCCCCCATTGCACTCCAGTCCGCGGCCTTAGGGTGGGTTGCACCAAACAGCCTGTAATCGTAATCCGTGCTCGTTAAAAACTAAATATATGGAAAGTTTGTCAATTTTAGCATTATGCTGGCCTCGCTCGTGCATCGCTTCCTGTTGGTGCATTTTCCTCGCTCACCGCCTCGCAACATCGCATAGATCTGGGTGAGTCACCCTTACAGCTGCCAGCGTTGCTCGACTTGCTCGGTCTACAATCGTAGGTTCATCTTAATGATGATGATGTTGTGAAAGGACGCCTGGCCGGACACAGGCGGGCAGTCGATCGCTCGTCGCGCTCATTCAGCCCAATTCCCTAAGGTTGGAGCTTAAGGTTGCTGTCCCGGCAGCGTTCCCACATCAGATTTTTCCATTCTTCTCGTTTTCCTACAGAACAGAAGGACATCTTTAAGTTTGACATCCCTCAATTCCCTCTCCTCTAATACATCTTAGTAGGTTCGTCTTACTAAATATCATCATCATCAACATTTAAGAGCTTGCCTCTTGTCGGTGGAGTAGGCGCCAGTTCTCTCGGTCCTCGGCTAATTCTTTAGGTCCGTCCCGGTAAGAGAAGACATTTGCATTTGCTTTTATTTGTTGTGTTACCAACCAACACACAGCTTAAACTTAAGCTTAACAGCTTAACCTGGGTCGACCTCTACCCCTTGATCCATCGATCTTACCTTCTATAATATTTCTAAAGAAAATGTCGTGTGTTATCAGGTGACCTATCATTTTGCCTCGTCTATTTTCAATTGTCTTCAGCAAGTACTTATTTACTACTTACTAAATATGTGTGGGATTATTGGGGATTATGAACTGTTCTTTTTCAGGAATAGCAACTAGATAGTTCTGGGATCTTGTGTCGTTCATGCTATGCGAACTTAGCACTTAATGCAAATCCAGTTTCTTATTGAAAATAGTGTCACCTACTTGATAGGTGGCGAACTCTCTGAAGCTCTAGCGATTGCTAGGCTAGGCTGTCAAGGTATTTCAAAATTCGCCGTATTGTCATAAGACATCAGTAGCCTAGGGGTACAGACGGCGGTATATGGAGTCGATGATCCGGGGTTCAAATCCTGTGACCGACGCACTTTTTGTATGTTTTGTACATTCAAGGAAAGTTTTAAGTATCGCAGAAGAGATGGCGCCTGTATACGCAAGCATTAAATGCCTTCTCAATTTGGTCGAGTTGCTTGTCTATCTCAGTATGTATATCGTAGTCTTTGGTGTCGTTTCCGAAGCGAATTTTGTTTTTTATGTTTCTAAATCGACATGACACTGGCTAATCAACCGTAAAACCAAAAAGGAAATAAGTTTCTGTCAAAAATTTCATTTTTGGTACAAGCTTTTACTGCCGACTGTACTTTTATGCATACCATTATCAAGTACTCATTAAGACGATTCTAACGAGCCCAAACTCGATTGTGTTGTGTCGATTTATTGCGGAGTACCTATGGCCACCTTCCAGCTCCAGCATCAGATCAGCTCCAAGTCATCATAATATTGCATTGTCATGCGATATACATATGCTTGCAAAATTTCAGCTCAATTGGATAACGGAAAGTGACTGAAAAATGGATTGCAAATTTTGACGGACAACTTGCATACTTACATATTTTACATACTTACATACGAACAGTGCAAGTTAATATAAAGCTTGTAAAAAAATAAGTTGGTGCAACTCACCCTTAGTGTCTTGGTACAGACAAGTGCAAAAATATGTATCTATTGAATCCTCCTACGTATAAATATGAACCGAAACCTTAATGCGCTGATATAAGAGCGATGGGACCTATTTATGTATTTAGCTCTAGTATAAGTTTTATCGATACATATACGTTTTCGAACGCGTTTGCGTTTAGTTTAAATTTGTATGGCAACGCGTAGTTCCTAATAATTACCACCAGAGGCGCTGTTCGCGTTGCCATACATATTGAAACTAAACGCAAACGCGTTCGAAAACATATTGTATTGATAAAACTTATACTAGAGCCTGACTTCAGAGTAAGATGTATGCAGATGAGCGAGATGTATGTAGTGGCAGACGGATGATTCGTTCCGTTATGTTATGGCATTAGGCATTAGAATATTTGCGTATCGAATTTGGTTAGGTAGTCTGAGAGTCGGATGGATGAAAGGGACAGCTACGTCAGTTAAATCCTCGCAATGTGTCCCAGAACTCCCAGATCTCCGACCGAATTAAATTGTGCAAGTTGCAGGTATTTAATTCATCATAATCATAATTAAGGATCTTACACGGAATCCTTCAAATACAATTTCGACTTGCTCTTCACCACTTATTAGTAGAATTGCGTAGCTTATTTTCTAAGGCAGAAAAACTGCTTCAAAAACAAAATGGCCCATAAGCTCCCGTCACCTCAATGTATATGCGACTGTTTGGCAATAACACTATACGTCATGCAGGTGTCATAAATTTAACATTGATAACTGATAAAAGATAAGATTCGGAGCGGTTAATGAATGCCACGTAGGCCACGTAAGTATAGGTACAGTCGGAAAAAAGCCCTTACCGCTGGCCAGGTGAAATTCCTATCTTAAATGTCAATTCCGTAAAGACTTTTTACAAGCTTGTATGTATGTAAGTATGTAAATATGTAAGTATGTATTAAGTTGTCCGTCAAAATTTGCAATCCATTTTTCAGTCACTTCCCGTTATCCGATTGAGCTGAAGTTTTGCAAGCATATTGTATATCGCATGACAATGCAATATTATGATAACTTGGAGCTGATCTGATGCTGGAGCTGGATGGTTGTGGAAGTTATGGAGATTGAGAGGATATAATCCAGGGGCACATCATCATACCTACCGGGTGACCTCAGGCTTGAGCAGAAGGTCACGATTAAGAAAATGATCCACCCAACAGAACGTCCAGTAATCGAATTCTCGAAAATCGAGGACAGAAGGGATATGGAACCGCATTGTAATGCTGATACCGTCCAGGTGTACACTGATGGGAGTAAACTCGGCGGGAAGGTCGGCGCTGCATACGTCATGCTGTACCCGGATGGCAGCCAATGTACCTACAAAACGGCTCAAACTTCATGACAGTTGCACCGTCTACCAAGCTGAATGCCTTGCTATTGAAATGGCCTGCCGGAAAATCTTACAGGAACGCTTACAAGTTTTTTTTCCAAGAAATTTTAGGCAAGTTGGTAGGATTCTTATTGAGTGAATTTAACGGCTTATAAAAGACTTGCAACAACAATTCAGAATGCACCGAACGAATTATCATTTGCATAATCTTTGCTATCGCGTTATCTGACCTTAACTGGACAGGGGGAGGCAGATAACGACATCCTTTTCCTATCGGACGGTAATCCTTCTAGACATAATCTCTAAGACAGCTCAGTTTTATACCACTACGCTACACACTTACACTCTTTACATCATACCTGGCCATATAAAGTACGAATTACAGCAAAAATAATGAAAACCGCGGAAAACCCCACTTCCTGGCCGGGGAGAGACATAAAATTTTGTACTCACCGCGGGCGGTAATAAAGAAAGCCTCAGATAGCATATTTATCGCCCTTGCTTTCGGCTCGGGTGTCAAATACCTGCGATCTGATACATTCTTTGTTCTACCGCCCTAATAGGTAAGTAATGTATCTTCATATAACTTTATTATTACCTGTGAGTAACGGGTAACGGTTATAATATATTAGAAACCTATTAAGTTGTTTGTTTTAAGACATTCCTCAAAATTACTGTTTCTGAAAATAATAGTTTTCGTTGAAATGAAAATTCTGCGAAACTTATATTCGATGAACTGTATGTCGATAAAACAAGAGAAGGTGTTGCAAAAATAAGATAAAAGAGGTTTCGGGAATCGGTAAAATCCTCAATGAATATACAATACTGAATCCTAAATGAATAAACAATACTGAATCCTAAATGAATATACAATACTGAATCCTAAATGAATATACAATACTGAATCCTAAATGAATATACAATACTGAATCCTAAATGAATATACAATACTGAATCCTAAATGAATATACAATACTGAATCCTAAATGAATATACAATACTGAATCCTAAATGAATAAACAATACTGAATCCTAAATGAATATACAATACTGAATCCTAAATGAATATACAATACTGAATCCTAAATGAATATACAATACTGAATCCTAAATGAATATACAATACTGAATCCTAAATTAATAGACATTATGAATTTCTCATAATTAATCGCTTTACTTAAGAATCTAAATTTATTTGTTGATTTTGCCTTAATTGTCTTGTTGTTGTACCGTAAAGTTGGGTCAAAATAGACAATCAAACCTCGACAAAAATGTATATTTACATGTGGCACGTTGATTACAGATACATAAAAAATGTTCCGGCCGTACCTATGAATTTTAATTTTTTTTTTCAATGATTATCTGTGTTTTAATTTCATATTTTTTACGATAAACACAGAAATAGTGGGCAATCCCATCTCTCCCCGTAGTGGAGTTAGAGGGGATAGCAATATTAGCAATGGGGTGAGCTGGGAAAATGTAACTATTTATGAGGAAAAACTTTCGGATTGTGAATTTCATCCACTTTCCGCACCACTCTCCGCTTATATTTATCGCTCCTCTTCCGCATGATCGCTCCCCACAACTCTGGTTCCACTCCAGGCCACATATCTTTAACCTCTCACTTGTAGAGACTCCACTTTTTTTTAATGTTATAATCTGGCTACTCCTTGTTGCCGCAAGATAAGAAAATATGTCTAAAATTATAATAAAATTACTTTTAGGACAACCTGAGCCAGAAAATCAAAGTAGCAACTGAAAATATTCGCGTCCCATCTGCCCCCTCAATCCCTTAGTATCCCATTTTACGGTAACTACCTTATTTTTTTATTTATGCAATGTATGGACGACCACAATAGGGATTCTTTTAAATTGACATGAATGTAATCTCCACTTATAATAAATCTCTAAATTAAAAAAAGAATCAGCCAGTTTGAAACTAAGCTTTGCGCGGTTCGAATGTTCTCAGCATCCCATGAACGGAAAAATATGAAACATTTTATATAGGTACATTATTATTCTAGCTGCAACTTAGGATAGTTTTTATCCGACTGCGACACTTAATTAATTTTCCGAAATATACGACTTCATTTAATTTTTCATTTATTTTTATTGAAATAAAACGATGCTCCAACTGTCAGCTATAAGAACCGTCAAATTTTCGTCAAAATGGCGGAATTGCTTTGCCTTTCACTTATTAATAATTTAAATCCCGTCTACGATAGACCTTTACGAGACAAATGCTAAAATATAAACCATAAAAAAATATTCGATTCTGATATGAGAACTTATATGCGCAAATGTCGTTTTATGTCGTAATTTCAATAAATGAAATCAACAAATTTGAACATTATAATTAACACGAATTTGTTTTTTTTGAATGACAATGGCACGCGCTCGGCGCATTCAGCCAAAGTACCTGCGGCGCTACCACGAAAACCTCAATGTTCATATATTTGCATCCCTGTCACTCGAGTATGGTTAGTGCGATAGAGATAGAGATACCCGAATATTTTCGAATTCCGAAGTTCGTGGTTATAGCTCAGGAATCGAAAATATGGTAAATAATCATAATGTATTTTCTCGAAAAAGAATTTAAAATAAATATAGTCAAATGGAGAAAAAAACAAAGCAAGAGGTTATATAGGTAATGATTAAGTTATAAGAGTCCAAAGTTTTAAGAGGGGGTATGTTCTGTCCCTTTTCCGCAAAACGCACCTTCATATGAAACGATTGTTTTTTACTATGACGCTCGAGTATATTGACGTCACAGTCCCTCATCGTTTTCTCACTCTAACAAGCGACATTAAAACGGATGTAGCTTCATAATTTTTTGAGATATTTGAATGGGAGTTTCATTATCTTCTATCTATTTATACATAATAAATGCCTATGTCCTAACTGCACTCACTCACTCATCAACGCACAGCCGAAACTACTAATCTTAGAGAGTTGATTTTTGCACAGTATGTTGCTTTTATAACGTGGGCTAGGGATAAAAAGGGATTTTCGAAAATTCTACCCCTAAGGGGGTAAAATGGGGGTGCAAAGTTTGTATGGGAGAACCTTTTTTTTTGAGCTATAGACTTAAACTTTGTAGAAAAATTAGTTATTAGAATACAAATGAAACACTTTCAGCGTTTTGGAAAATTCCACCCCTACGGGGGTAAAATAGGGGTGCAAGGTTTGTATGGGGGAAACATTTTTTTTTAAATAGAGACTTAAAACTTTGTAGAAAGATCAGTCATTAGAATACAAATAAAGAACTTTCAGGGTTTTAGAAAATTCTACCCCTAAAGGGGTAAAATAGAGTGCAAAGTTTGTATGGGAAAAACTACTTTTTTTTAAATAGAGACTTAAAACTTTGTAGAGAAATTATTCATTAGAATACAAATAAAGTACCTAGATTCAGTGTTTTAAAAAAATCTACCCCTAAGGGGGTACAATAGGGGTGCAAATTTTGTATGGGGGAAACAATATTTTTTTTAAATAGAGACTTAAAACTTTGTAGAAAGATTAGTCATCAGAATACAAATTAAGTACTTTCAGCGTTTTGGAAAATTTCACCCCTTAGGGGGTAAAATAGGGTGCAAAGTTTGTATGGGAAAAACATATATTTTTTAATAGAGACTTAAAATTTTGACGAAAAATTACTTATTAGAACATGAAAAATACTGCATTCGGCGTTTTACAAAAATCATTCACTAAGGGGGTTAAAAAAGGGTGCAAGGTTTGTATGGGGAACACTTTTTCTGAGCTAGACACTTAAAACTTTGTAGAAAGATTACTTATAAAAATACAAAAAAAAAGACTTTCAGCGTTTTGAAAAAATCTATCCCTAAGGGGGATAAAAAGGGGTGCAAAGTTTTTATCAGGGAAAGTTTATGTTTTTGAGTTAGAGACTTGAAACTTTGTAGAAAGATTACTTATTAAAATACAAAAAAAGAACACAAATTGTTTTAGAAAATTCCACCCCTAATAGGGTTAAAAAGGAGAGCAAGCTTTGCATGGGTAACACTTTTTTTTGAGTTAGACTTAAAACTTTGCAAAAAGATTACTTATTAGAATACTAAAAAAGAACTTTCAGCGTTTTAGAAAACTCCATCCCTAAGGGGATCCTTAAGATCCTTAAGAAGGGTAGCCAGTGTTGTGTGGGAAAAACTTTTTTTTTTACTAGACTTAAAACTATTCAAAATGTTACTTATTAAAATTAATAATAAAGTACTTTCAGAGTTTTAGAAAATTCCACCCCTAAGGGGGTTAAGAAAGCTTTGTATGGGCAACACTTTTTTTGAGCTAGAGACTTAAAAGTTTACGAAAAAAGTTCTTTCAGCGATTAGAAAAATTCAACCTCTAAGGGGGTTTAAAAGGGGGTTCAAATTTTAAATGGCGAGCAATAAAATTTTAAAGTGTGAGTAAGAGATTTTTAACTTCGGTCTTATTCTGTACGTTAAAAGACTACAAAACTGATTTCAGAGTTTTTCCAAATTCATCCCCTAAGAGTGTTAAAATTGGTTCAAAGTTTGAGTATTTCAAGGCATTTTTAAAGTATGAGATTTTTAACTTTGGTTTTAGACTGTTTGTTCACAAACTAGAAAATGAACATCAACTTTTTTTTTAATGATCCCCTAAAAGAGGGTTCAAATTTTGTATTGAGAGAAATCATTTTCTAAGACGATAAAAAGTTCTACGCGGACGAAGTCGCGGGCAACAGCTAGTTTATAATAAAATCTGTAATGTGTAATAAATAAATCTAAATCTTATTATATTCATATCGATAACATAGGATGTTGGTACGTAATATAAGCTGATGATGAATCGATATGCAATCTGATGAATGACCCCGATGACTTGTGATGAACAGAAATCGTAGGTTTTTTGGTGCATTTTTTGTACATTTTGTAGCATTTTTTATGCAGCATGGTTGTGTTAACGGAGTTGGTAGTGACAATCAAAATAGATAATTAAGGTTAATTAGGAGGAGGTTCTCAATTCGGTTGTATTTTTTAGGGTTCCGTACTCAAAGAGTAAAACGGGACCCTATAACTAAGACTTCGCTGTCCGTCCGTCCGTCTGTCCGTCCGTCCGTCTGTCTGTCACCAGGCTGTATCTCAAGAACCGTGATAGCTAGAGAGTTATAATTTTCACAGATTATGTATTTTTGTTGCCGCTATAACAACAAATACTAAAAACAAAATAAAATATTTTTTTTAGGGGGCTCCCATACAAAAAACGTGATATTTTTGCCGTTTTTATAGATAATCTGTCACCAGGTTGTATCTCAAGAACCGTGATAGCTAGAGAGTTGAAATTTTCACAGATTATGTAATTCTGTTGCCGCTATAACAACAAATACTAAAAACAAAATAAACTATTTTTTTAAGGGGGGCTCCCATACAACAAACGTGATTTTTTTGCCGTTTTTATAGATAATGGTACGGAACCCTTCGTGCGCGAGTCCAACTCGCACTTGGCCTGTTTTTTTTAATGTGTGTTACCTCAGAAGTCTCAGAACCCTGTCATCTATGAAATATGCTTCCAGGTTGGTCCCATTGTTTTCAAAACTCCAGTTGGATGATGGGAACCATGAGGAATTGAGGGAACTCCTCAAATATATTAGGCGGGCCATTTTACGGAAAGTTGTACTCTTGAACGAGATTGAAAGAACTTTCGAACCTAATAGAAGAAAAAAAGTGTCCAAAATGTTATAAACAATTTTCGGTTCTTCGTTCAGTTACCAACATACGAGCTTAGTATGCAAACAGTAACGGAATGGAATAAACATCTTGGGACACTTTTTTCTCCTATAACATTCGAAAGTGCTTTCGATTCGGAGATTTTTCGATCAACTTTCCGGAAAATGCACGCAGGCATCCCAGGCACGCGTGTAATCATTTTGGTGTTTTCTATTATAACTCGTGTAGGTATTTACATCCGGAAATCATAAATTTGGTGAAGTGGAAGTGATGATGAAGACCACAGATGGCTTGTGGAACTTCTCAATGATGTACCTACTTCAAACTATAAAAGTAGGTACGTCACCGATTCTGATATTATTCCGTTGAAATAGGTAGCAAACAAAGAAGTGCCAAAGGTGATTCTGAGATCCTTGAGGAATTGACGGAAGTCCTCAAATATTATTGGCCCACATACAGCGATTTGTTTTTTTTTCCTTAATAATCAACGTAGGTATTTGCTCTCGCTCTCGGAAATCAGTTCATGTGGTATAGGTATTGGAAAAGAAATGTTCATGTGGCTTGGCGGAGCACTGAATTGAAGTCAGTTTTCGAACTTTGTTTTTAAAGTAAATATTTTTTATACACAATGTCGTCTCGCTCATATTTGAAGAAGTCCAACATGGGATAAATAAATTGGAAGTACCTGGTTTAAGATTGGCTGTAGCTTAATGAATTCGTCCGATCGTTGCCCCGACTTCCATGACCATTGCGACGTGGTGTTAATTTATGCAAAACTATGCTAAAATACCTATATATTCCCTAACGTGTTTCAGTAGACAAATGCAAAATCATGGTAAATTAAATTACCTACAAAAAAATTGTATGCTAATTATATCTCGTCTCGTTGACGACATATGCCTTTGGCGTCATTACACATTAGGTATCCTGCATTGTGCAATGCTGCTTCTACACTGTCGCGAAATAATTTTAACCCGGGCACGCTATACGCTCGTAGCGTTACGCCTTGGCCACGACTTTGGTCTTAAGCGACCTGCGACCAGCGTTTTATCCGTTCATTGCGCGGTCGAGACGCGCAACTCACTGTGGTTAGTTGGGGTCACGCGCAATGAACAGATAAAACGCAGGTCGCAGGTCGCTTAAGACCAAAGTCGTGGCCAAGGCGTTACGCCGCTGTCCGTCGCAGCTTAACACATTCAGTGCCGGGAACCCAACTATCGGGTGCCTACGCCGTAGGCGCTTTCCGCTACATACGAGGAAAACCACGGGATCGGCTACGAGCGTAGCGTGTAGCGATTCCTGGCACTGAATGTGTTAATGTTTAATTTTAAGTATGTAAAAACATTGTACTTATTAAAAAAAAAATGCGTCCATTTCTATAGCGTAGAGCCATCCAGCATGATAGATATACCTACGAGTATATATTAAGTATTGACACTCACGTCATCGTAATAGTCCTTCCAAGCTATAACATGTAAGATGCTTCAGAGACTTTGGTCTTTGTACCGTACCATGGGTGGTATCATGTAGCCCCGTAAAAATCAACTGTCCGTTGGTGGATTGGCTATAGCGGCACCCTCCCAAACACGAAGTGTTTTTTTGTCATTTCCTCCCGACACGGGACTTGTATACAACTCTCCGAAGCATCTTACAAATTATCGCCCGGGAGCAACTTGGTCATGGAAATCTGTTACTGGCGGACTATAATGTCAGACCAAATTTTTATCTTAGTGGGTAGAAAGATGTCGCATCGCAAGCGGGACACGGACGATTTTGTACGTCGATGGCGATTGAACGGTTGATGTTGATACGAATATACCTAATATATGGTATATTAGGTATAGTCCCTGGGCGACCGAGCTCTGCTCGGGTGAAAATAGAGAAAATACGGTGAAAACAAATTTTCCCAGACATGAGATAGATAGGGGTTTACCCTATATTCCACATTTCATCGAAATCGTTAGAGCCGTTTCCGAGAACGTGATTGCAAATATATATACAAATATTGCTCGTTTAATAGTAAAGTATTATATAGTATTATATGGTATATATTACCTATACGTCATGGGTGTTGAAAAAGTTTAGACAAGCGTTCACTAACTTGGCTTTTTGCATCAGTGAGCTCCTAGCTTTAGATCTAAGTATTTTAAGAGAAACAAGTTAAATACAATATTGTAAAAATATATTTACGTAAGTTACGCTATTGAGATTAAAGGTTGAATATTTTTTACTTATTTTTTATGTAAATTTGTTATTTTAATATTAGGCATGTAATGTAATACGTAGGTACTTACGTATAGGTATACTTTAGCAATGGCGTAAATCACTTGACATGTTTTGACCACCGACGCAAAGTAGGGGTGTTATAAGTTCAACTAACATGTGTATCTGTGTGTATGTCTGGGACATCAACATCATATAAGTAGCTCCCAAATAGATGAACCAATTTGTGTGCTTTTTTTTATCGAAAGTCTTCTAAGCTAAGTTTGTTGTGTCGGGGTTTGAAATCTTTAATTTATGTTGTTATCTAGAGACGCGGCAGCGTGTCAAGCCAAGTTCAAGCAAAGGAACTGGCTAGCCAGCCCCGAGTGTATCATTACACGAACCACTTGGTGCCACTTTTGACCCTTCTATAACTCAAAACCTCTTTAAGGTGGTTCGATTGCCATACAAAACGTTATTTGACATTCGCAGGCTAACTGCGTGATATTTTAAGAAACTTATGTAACAAACTTTCATAAATTGGCTTCCCATTTGCGCCAAATTCCCCCTTTCCTAGAATAAACTTGTATGGAACAAAATAAAATTATGAACAAGTATTAAACTCTGTCTTTGCTTTATTGGATACCTATAACAATTGCTGTTATTTAAAAATGTGAGATCTTAAGGTAGGTTAGATTTGACTTGGTCAGTTTTCATTACATCAGTCATTTTATAAAGTTATTCAACATATATATATTTTAATTCTGATAAAAACTGGCCAAGTCAAATCTAAGAGCAAGTACTTACCTAGTGGTGTAATGGTGTTATTGTGGCTACGGCCTTCCGTAAGGGCCGAAAATCATTCGTATGTCCGGTGTCTGTCACGATGTCACGCTGTTCAGCTCCTCTACAGGTCGCATTTCTCAACCGGTTCACGTGAAATTTTGTGAGTAGGTCCGTTAATTAATTAAGTAAGTACATAGTTTTTATTGCCGAGTCACTTTTTCAAAATTCAAAAAAAAGTGTTTTGAAAAAAAACCTGTCTCGCGAGTTCTACAGCTCACAGAGCCACTAGTAGGAGCAAAATGACACTACCTCCCTTAAACATATGTTTATTGTTACTAGTACGGGAAGTAGTGGCATAAGGTACAAATTTTGGTATCGGATGAATTCACTTGGCACAGATGTATAGGTTATAGGTTGTACGCGGGCTGGGTTTCCGCAACTCGACGTCATAAATGCGCCTATTTTGCGTAGGGGTTTTGGCACTACTGTTATTCGTGCCAACCCAGTTCCACCAGGAAGCCTAGCAGACCCTTTATGTTGCCGACGGCCTCCGGTAGTGACCCCGGTGTTCCAAGGTGTTTTGCCCTGTATTCCGCCACTCCAGGACATGTCAGGATGACGTGGGCGGCTGTCTCGTCCTCTTCCATGCAAGCTCTGCAGAGAGGACTGTCTGTAACACCTAAAGTAAAAAGGTGTTTGTTTAGTAGTGCATGACCAGTTATAGCTCCTGTCAGAAGACGGAGTGCCGGCCTCTTTAGCTGCTTTAGCTTCCTTGACAATCCGGGGTTGATTGTCGGGAGGGCCTCCCTGGTTTGCCTGCAGGTTCCTAGGGTGTTCCAATGTTTTTGGTGTTCTACCTTGGTGTTTAGTCGCAGTGTGCTCCGCAGCCATGCAGAGGGTAGAGGAATTGTTGGTTCCGGTCCTACAGCTCGTGACTCTGAACCCTCTCTAGCCAGTGCATCCGCTGCATCGTTACCGCGTGAATTGCTGTGCCCTTTGATCCATTGCAGGGTTATGTCGCCGTCATTACATACCTCTGATAGGATCTTGTGGCACTCTGGGCTGATACACCCAGAAGTTGTTGCGTGACCTTGCAGGGCTTGCAGTACGGATCGACTGTCAGAAAGTATGCGGATGGGATATCCCCTAACCTCCCTGGAGGCGATTGCATGAGCAGCCATTATTATGCCCATACACTCTGCCTGGAAGACGGTGTTGTGGGTCCCTAATGGTGTCGAAATGTGTATGTTTAGGTCCTCCGAGAATACTCCTGATCCGGTGCCTGACCTTGTCTTGGACCCGTCCGTGAAGATTCTTAACTCTCTGGGGTTAAGTCCTTCCTGGGGGGTTTCGTATAGTTCAACTTTGTACTTTTTGTCAAAGACGAACTGTCTGGGAATGATGTCTGAAGTTGCCTCTATAAGGGGTTCCCTACCTACAGCCTCGTAGAGTATTTCGGTGTGTGGAACCCTGGGCGGTCTCCAGAGATGTTGGCACAGATGTAATATACGTAAAGTTAAGCTAATATAGTAGCCATCCGCCACCCCCTGGAGGGTAGGCAGGGGGGGGCATTCAAAGTTACACGCCGCCGTGCTTCAGAAAAAAAATCATATCAGCGTCTATTTACGTAACACCTCAAATGTGGTATCATTTTCTGATAAATCAGGCACGAGGAATTCAGTTTTGAGACATTCAATGTATAGTTTCATAGAAAAAATTAAAAATATTGACGAACATATCACAATCAGTTTGCAAAAATCTAAGGACTTTCCAACTTTGCGGCAAAACTAGAAAAGATACACGAAAGTAATGTACAACACAAATGATATCTAGTATTTAAGCTTTACATTTAGGTTTTTTATTTTTATATAAGAGCAAAATTGGAAAATTGTGCTCAAAAAACCAACAACGCAAACCGAGTTTTCCCTACAAGATTAATTTTATCGAAATTACAATTTTCCAGAAACCAGCACGAACTTTTAGTATGTTGTTAAACATGTTATGTGCACCGCAAAACTGCAGAGAGACAGTCTCTAAAGTGTCTAGTTCATCAGTAAAGAAATAATCTTCATTGCCGCGGAGGCTTTTTGAAAAGTGGGAATTTCACCTGAACCATGTACTATATATAAATATGTGTTATATCATGTAAAAGCTAAACAAAGATGCTATAATTCTTGCCAACATTGTGATTCCATATATACATAAATTTAAGAGGTATTTGCAAAATTGTAGAGAAGAAATGTTAAAAGCCTGCTAACATTCGATTTTCTGGAATTGAAATTGCTCTGAAACGTATAAAAATATAGTGGATTTGGAAAATTTGCACCTCCCATACATTCATTCCAACCTTTGATAAACTGCAATATATGTATAGATAAAAAACCCTGCCAAGTTCGTGTCGGGTCACGCAAAGTCTCAGGTTCCGTAGAGTGCTTGAGAAAAGTTTTCACTTATCCAAGTATATTTCTAGTTAATTTGTAAATCTTCCTTCACAGTGATAATTAATTTTTCTTTTAATACAATTTTTTTTTAAACTACTTGTAGGTAGCGTATCCTATTTTTATCATACATCCGAACATTATTCTTACCTACAACAGTTTACAAGTACAGTGAAAAAGCCTTTTAGAAAACCTTAATAATTATTTCGTAAACGGACCTCCAAATCGAAAAATGTATAAGCGCTACAAATATACACAACTACAATAATACCAAATTAAGTACCTAAAGCTTTTATTTGTATATTGTACCGTCACCGGCATAAATATATGATGGAACAAAGGCCGCAAAAATATCTGATGACAACTCTATTCCTAGACCCGTAAGAACGTGTCAGATATTTTTAATACACTGATGCCGGTGAGTGTACCCAAGAGTTCTGAATTAGTTACAAATAAAAGGACATGGCCAAACTATAAGGGTTTTTTTCATTACGGTACCTACCCCCAGAAGCGGCTTTACATCACTTTTAATCAACCGGTTATTTTTAAAAAGTCAAATATTCCGCTCATTCTCTTTAGATTTCATTGTTAAAATTGCGATTCTTGACTCCAAAGTCCACCTTCTCCTGCGTATTTTGTCTGTGGCCTGGGTCATGGGGTCGGCACGCGTCATACCTGGCCATAAAGTAGGAATTACCGCACGCTATGCGTGCGGAAAACCCCACTTCCTGGCCAGATAGAGACGTAAAATGTTGTACTCACCACGGGCGGTAATAAAGAAAGCCTCAGAGCGCATATTTATCGCCCTTGCCTTCGGCTCGGGCGTCAAATACCTGCGATCTGAGACATTCTTTGTTTAACCACCCTAGGTAAGTAATGTACTATTATAGTTCATCGCCGGCGGTGTGAACAGCCAGCTATAAACTATAAATATATAACTCTCTCTTTTATTTACACGAAAGCGATTATCTTTTGTTCGTTTCTTGACCTAGAAAATAGCCGATAGCTCATAGCTTACTCGCTCGCGGTGGGACCAGTGCCTATAGGACTTTGCTAGAGGGATGCTACGTTTCCTTCACCCATTGATGATGTTCAATTCCGTAGGGTGTAGGTAATTAAAGCAGTATTTTCAGAGACACATTTATTTAATAACTGTTCACTGTACAAATACATCATGAATATATACTTCAGGAGTGGTTGCCAAACGTGGGATTGGTGACTCCAAACTCAGCTGTATCCTGTATCTTGTCATATGGCAGCATCATGGGGTCGGTGGACGGCATTTGCACGGTGGTGGCTAGAACGGGCGCGCTTCGACTATCCTTTAGTAGCAGGATCTTGAGGGAACAAATACTATGTCCGGGTTTAACTCGTTGTCCAACACATCTTCTAGATAGGTACTGTAGGAGTTTGCTGTTATGACTTTATAGCATTTAAAAGAGAGAGACTAAAACGGAGTATAGGTAAGTATAATCCCATTGAAAATTAAAAATTCCGCAGGGGTAATAAAATCAGTTGTTTCAGAGACACATTTAATAATAAGTTCACTGTACGAATACATCATGAACTTCAGGCGTGGTTGCCAAACGTGGGATTGGTGGCTCCAAAGTCAGCTGTATCCTGTATCATGCCATATGGCAGCATCATGGGCTCGGTGGGCGACATTTGCACGGTGGCGGCTCGAACGGGTGCGCTTCTACCGTCCTTTAGTACCAGGATCTTGAGGGAACGGAATACCACTATGTCCGGGTTTAACTCGTTGTCCAACACTTCTTCTAGATACTGTAGGAGTTTGCTATTATGTATTTATAACATCTTAGAGAGAGAAACAAAAAAAAAGAGTATAAGTATAATCCCATTGCAAATGAAAAATTCCGCAGGGTGTAATAAAAGCAGTTATTTCAGAGACACATTTAATAATAAGTTCACTGTACAAATACATCATGAACTTCAGGCGTGGTTGCCAAACTTGGGATTGGTGACTCCAAATTCAGCTGTATCCTGTATCTTGCCATATGGCAGCATCATGGGCTCGGTGGGCGACATTTGCACGGTGGCGGCTCTAACGGGTGCGCTTCTACCGTCCTTTAGTACCAGGATCTTGAGGGAACGGAATACCACTATGTCCGGGTTTAACTCGTTGTCCAACACTTCTTCTAGATACGGTAGGAGTTTGCTATTATGTCTTTATCTTAGAGAGAGAAACAAAAAAAAAAGAGTATAAGTATAATCCCATTGCAAATGAAAAATTCCGCAGGGTGTAATAAAAGCAGTACAAAAAGACATTACAGTTAATACAGTAAGACATTTATTAATAGGTACAGTAATAACAAAACTCCTTCAAGCATCGCTGCCAAAAGCGGGATTAGTGGCTCCAAAGTCAGCTGTATCCTGTATCTTGTCATATGGCAGCATCATGGGGTCGGTGGGCGGCATTTGCACGGTGGCGGCCAGCACGGGCGCGCTTCGACCGTCCTTCAGTAATAGTATCTTGACGAGAGCGCGCGCGCCGGCCACGCCGGTCACGGAACGGAATACTATGTCCGGATTTAGCTCGTTATCGAATACTTCTTCGATTTTGGTTGGGAAGCGGAGCTTGCTGTTTGGTGCGAGGAGCGGCACCTGTAATAAACAGGGGTTCTGTATTGTGATATTTTAAGAATAATTTTCACGAATAATGTGCAAATAGATATCACCACATTAATATGCGCTAACGACTATTATATTTTGCCTTTATTACCATTTGCTGACATTTTTGTCCAGTAAAATTATATAATTTAAGTAGGTTTTTACTTACTTACTTAACATGCAGTGATCTTTACAAGCTTTATATTAACTTACACTGTAAGTTGTCCGTCAAAATTTGCAATCCATTTTCAGTCACTTCCCGTTGTCCGATTGAGCTGAAATTTTGCAAGCATATGTATATCGCATGACAATGCAATATTATGATGACTTGGAGCTGATCTGATGCTGGAGCTGGAAGGTGGCCATATGAACTCCGCAATAAAACGACACAACTCCATCGAGTTTGGGCTCGTTAGAATTGTCTAAATGAGTACTTAATGCTTTTCAAACGAACATAACATGAGGAATGTCTACCAGGCAGTATTTGCACTGTTGTGTTTCATGATTGGTTTTTAAAAACAAATTAGTGGTTTCTTCGTACCTTTATATACGGCTGCGCCACCTTATAGTTAGCGGTGTGCACGTGAAACAATATAGATAGTCCGACGACAGCTTTTTCACTCGTGTTTTCAATTGACAGTGTAACCCGGAACACAGGGCCTAGTCCTTCCACCTGCCAACAAAGTTTGATATAACGTTTCTGCTACAGCGTCATCAGACTAGTTGTATGATATAATTGATAATATCATGAGTAGTCGTTGAAACCCTAGATTTGGACGCTATCTAGCAACCTATTTACATAAGCAGCGAGCCGCACAGTCTCCAGTGAGTTGCTTTTTTCATAAGATATCTTTGTTTGTTTTCATGTTTATATTTAAGTCTTAACTTTTTTTTGTTCTGTAATGTGTGGGTACTTTATTTGAATAAACATTTTTCTATTCTATTCTGTTCTTTTGAGATGCGCATCCAAGAGCTTATTAGCCGTCGCCATCCGCAATCGACTCAAATCTTGTTGGAATGATATGTGCAGCACCAAAATCCAACAATTCAAAAGCAGCAAACCGTAATACCTACTCGTACCGATCACAAATAACTCTCTACTGATTTACGTACAATACAACTGAAGATCGAATGGGAGGTCAAAAAAAATGGGGACAATCTTACACAAATCGACCTAATCCCAAACTAAGGAAAGCTCGTATACTACGGGTACTAGACGACGATATAACGTACTCATATACATGATATAAATACATAGAAAACATCCATGACTCAGAAACAAATATTCGTGCTCATCACACAAATAAATACAAAAAAATATTAACTGTTTATTTTCATAAAGATCAATTGTTTACAGACATTTGCTTAACTACATGAATCTATATAATTTTAAATGCCCTTACTGGGACTCGAACCCGGGACCTCCGGCTCCGTAGGCAGGGTCACTGTACCAACTAGGCTTCAGACGTCGTCGAAAATAGCAGGAACCTTTTAAGATTGATAGCAATAAAGTGACTTTAGAAGAAGAAAAATATGTACCTCAGCAGCAAGCCGGACAGGCTCCAGTGAGCCAACGGCTAGAGAGTTGTCACTCTTCAGATGCGCCTCTAAAAGTGTCTTGGCAGCCGTCAGCCGCAATCGGCTTAACTCTTGTTGGAATGATATGTGCATACCTGTCCAAAAAGATATAAAATGTACAAGTAAAGTGTCTATGTATGTTGGTGAAGGGCGTTTCAGAGTTTCGGAGTTGCCGTTGCTAAGGGCAATATTCTATCATTTTTATTGTTATTGGTTGCCAAGGTAATATGATTTTGAAGAGGTACTGTCAAAAAAATCATTTTTGGTACAAGCTTTTATTGCCGACTGCACTTTTCTATATACCGTCATCAACTACTCATTGAAACGATTCTATTCTCAAACTCAACGGGGTTACGTAGGTTAAGTACTAAATTCCCATGGCCACCTTCTGTCTCCATCATCAGATCAGAACGATGGTATCATAATATTATTGAATTGTCATCCAAACTATACCTTTACCCGAAATTTCAGCTCAATCGGTTGAATATATTTGCTTCAAAATTGAGTTGCATGACTCTACCCGAACAAACATAGTTACCTACATAGTTAGTTAGGTACATATATCGTAAGTTAAATGAAAGTTTTATAAAATATAGTTCCATTATACCTAAGTATCTCCTAAGTATTAAATATTCCTATGGAAACTTCCAGTGATGTCATGAGACAAAGAGCCAAAAAAATTAAATTATTCACACTTATTATTTTGGTGTCCACAACACAAACATGGGTTATTATAAGAAATATTCCTTTTCGTACTGTTCTAGGCTGTACGTGCATGGTGCTAACATCATGTCCTCGGGTCAATCAACTATTTCTTGTCGCTCGTTGCCATGGTTACGTCTCCTGGGTCACTCTTTAAAACTATTATTTTATGGGGTTTAAGTCCACTAAACACGTGTTTATCTTATATTGGTAAACCCATTCCATGGTGGGGCGCATCTTCTTAGCATGATACGAGTCCAGTTTATGGTATTTTTTCTAAGAAAGTTTGTTACTGTTGTCTCTTGGGTTACCGGGACAGAATAACAACAAGAAAAAGTTGATTGACCCCCTCCTCAAACATACAGAAGCATCTTTTACTGTGTGTCAACATAACATTTATTTTTTTATTTCATGACATTGCTATTTAACTGCATAAGGCGTATCTGTGACTTTGATTAAAAGTTTTATATTTCATGCATGGCATTGCTATTTCACTGCGCAAGGTGTATCTGTAACTTTGATTAAAAGATAATGTCGTATGTATGAGGCTCACGACATAATCACTTTCCTAAAACAATTATCGCGACAAAAGGGAAAGTAAAATAATATATTAACACAGAACTGATCCTAAAGTAAATTAAATAGTCACACACAGGACATTTACAGAGGATTATACTAATATAAACGCTCCGGTTTTAGAATGAGCTGCAAAGGTTTTTTCACGCCACTGCTCGGAAATATGGCCAAAGATGGATTGAAATGAGAGTAGAAAGTAGTTCTTAGTAGTACAATTCAAAAACAGTCAAACAATGTAGATTTGCAAAGTAAAATGTAGTGTTTAGCGGCCTTTTTTACTTTCTACTCTGCTATTGGTCGATTATTTTTGAGTGGTTGGTCATTGTAATAGTGGTTGTTCAGTTTGAACAGCTCTTCGACCAATCACAGGGCGTCGAGCGGGAGGAGCGGCGCCGCCACGCCGGCGAGCGGTGCCGCGCTTCTTTTGTTTTTTGATTAGTATTATGATCTTCAATTAGGAACTTAATTTTGATTTAAAATTATGATTATTTGCAATTTCCTCGCAGTAGACGTGAAAAACACTATGTTAAGCCTCGGCCGAAAGTGCAATAGCTGGACTCGTACTTTCGAGGGCCTCAGCTACGCGTCGGCCCTCGAACTAACTCGTCCATCTATTGCTTACTTTCTAGCCTCTACAACAATGTACTATTCCGAAAGTTACAATACAATATCGCTTACGCGTCCAGTGAATGTACGGCCTAATAATCCGCGTCCACTTACCTTTCCCTCTCTTTACGCATTGGATAAAAAGAGACAGACATATAGGGGACGCGGATTATCACCATCTCTTACCAACAGCATTTTCCCTCTCCCTCACGCTCTGCTCCAGAAACAGCTTGGACTTCTTGGGTATGAGCCAGGGTTTCCCAGCGTTGGGCGCCGAGGACTCTATACCCACGCCGTGCGCGTTGAAATCCGCCGTGCGTTTCAGTATTTTCAACATAAGGTGCCCACCTATCGTTGGCAAAAGATGACGTAATTAATATAGGTACATATAATAAGGTAACCTATCGCAATCGCTTAAATTTAATTTCCCAACTGTACCGTTTTTCCGAATTTTCATTTCGGCAAAAAGCCAATTATCTCGAAAACCCAAAAGCATTTTAAAAAAAATATATACTTATCGCGTAGAACCCTTTGGGTTAGGTTAGTTTTATAATCATCCTGAAAATGTCATGGCTTCAGAGAAAAACGGCTTTTAGGACAAATGAAAATTGCTACAAACGATACAGTTGGGAAATGAAATTTAGTGATTCAGATAAGTAACCATGTAATAAATTTATTTATTTATTGTATGTAAATTTAGCTATAAGCCTTAAAGAGAGAATAAAAAAAAAAAAAAAAAAAAAAAAAAAAAAAAAAAAAAAAAAGTTTCAGTCAAAAATATAATTTTTGGTACAATAAGCTTTTATTGCCGACTGTACTTTTCTGTTTACCGTCATGTCCGTCATCAACTACTAATTGAGACGATTCTAACGCGCCCAAACTCAACGGGGTTACGCCGGTTAAGTATAAGTAGCTCTAGTATAAGTTTTATCTATACATATACGTTTTCGAACGCGTTTGCGTTTAGTTTCAATTTGTATGGCAACGCGTAGTTCCTAATAGTTACCACCAGAGGCGCTGTTCACGTTGCCATACTAACTGAAACTAAACGCAAACGCGTTCGAAAACGTATTTTATCGATAAAACTTATACTAGAGCCTCTGAATTCTCATGACCACCTTCTGTCTCACCATCAGATCAGATCGATGGTACCATAATATTGAATTGTCATCCAAACTATAACTTTGCCCAAAATTTCAGCTTAATCGGTTGAAGATATCCGCTTCAAAATTGAGTTGTAAGATTCCACCTGAACAAACATAGTTATATATAGGTAGAATCAACTATTTTCTGTCACTAGTTGCCATGGTTACGTCTCCTGGGTCACTTTTTAAAACTGCGATTTTGCTGATTAGAATCCACCAAATGTGGGGTTTTTCTTGTAATTTTGGACACATTCTTTTAAGAGGTATCTTCTGAGCTTGATAGATTTCCATGTTGTAACAATTTTTCCAAGAAACTCTGTCATATTGTCTCTTGTCTAACGGGATAGAATAACAACAAGAAATAGTTGACTGACCCATACCACATACTTATAGATAAATTAACGAGAGCATGGAATTGCATATGTAGTAGTATGGTATGTTTACTTTACAGGCATTCTATATTTGAATTTTCTATTTTCTCGTACTATCAGCATAAAAAGAGGTTTGTTATATACTGAAAAAGTAAATACCAACATAATGTCAATGTCAAATTGTGAAGAAAAATTAAGAGAAAATTATTCTCCTTTTGTTGCAAACGGTACAACCACTACAAATGCAATTCCATGTTCTCGATAATTCATCTATACATAGTTAGGTACAGTCGCCATCACATACATAGGTACACTCTAGGTGTCGATACTTTTGAACACCTATAGTGTACCTATAGTATGTGATGGCGACTGTACATACATGGCAAGTTAATAGAAAGCTAGTAAAATTGCATACAGCTAATCTAACCTTAAACCACCAGAGCCCAGCACGGCTATCGACCCGCGAGCTGTGTTGCCGCGAGATACACTATCCGTCCCTTTCTAATTAGAACGCTTAGAAACAGACAGATAGTCTATGTCGCCCCAAGTTACAACTCTAAACTGGCAACACCAAGGCACTCGACAAATATCGACTAGCCTGAATTTACGTACTTTTCTCGAGAATGTTATCACAAAATGTGGTATCATTTATATTTTATATAAATTGTAGTCCACAATGTTGTTATATTTAACTTACTTCCAGTAACAATGATGAAGACGTGTTCCTCTTGTCCAAGCTGACCGAACTTCAGGACCGACGCCACATCTGAAATGAAATAAAAGAAGAATTACATAAATTAAGAATAAAGTGCATTATTTAACTTTGTCAACTGTATCAATATCATCGAATTACTAAATTAGCGTGTCCTAATCTCTACTCCGATTATTAACTATTAGTTACTGACATATGCTGCATATCTTGTAACCAAGCATTTTTTTTTAATAACGCCTTGTTAGAAAGTTTGGGCAAATTAACTGGTACAAGTCCTAAAGCCATCTAGCCGCCCACCAAACAAATAGGCAAAACAAATTGAATCAAAAAAATCAAAATGTAGAGTAGATTTTGTTTTGTTTTAACCTATCACACTTGTGATAGGTTAAATTAAAACAAAACCAAATCTACTGTACATTTTATTTTGTTTTAAATATCGAACGAAACAAGACAAATGCAACTCTCTTCTAATTTAGAATTATTCATTTTTTTTTTCATTTATTCCTTTATAAAACGTAGTTTTACAAGTCAATTTATAGATGTTAAATAACATTATACATAATACTATCACATTAAGGTGAAAAAGTATGTCTTATATTATATTACAGCAGGTTAGGTAGGTAAGTATGTCTTAGTTTAGGTACACTGCAGCGTGTAGTCAACGAATAATTATTATTAGTACATTTATTTGTCAAGTCACTACTACACATCCTTAAAATGTCCTTAAATATTACATAACCATTGATTGGGCAGCGAGCCAGTTGAAAAGTCGTTCGGTTTTCAGCCATTATTGAGAAATTCGTCAATGGAATAGCATGAATCGGATGCTAGTTTAATTTTAAGTCTATTGAAATTCCATTGAAGAGGAGGATACCTTTTAAGAGGTCAAGAACTCCGATTATTAACTATTAGTTACTGACATATGCTGCATATCTTGTAACCAAGCATTTTTTTTTAATAACGCCTTGTTAGAAAGTTTGGGCAAATTAACTGGTACAAGTCCTAAAGCCATCTAGCCGCCCACCAAACAAATAGGCAAAACAAATTGAATCAAAAAAATCAAAATGTAGAGTAGATTTTGTTTTGTTTTAACCTATCACACTTGTGATAGGTTAAATTAAAACAAAACCAAATCTACTGTACATTTTATTTTGTTTTAAATATCGAACGAAACAAGACAAATGCAACTCTCTTCTAATTTAGAATTATTGAAATTCCATTGAAGAGGAGGATACCTTTTAAGAGGTCAAGAGGTTGACCCTGGAAGCTAGCGTTGCGTGTGAGCTCAGTAGGGCATTATTTCAGCCCGTATGACGACATTTGAGTCGATTGAAGTTCCGCAATGGCCAACATGGCCTCGTGTCAGTAGTACTGCTTCACCAAGTGAGGTAGATTGAGAACAGCTCTTCCCTCATGTCACTGTCCTACTGTGTAGAAACGGACTCCCCGGACGGTTGAGACGGTTTAACAACTTCCGTCACAGACACCAACTAATTTTAACCATTACCTACCTATATTGATAATTAGTAGTAACTGTCTAGTTCCCAACAATTGGGAATGGATGAAAATTTTAGAAGTGCCTGATTATTTTTTAGGTCATTGGAATAACCTTCCTTAGCACCAGAAAAAAGTTGCAGACTTTTCAGCTGCGTCAATTATTTAAAAATAGTATTTTTCACAATCGTGTTATAATAGAGAGCTTTTTAGTCGAGTACCGTGTTTAGGCCACGAAGCGATGAGGGAGGCGATGGCTGAGACATGCGTCATACTCGTGATCGGGTGCTGTTTGTGGAGTCCGGTCTGTTCATGCTTGCAAGGGCATAGTAACTACCTAAATACTAGTGTTATTATTATTATTTTGACGAGAGACATCATTCTGTTCTTGACACGTTTTATTGTTATTGACCCTGTACATCTCTGACAATATTACATTAATGATCCTTTTTTTCTGTTTTAACGCTTAGAGACAGTATACATCTCTATAAGAACATTAGAATAATTATTAATTGTATTTGGATGCTCAGAGACATTATACATCTCTGGGGTACTAAATTAATATCATAAACTTATTGTTAATTCTGATACAGACCTTATATCGAATGTATTTGATAATATTTTACAATTTTGGATTTTTTTAGTTTTCATTTAGTGACATTTAGTTTGTTAACCATTTAGGTACTAATTGGTTAAAATCTGCAATTTTAAAATGATTATTGTGTAAGATTATTAATATTATATTGTAGAATACCATTTGACATGTAAAAGTGCCCTTGTGGCCTATTTGCAGAATAAATAATTGATTTTGATTTTTGATTTTGAAGCTTGCTGAGTGGCCTAAGTAAGGTACGAGATTAAAAAGCTTGACACTATTGTGAACAATACTTTTTGTACGAGTTCATTAAAATTAATTTTCTACGAGTCAACTGAACTAATTAAACAAACTCGATACTGTTGAAACGAAGTGCAGCCTATCGCTCGTACGCTTGTTGATATCTTAAAAGACATCAACGAGCGTACGACATCAAAGCGATTCTATTGGTCCAATTCATTACAGTTCAGTAAAGCAGCCACGTGATTGGTCGAATTTATTTTAGTTGTCTGGAGCGTATCGAAAAGTAGTTATTTCGATTGTTTCGACAGTAACATGGACTACAACTATGAAAAGAGTGACGTTGCAGTATTCTCTATGAAATCTTAATACACATATTTTAATCGTCGAGTACAAAAATATATTAACAGTTTCCTCACTTACGTTATGGGTTTAGAACGGTGAATGAGACACATTTTAAACATCCGTGGTAAATTGACACTGGCAATGATATTGACAGCTGCAGCAGCTATATTAGTCATTGCCAGGGTCGGATATTAAAATATTGGAGTCAGATCAAGGAAATTGTCTCATTCGCCGTCCTAAACCCAAAACGTAAGTGAGGAAAATGTTCATATTTTTCAAAAATAATTGACGCTGCTGAAAAGTCTGCAACTTTTTTCTGGGTCTAAGGAAGGTTATTCCTATGACCAAAAGAAAACCAGGCACTTCTAAAATGTTCATCCATTCCCCGTTACCTCTGACGAAAATGGTGTCCCTACGCGCCTTCCCATCGTACAGATGCACGTGTCCCGAGGCCAGCGATACCGCGACCAGCGTGGCGCCGAGGTGCGATATCGCCACCAGCGATATCGCAATCGGCCGGTGCTCCAGGTTAAGTGACCACTGCTTTTTGCCCTGGAAGTATTCATTCATTCATTCATTTATATCTTGATAAAATATTGTATTTTACATGTCAACTTAAAATATAATGATTTACACATCAACATATTAGGATATTGTTGGTACACTCGACGTCAAAGACATGGGTAAACTTGAGTTGGGCGAATTGCGTCAAAGTAGTAAATTTAAAAAGCAACTCTAATATCGTCCAAGTAGATTCCAATTCCTATAACAGTTTTATTAACCGTCGTCCGTATCAAATATTCTCAACCGTACCTAAATATATCGCCTCATTGGAAAAGTGCAAAAGTGTAAACGGTTTTTTTGCCTCGAATAAATGTTTCTTTCTTTCTTTTTTAAACATATCTAAGACGTCGACTGTAGGTACTTTTGAGCTTTCACATTTAAAGTGTGACTAAAATTGGTTTCCCACGACGATACCATAGGTAAGTAGTAAATATTTAGAAAGATGTTCAGAAAGCACAAAGTTACAACTCTAAGTACTAAGTAGAGTCATTTAAGAAAAAAACGCTGAAAATATCAGTGTCAATCTCAGAGCATAGAATACTAGAGAGAAGACAAGCCGCCGGCGGCCGTGTCGCAGCTATATGCTCAATGGGCATACACTGCCATACTGTGCACGCGTGCTGATCGCAGAGATTATTACGTTTTTTCCCAAAATGCCTGATATGATGCGCGTTTATTGTCAAATAAGCGTGTAGGTATACAAGTGTGTGTGTGTTTTAGATGTGTGCGTGCTTTGTCTTGTCAATTACTTGGGCGTTGTGTGGGTTAATGTACTTGCGACAGGCTCACTCTATACAAATCGGCCTCCATGTCCGATCTCCTTATATTCATACATCTGTGGTGTCAATAGTCCCAATTGTTTGCATTTAATTTGGATGTCAAGTTTTTATAGTGATTGGTTCAAACTGGGTGTTATTTACCGCATATCATTAAATTACGTAGGTATCACTAAACAAAGGTAGGAAAACTTTGGTTAATTAAAAATGGGGTGACATTGACCCCGACCAATGTGACCCCATTTAACATACTCATACCTTCTTGCTGAAGCATGTGAGCGTGTTATCGGCGCATATAGCCACTACGCTGTTGTCGGCCGGCATTACCTCGATGGCTATGATATGCTCCTCTGTGTTGAATATAACTTTTCCTTCACTCCATCCCCTTTTCAGTAGGCACACTGATTTCTCTCTGAAATACGTACAATCATCTGTTAGTTGAATCCTAACTCCCTTGACTCCGACGGGTAGGTACCAAAAAAAAAAGAAACAAAAAAAAAAAAGGTACCACATAAATGAAAAAAAAAACAATTATGATTTTGGTCCCTCGGGTCTGGCAAAAATGGCTTCGGTTGGTTCTCATATTACAATAAATAACGTTACCATTTTTCTTCGTAAAAATCGAAAACAAATTTCCAGATCGTGTGGTGGCCATAATACCTACTAACACGAGCAAGGCACTTAAAATATCTGAACAGGCAATCAAATAAATAGGTAAATAAATAAATATTCTCGGACAATCTTACACATATTAACCTAGTCCCAAACTAAGCAAAGCGTGTACTATGGGTACTAGACGACGTTATACATACTTATATAGAGAAATAAATAGGTACTTAATAAATACATAGAAAACAATTATGACTCAGGGACAAATATTCGTGCTCATCACACAAATAAATGCCCTTACCGGGATTCGAACCCAGGACCTCTTGCTTCGTAGGTAGGGTCACTATCAAGTTGATAGTATCAATTAGGCTAAAGCGGTCGTCAATTCAAAAATCAAAGGCGCATTTTTACAGATTTTATAGAAAATAATGTGGAATAGAAGCGAATTGAGTTTTAGGTGAGCAAATAAAACTATTAAATCGTGAATAAAGCATACCTAGTGGTAGTGCATGTGCCATATTCATTGATTTCACCTCGTTGCCACTGTGATCCTGTATTCTACGCTGTACAGCCCCGTCGCCACCATTTGGTATGGAGTCTTCTTGACGTTACACAACTTTGCCTGCATCCATACAAAACAAATGTTACGAAGAAATTCTTTCACCGCTGTATAACTTTTCAGACTCGGAGTACACAGCTAGAGTAGAGGGGTCAAATAAAGTGTAATGTGAGATAAACAATAAGAGTTCCGAAGTCCTAGTTCTTCAACTTGTGGTTTTATTTCAGGTTTCCACCACCAGGTTACCAGAGGGCGGTACTCAAGGTAATGACCAAGAAGCCCTACCAATATCCAACGAACCAACTTCTTATCGAAACTCAGACGCTCTCGGTCCGCCAATTATTTATTTTTAAGGTTACCACAATTATGCACCGAAAGACGTCGAACTCTCCCAATTACGCGGTGCTTCAAAGCAAAAGGGTGTTCCGTGTTCCACAAGCGTTGTCGAAAACGTCCTTCGGACGCCGCTTTCCACAATTCCTGCACCCATTTATTTATAATAAAATATCGAAGCTAATCAATATTCAAAACTTATCTCACAAAGATATTCGGAATATCCTTAGAAAATGGCTGATCTCTCTTTCTTATAAGGTGACTAAAGACATGCTGAAACCCTTACAATAAATAACACATCATTACTCATGGACACACACAAACATTCACTCACACACAGACCAACACTCGCACACGTACAGAGCATCCCTCTAAAGTTTTAAATAAAGTAAAGTATTTAACTAGTTTCCCTAATACTAGCTTATTGTATTTTACTAATATACAGTCGACGCCAAAGATATGTTTGCGGTTTTCGCCTTATTACAATGGAATAAGGTGCAAAAGTGTAAGCATGTTTTTGGCGTCGACTGTACCTATGTTTAACTTCATACCTCTCACTGTATTTACCGCATCACGTTTGGTTTAAATTCTTCTGGAAATACAGTTCTCACGACACAGGCTCGACCTAGTGTGAGGACTATATTAGCAACTCTAATGTTAAAAATCTTAAGCTAAGCTCTTTATAATTATTCCTGTTTGTAACTCACTAGGTAAATAAATAATAAAATAATAATAAATATTTGCGGACAATCTTACACAAATCAACCTAGTCCCAAACTAAGCAAAGCTTGTACTATGGGTACTAGACGACGATATAGATACTTATATAGAGAAATAAATACTTAAATACATAGAAAACATCCATGACTCAGGAACATATATTCGTGCTCATCACACAAATAAATGCCCTTACCGGGATTTGAACCCAGGACCTCTTGCTTCGTAGGCAGGGTCACTACCAACTAGGCTAAAGCGGTCGTCAAAATACATTTTGTATTTTGTATTTTTGTTTTCAATTTGGCCGCGTTGCCAAGGGGAAAGCAGCAGGCAGCATACGAACGACAGTCGTGTACATTCTAAAATTCAGTCTTCCATAACCAGCACTGGAGCCATCTTCATATCAACATCACATCAAGTGATTTCCAGGAGAACCATCACTAGTCAGTCTAAGTAGTGTTCCAGGTTTTCCAGCTGTTGATCTAGTCTAAGGTCATATTTATCTGAGACAGCTGGGTGAACATCGGCGAGCCTAGTAGCAGCACTAGCAGCTCTTGCGACTATTCCAGGTATTCCAGCTGTTGGTCAATGCAATGTTTACCTGTGTCAGCTGGGTAAACATCTGCGACTCCAGCACAAACACGTCTCCATCCTCTGTCCCGACCACCAGGCACCCGGCTGCATGCTTATCCACCGAAGCCACCTTCATACCAACAGCACAGGTGATCTCCGGGAGAACCATCGCTGGCAGTTCTGGCGACTGTTCCAGGTATTCCAGCTGTTGGTCTAAGGTCATGTTGAGGAAGTTTTGGGACTGCTGGCTGATCGTCTTCTCTGGGAAGTGTTTGAGACTATTGGTATAGTTTGTAATCGAGTCGGCATTCTGGTTTACTGGGTCGTGGAGCTGAAAAGAAAATTTATTGTGCTAGTCCAATTTGGGTAGTAAAAATAGGTTACAGACAAAAATAAATGAAACAAGCTTTTATTGCTAAATGTTTATCATATCAGCCGAAAGACGTCCACTGCTGGACATAGGCCTCCCCCAAAGAGTGCCAAAATGACCGGTCCTGCGCGACCCGCATCCAGCGGACTCCCGCGACCTTTACCAGGTCATCAGTCCACCTTGTGGGATGCCTACCCACGCCTCGCCTTCCGGTACGTGGTCGCCACTCGAGACCCTTTCCGCCCCAACGGCCATCGGTTCTACGTGCAATGTGCCCCGCCCACTGCCACTTAAGTTTAGCGATTTGGAGGGCTATATTGCTAACTGTCATAACATAACTACTCTAAAGAACCCAAACATGATTGAGTTGTGTTATTGTATTACAGTTTCTTTGGAAAAAATAAGCTATTAATGGTTAATAAAAAGACTTCATGTACATGTTGTACCAGCGCCACTTTCCTTATCGCGTGATGTGTTATCACTGTGCTTAAGACAGTCGTATTAGCCCGGCAGTGACTTTCCCCAGGATGCTTTAAGGATACGCGGGCAAAGGGTGTAAAGAGCCTTGCCTTTATACCACATATTATATTTTCAGCAATGTTGTATGCAATGAATGATATTTATACATATGTTGAAATATAACAAAATGTACACTAACCTGTTTCCAAATCTCAATTTCACTAGCATTAAGCTCAACACTAGGCAGATAGTACTTGTAGAACAACTTCATGTTCCTATAAATATAGATGCAGGAGCTGAAGGCAACGGCAATGACCGGTATACTACGGGGCACATTGCCGTTTGTGTAGAGCCCAACTACTGTGAGCGGGAGGTCTGGGAGCACCATGTCGGACACCTGGGTTACGCCTTGGAAGATCTGGAATTTGATGATTTATGTTTGTATTAATTCTGTACTTAGTAAAGGATACTGTTGTTTGAATAAGTCATGTATTGGGATTAGGATGAAATACCTATATTATATGCTGCTCACATCCGAGAGAACTGTGACTAGTTATTAACAACAATTCCATACTTAGTTTGACTATGTTAAACAAATTAAAGTATTGCAAATATAGGTAACAGAATTTACTTACAAACTTCAGTATCGTCATAAACTAACCACCATAAGGCATGCCTTATGATACACCACCGGCACCGGTGGTGCTTATGGTAACTATACAACAAGTTGTATAGTTATATATAGGTACATAGTTATATTACTTATCTATATCATCATAAATCCTAGCGTTATTCCCAGTTGTGCCCTAAAGGAGTTCGGGGTCCGCTTTGACACCTAATCCCAAGCTTTGGCATAGGTACTAGTTTTTACTAAAGTGACTGCCATCTGACCTTCCAACCCAGTGGGAAAACTAGACCTTATTGGGATTAGACCGGTTTCCTCACGAAGTATCCTTCACCGAAAAGCTAACGGTAAATAATCCATACATAAGTTCCGAAAAACTCATTGGTACGAGCCGGGATACAAACCCACGACCACCGCTTGACAGCCGCATGCCTGAACCACTAGGCTACCATAGCTTATCTATTTGTAATATTATATTATTATACTATAAATATGTTTCTACACAGAAAACATTAAAAACTCAAGAGCACACTTTCTTGTTGATCACACAACTACTAAAGGCGGCGTCTTTCCTGATTAGGATGAGGAGAAGCCCAAACAGCATTTTGAAAATGATTGCTGATCATGTTTGTTGCCCCATATTGGCGCACATAGTTACTTTAGTTAAATGAAATTTAGTTTTTAAGTTCTAACATAGCTTTTAAGTTTTATTGTTTCCAGTGCATACTAACAAAATTGAGATCCTTGTTATCTTGAATAAATGAAATTGAATGAGCTAACCCGTTCAATAATGTATAAATGATGAATTTTTAATACTGATATCAATGTTCCTTTACCCTCAGTTTGGATCCCTCGTCCTCCCGGCCCAGGTCTCCAAGCAGCAGTCTGTACTCGTTATCATTATGCAAATCCACCAGACACAAGTTGGACGGCAACGCGTTCAGGTCCACGTCGTCCGTACCCACTTCCACGTCAAGCCAGCGGCTCATACTGCTCATGATTAATTCATAAGTGTTACGTTTTTAATATTCAACCTCGATTGATGTTTACGTCCCGTCGCCATAGCGACGAATGGTTTGACGTTTGGCTGAGTAAGTTGCCATATACTATTTATAAAATACCCTCATTCTACCAATTCTGAGTCTGGCCAGCAAGTCGTGTGACAATAACAACTCATTTCAAAATTTATGGCAACAATTTTATCTGTGAAGCTGCCAGTGATAAGTCTTATTAAGCCTGAATCACCCTGGTGCGGCCTGCGGTGGCGGTCAATAGTAAACTTGACATAAACTGTGAACATTTATGTCAAGTTTACTATTGACTGCCACCGCAGGCCGCAACAGTGTGATTCAGGCCTTAAGCCTCTCACAGACTGTTTGTGACTAGGTTAACTTATAGCAGCTCTGCATTTCGTGTTACCAGGATGGGTTTAATTTTTCAAAATTGCTGCATTTACTGTGACCCATCTCGCTGGTCAGATTACTTTTTGACATTGTGGCCATCTTGTGAAGAATTAACAACATGAAGAATATTTTAAGGTCAACTCATTAAAAAAAGAAAAAAGCTTTAAAGTCAGTGGCGGTTAGAATTACATAAATTTCCGGGTACTCTGAGAATATATCGCTGCTGGCAACCCAGAGTCTGTCAAAAGACAGGACATCCACTACTACTGTCACAAGTTGGGTCTAGTCCGTAATGACCTCGATGAAACATGTTATTACATAATTATCGTTAAATTTCAATTAAATGGTTCATTATTAATGATTCCCATTGGTGTATTTTTATAACTGATGTAGATGTTAACATTATACATAAACGAAATGTTTTATTTTTAAAATATTGAATTAGTACAAAGAGTACTGGATATTGATTGTATGATTTGGATTTAAAACACGTATTCTAGCGATTTGACAGTGACAGACTAGCTGACAGTTTTAAGTTGTTCTGGTTTTTGATTTGTTATGTTTGTTTGTTGTTCTCAAGATGCTGTGTTAAAAAAGTTTTTCAAGTCGTAGGTATTAATTAACTATCCTTATTTATTGTAAATTTGACGTGAAGTGCTCCTGTTCCTTCGCACCTGATTCTGGTAAGTCCCTATTTCCTTAAAAAACTGTCATTCATTCATTCAAGTGCTTAATACAATTAAAAAAAAATAACTACCCCCCATTGTAGCACATGCGAACTTTGAAGAAGTAGGATAAATTAATGTTCAATTTAATATATCTACTATTCTATTTCACACTGTTATCATCACCATCAGACTAGCAGTGTTTTTCAACCTTTTTCATGGCGCGACCTCCCTAGAGTAAGAATGCAAGCAGCCGCGACCCCCCGGGGGGTCGCGACCCACAGGTTGAAAAACACTGGACTAGAAGACTCAGTGGCCATAGGAGGGGCTACCTAAATCCTATACTATTAAACAAGCAATATTTGTATATATATATATATATATATTTGCAATCACGTTCTCGGAAACGGCTCTAACGATTTCGATGAAATTTGGAATGTACTTAGGTGTTTAAGGAGGCGAGAAATCGATTTAGATAGGTCTCATGTCCAGGAAAATTCGTTTTCACTATATTTTCTCCATTTTCATCCGAGCGGAGCTCGGTCGCCCAGGGACTCACAGTTAAATGCCCTTAATTGTAACCCATGAAATGGCATTTGCCCAAAACTTTATCACCACAACTAGTACACTTATATAGGTTTTGACTGGCTGTATATTTCAAAAAATATATAGTCCTCTGGTTCCAAACTATACTAATCTGAATCTAAATTGGCCCTGCTTAATTAATTAATATACATAGCCTAGTATGAATAATATTATCTTCCTGAGACCCAAAAATAAAAAGAGTGGAAGGGCAAGTTGGAAGGGGAAGACCTAGGCGAACTTTTTCCGATCAAATTGGAGAAATCTTACAAAAAGGCCAGGTCAAAAGTACCCTAAACCGACGAGCATGTATGAGAAATGTTATGAAAGTGAGTGAAGCGAAAGTGGTTTGTCAGGATCGTAGCAAATGGAGATCCGTGATCTCTGCCTACCCCTCTGGGAAAGAGGCGTGATTGTATGTATGTATGTATAATACCGCAAGCGTCTCTGTTTGAGAATAGCAGTCAAACTGCTGCTGCTTGCTGAAGATAGAGATGGATGGCGCAAACGCGTTGTGGACGGCAGAGCGTTGTGCGATGGAACCTGGTTCGAGACACTGGCCAATAGAAGGTTGCAACTTAGACAACAAGCTGAAACTAGAGCCCCTGGCACGAATTTCGTCTTCCAGAAATGTGAAAGATCATGCCGGTCGCGTATTGGCCTATACAGTCACCAAAAACGATGTATCCAGGGCAATGTTTAAATCGTCTGGAATAGACGCAAAAGCAAGTGATGATGATGTATAATACAATGTGACCGTTATTATATTTGCCATGTAACTTCTAGTAGGGGGAAAAAGTGATGCCATACTTGAAATACTTATTTATACGGCACGTTTTCAAAATACGACTTTACAATATGTAATAGTAGTTTATGTGACTGTACATAATGAAGGGCATTAAAAATGAGTGTGGGTTTATGAAACGAGCCGAAGGCGAGTTTCATAATAACATCACATGAGTACATACACTACTTTATCTTTCCACATATCATAAGCCTCCATGATGCATTCAAGAGCCGCTTATTATGACCGGCATCGCAGCGTTGTTTTCTGGCAGCTGTCATAGTTTATTTTTTTAATTCAGAGACAAACTAGAGTCGGATCCAACTAATCCAACTCTCATACCGTTCGATATCTTACTTACGTGCGACATTTGTCAAATTTGTATGCAAATTGACAGTTCGTTTCGAACTAAACGTCATCTCGACAGATATTAGAATAGAGGTTAAATCAAATTCATTGTTTTTCAGGGACGTTCGAAATTTGAATGAAATAATATTATCGAAATCGATGTTATTATTTAGCAATAATAACATTTTCACAGATAAGAAATTTGTTCTAACAAAACTGTCTATTTTTATGGTGGTCATAATGTGCGGTTCTTGAACGCATCATGGAGGGTTTATGATATTTGAATAGATAAAATCATTTTTTACATCAGCATAGCATCATTGTATTCTGTTAGTTTGGATACAATTCTACCTAAAAAAATATACCACATAGCATCTGGTTATAAAACGAGATTGCCGCCACTTACGTGTTTGTAATTTTGTATTTATGTTCTTTGAACCTCAAACTTACAGGAAACATTACTGGTACAAATCATTTAAAATACGCATAACTCTTACAATTTTGAAAAAAATATTGTACCTTTTCGCCACCTCCCACATGTATGCATTATCAGACTTCTATTTATGATCATACAAAGAACTGGTTAAAAAAAAATATAGGTATCAAAATAATGCGAGTGCCGTATTGCTTCGGGGCAGTATATTGTCCTACACTACCAAAACGTAATATCTAGAATATCAGTGACATTAAATTTGAACCTTAATACTATGACGATACCGTTTGTTTTTCAACATGAATGTTGTAGTGGCACGTGCTTACTCGGTAGCTAGCGGCTTTGCGATAATAGAGACAAAGGCCTTTGTTCGAAAGATTAGGGCTCGGAGCGAAAAGTTCACCTGAGAAGAGTCGTACTATACAAATCAGTTAGCACAAAAAAAATTGCGACTTTGCTGCGGTATTGTGGCCATTTGGAACCGTCGGAAAAGTATGGCATGGTATTTTATCGTTTAAAATAATAAATTATCGTTTTAAATAATAAATTCTCTTAAGAAGTCACGGCTGCGGCTGTTCAATCTGTTTAACGCTCGGATTGCACGTTTTTGTAAACAAAATAGTGTCAACATCGTACATAATGAATGATACATACTGATTGCATGTCAACGTGATAGGTAATGAATGTAATGATTCTATACCAACCACATTGACATACGATCAGTACACGATACAGTTTGAAAGTGGTATTTCAGCATAGCTCCGTAGTATATAAGCACCTGGTAATACAAATAACTTCTGGATGACTCATATCCCTAACGGCATTTACCTAGGAACCTGTCCCTTCGCTGTATAGTGAATTATCGCAAACCAAATGGTCGTATAAACGCCCGATTGGTGTACATTCATAGGCCATTTGGAAGTAGAGAGATTGGCGGGAGTTGCAATGTAATAAAGTCCAACGCGACGTAGGTACGACGAATATTCATAGGCGTTTTGGTGTTAATGGTAGGTTTGCTCCGCAGATATATGTCTAAATAGACGACGCACGCGCTACCAAGTCTATGAACTTTTGAGTGACGTAGGTATGAGCTCGGCCATGTGCGTCACTAAGATTATGGACGGTTAAAGCCTGAATCGCACCGGTGCGGCCTGCGGTGGCGGTGAATAGTAAACTTGACAGTTAATGTCAAAATTACTATTGAGGCTTAACTCATTAAAATTAATTTTTATTTTGATGTCGATTTAAATAAAAATCTAGAAAGCTAAATGAGAAAAAAAAGAAAAAGCTATTTGGATACCTACCGTTCTACAACCACTCTTTATCTTCTTCTTTAACTTAAGCGTAGCACTCTTGTCGGTGAAGCAATCGCCAGCCGTTTCCGTCCTCTGCCATTTCTTTTACTTTCTGGTAAGACCCAACTTTAACTTTCTCCTTTATTTCTTCGAGATAGTTTTTTCTTGGCCTTCCCCTGCAATCCTTCAATCTTCCCTTCCATAATATTCTTAAAGAAAAGGTCGTGTCTTAGCAGATGTCCTATCATTACTCCTGTTCGTTTTTTCTATTTCTGATAATATGGTGTTCTTTTCGTTGATTTCCACTCTTTATCTAACCTTGAAAAATAATTTAGAGAGTTAGTTAGTTGTATGTTCCTAAGAAAGCGAGGTAGACAATCCGTCTCTTTCTAATTTGAACACTTAGAAAGAGGCGGCTAGACTCGCTGCGACACAGCTCGCGGGCCGTCCTGTGATAGCCGTGCACGTGCAGTTATTATTGCGTATGGTTGATCTAAAGATTCTAAAGCATATATATTTTCTCTACATATGTTTAAAGGTACCTACATAAATATACGTCTGTTGTGGTTTGGTCTCGTTTTATTTTATTCCGGTCTAGAGGAAATAACCGCCAACGCTGACTCACTAACTAGTCTGTTTGATTATGAACAAGCCTTTACTTGCGATGCTCAATGCTGCGGTCGGCCATGTTCATGTTTGAGGATCAGGTGTCTTGCAAATAGGAATATGTGTTCCTTATTTGCACTAACGAATAAGTTTGAGGAACGTATGCCAATAAGTAATTAATTCCCTATTTACCTGAATTTTCGTACATGACGGGAATAAGTTTTTCGAGATGTCAAATTGAAGAAATTTCCAAGTTGAAGTGTCTTCAAGTTTATCTCGACTTGTCTACTTATTCCCGCCATCAACCGATTTAATCTTATCATCCAACTCTATTTAACGACACAATTTTTCGCTAATAGTTTTACGGAGAAGCTCGTAGTGTAGTAACACTAGTAACAAACAATAAGATATTTTTGAAATCGATCCACATACGAGGGAGCGCCGAGGCCCGAGGTAACAACAGACCATCAGTCGAATGGATCATGTTGTACATAGCCTCAGGAGTCAAAAATACACGGTACCAAAATGGCACAATGAGTTTAGTTTTAGCCTATCTTTATATTAGGTATTTAACATTTATGCCGAAATTCTAGACGTCTTATTAGAAGCCATAAAACAAATCGCTTTGCTGGTTCAATGTTGTCTTAACTTCAAATCTTTACGCTATAATAAACCTTACTTCGATAACGTTAGCGGTGGTTTTGCTTGAGACATAGAGGATATTTATCTAAATATTGAATTAGCAGGTACGCATGTGATGGTATCAGAGTACCCAAGGCGAGACAATGGGAAAGCGGCCTCGATATCTCCCGGTTGCGAAACGACCTTGCTACTGTTTGTTTTCAGATATTTGCATGATGATTGAATTTAGATGACAAAAGACATGACATTGATTCGTGTGTGTGTGTAAGAACGCATCTGTAGACGCTCTTATCGTAATGTAAATGAAGTCACATTTTGATCACGTAGCAGGATGACATTGACCGCATTAGATGAGGTTTCCAAAATTGTTCTTCGAAATCAAGGAAGACTCAACAGTGGCAGTACTGGATCCTTTAGTATATTTATTTGAATACCTCATAGCCATTTTCAACGATGCCAAATTCTCAATACTACTTACCTTCTAGGTCGTAAAGTCACATTGCAGTCGCAATACCACTCGTGCCAGCGCCAGGCCTGTCCCACTTCCCACTGGCTAGTTATGTATTAGTTAACTCAGCAGTCGCGCACCCCCAAGCATACAATTTACCCGATCGATGTTACCACGACCGGGGAAAAGAAAAACTATCAACATTTAGGTCCAATAAGATCTAGTTTCCCTTTTGGGTTCAAAAGTCAAGTCGCTTAACATAATCTTACCAATGACGCGCCTGCTGGTAAATACTTAGCGTCAAATGAGTGCAAAACATGAATAACAGATTATCGGACTTCCTGTGCCTATAAAATGCTCACGCTTTCCTCACATTGACGGCGTCTGATTCCAGGTGAAAGTAATTTTCTAATCCCTAAATAGGATCTCGAGCCCTATCTAGGTACACTATTGCAGAACAGCTGGGCAATTCATGGAGCATAGCGCCTGCTGCCTGTGACCGAACCAGTATACTTCTGATCTTCGATTGCATATGGTTGTTTCATCTAGGGCTCTGTGTTGGATGCTGTCCTGGCGGGTGAAAGTCGTGTCGTGAAGGGCTTGCTAAAACCAGGTAGGACAGATAAGATCGCGTCGCCTTTCCGTCTTGGTCACGGACCATTCCCGATTTACGATCACTCAACTGTTACCGGTAATAATGGGACGTTGATTCGTTCGGTGTTGCCAGTTTCAGATATTTTGCGATCGTATTTCATGCCCAAATCTACTGAACAGATAGTGTCTATGTGTGTAGACACCAATAGTCACCAATGTGTGTAGACACCTTGGTGACTAGTTATAAAGTCGGTGACTATTCCCTTTTAGCCCCCAGAGAAAATACATACATAAATACACTTCTTCTTCCCAGAGTTACTCACGCGCAATATGCAAGTACAAGAGGTGCATCTGGAGATTGAGGTCTTTGTGTAGGTTATGAACTCATTTCCGAATCTTGAAGCAACAAGATGTGACATTGTCTTCAAAAAAATCGAATGAACATTTGTATCGATTAGTATAAGGGTGAATAACCACCGGAATTTTTTGACGCTGTGTTGTCATATATTTGCCATCTAAGTATTTGTCAAGCATGCGAGGCATCAAATATATTAAATACTTCTTCAAATCATATCTTCAGATCAAATCTAATGTAGGATACGTAACTCATGTAATAATTACATCCGCCAATCTACAGCTATTGTCATCGATGTTCATTTAAGACCTAGAAAATGTTCTCAGGTCTTATAAACATTGAATTCGTTACAAAACGATAGGCATGTCGAAATGAAATCAATTCGCCGGCAAATTGGTTGCAAATGTGCTCAATGGCTTGCGCCCGCGGCGACGGAAATGACATCTGCAGAACATTATACAACTCGTTACTTTTTGTGCTCGTGCATGGAAGCAAGTAGAGCAACTTCCTTTGCTGTTGAGACAGGTGTAACAATCATAAAATGAGGGTTTTCATGACAGTGTTTGTCTCTAAAAGCCTACTCAGGCGTAAGCCCTATTTTACTTGAAGCAGCATTATACAGCATATCCACAAGTAAGAGTATCCTGCAAATAAAAGTGGAGTTGTGATTGTTTTACAAATAAAACTATAAAAACCGGCCAAGAGCGTGCCGGGCCACGCTCAGTGTAGGGTTCCGTAGTTTTTCGTCCGTCACAGTAAGTGTGTGAAATTATTTTGTAATTTTTTTCAAAAACTATTTAACCTATCAAGTTCAAAATAATTTTCCTAGAAAGTTTTTATAAAGTTCTACTTTTGAGATTTTTTTCGTATTTTTTTAATACTCATGGTTCAAAAGTTAGAGGGGGAGGACACATTTTTTTTTACTTCTGGAGCGATTATCTCCGAAAATATTAACATTATCAAAAAATGATTTTAGCAAACCCTTATTCATTTTTAAATACCTATCCAACAATATATCACACGTTAGGGTTGAAATGAAAAAAAAAACACTTCCCACGTTACGTATATGGTACCCTAATAAATAAATAAAATCACTTTTTATTCTACCACTTTGTCGGCGTGATTGATATACATATTAGTACCGAATTTCAGCTTTCTAGTGCTAACGGTTACTGAGATTATCCGCGGACGGACGGACAGACAAAGCGAAACTATAAGGGTTCCTAGTCGACTTCTTCTTCTTTGTCTGCCATACCCTATCGGGCGTCGGTGACCACCTTTGCAAAGTCTGTCCTATTCTTGGCCAGTCTTGCGAGCGTGGCCGCGTCCTTGATGTCCGTCCATTTTTTGATATTATCGAGCCAGTTCATCCTCCTTCTTCCTAGTCGACTACGGAACCCTAAAAATGCAAGTTGTTTTACAAGTTTAATAGCTTAATTAGATTTGATTGCCGGCTAATCTAACAACAAATACTACAACACAACACGTTTTTACGTCATAGACTTCTGTACCTATCAAAATAATTATTTCAGAGATATTCCAGAAAAAAGTACATGATGATATATTATTTGTTGGTCGGTAGGTCGGTACTGTGCTTTGAGGCTTAATTCCACAGATGTATGAATATATTAGGTCCTTACCTATGAAATTGGCGGTGTGTATGGAGAATTTTATGAAAACTGTGATTTTCATACATTGAATTTTGCGGATTATTCAGCAATGTCAAATTCAAAGCAAACTAAATTTTGGTAAGAATATAGAAAACTTTTAAGCTACTTTACACATATCTTCATTCCTTAAAAATAGTTCGCATCATAAAACTATACGTAATTGAAACACTTTAACCGGCAGCACATGAAAAGGGCGGTTTTCAAGCTTTAATTTGAAACACTAAATAAAAAATTCAAACCTATTTTTTGTATTTAAAACCTTTGTTACATAGTCTAACAATGAAATTAAAAAATAATTTGGAAGTTGCAATAGAAATGAATAAATTACGTACAAAATAATATCTGTGAAAAAACCGCCAATTTCATAGGTAAGGACCTAATAGTTAGTATTCTATGCTCTGAGCTTAATTCCCATTCAAATGGAGTTTAGTGCTCGAGTATTTCGATATGCACAGAGTAATAAGATTAATGTACCGGATGCCAGGTCAGATGAAGATTAAACCACGTAGTGTCGCATTCGTATTGCTGCTTAATGAGAGAAATTGTTTCAGCACAGGTTAATTACATGACCAAGAAAGTTAGAACAGGCTTTATTAATATCTACACGCTTTAGTATCTTGTCGTTTTAACATTAACAATGAGCTACAACCGAAGCTATCAAAGGAATTAAAGAGACAAGGTGACAACGTGTGCATATATTTGTGATTCTAAAACAATACCCGAGAAATTGAATTGTTCAGCATAAATTAGAACGATAATTCCCCAATGCCAGTGAACCGAGATCATTTAAATTTGAAGTAACTGTTGGAATAGTTGAGAGCAAGTGATGGGGTTTTTGCGGACATTTTGCAAGCGTTCGACAGGAAACCATCCGCAACAGGCAGCGATCATCGCATTCCTGCGATGTATCGAGATGTGAAATATAATAATTGCTGAAACAACCTCGCATCTAGATTAAAACTTCTTTTAGAATGTGTAGCTTGTCACATAGACGATACAGTTGAGATTGCAATACCACTAAGAAGCTAACTATGAGGTTGAGAAGGCAAGCTTTAGTATCCGTCATGCATTAGCGTTAAATTATGTTCAGTGAAGGCTTCTCGCTCTTACTTTTTCTAGTATTTATAGAGGAATTGTAATATCCGTGCGATTTAGATCATCGGATATTGTATAAAATAAGATGATAGAATAGAATAGTTTAAGTGTATAACTGTGTGTGTAAGTTGGACGTGGTTGGTGGATGATGTGATGAAATATAACGGTTTCATCATTCACGTTCAGGAGCAAATTAATATTTCGTCATTCTACGTTCAATTAATCAATCAATGTGTTTATGCAGCTGTTGGCTCTCCAAATATAAATAAATAATTAAATAATACACTTTGAAGGAGTAAAATAGCAAGTTTCTGGTGTGAAATATATCGGCGAATTACCGATACCGTAGCAAATCAGTCACCGCTTGACCATTCGCCACTCACTTCCGCTTGAGAAACAAATGAACCCCGTAAACTGCTGAGCAGCAGAGAAACCGTACAGCATTTCACGCATCAGATACGGTGACATTGAACTTGGGACTTGGCCGGAACATCTTTGTGTTAATAGTCCGTTTACCTTCAAGCCAACGTCCTCTGAGAGCATTAGGATGAGCTAGCAAATTTTGGGCTCATCATTTAATCGGATGGCGACTATTACGAGTCCGTTATGGATCATACTTTCGCGAGGACATTAGGCGGCTACCGTGAAATGCAAACTTCGTTCGATCGTATACTATACACGAACGCGGTTAGTGATACTGATACCACTATGAGAGAGTGATATATTGCAACGTCTGTGTCTTTGATTACTTCTGGAGTTCGCTTACGCTTCAATCATGTCGTTCCAGCCTTCCAGCGATACCTTGGACCTCCGACCGTAGTACTATTACTTATTCTGTGCTCCGACTCCAAATCTGCAATTGGAAAGAGTTAGCGCAGAACGTAGATAAATGGTGTCTCTCGTTCGGAGGGCAAGATTCATTTTGGGTCGCTGAGCCAACTTAGTAGTTAAGTAGCTATTTAGTATTTGATTACTGCATGTTTGTGTCTTCCTGACTCGAACATGAAGCAGTTAACTTGTGTCTAAATTACTTATAATGTCGGACGGAACTTAGATCTAATATGTTAACTACATAGCACTAAGTTACTTTGGCAACAAGAAGTGTCTAATTAGCGATAGCACTGCGGATGAAATCTGACGGCCTTGGCCCGGAAAGCAGTGCGTGATGTTGTATAGGCAATCCTGACACTAGTAATTATAACAACCAGAATAATGTATATCTCGCGTTGCATATTAAGGGGGTATATTGGGGAGCAACACCGCCGGTACGCCATCGAGCCCACGAAACCGCCAATGGAGCACTTCAAAGTCCGCGGTCTAAAAACCGGCGGTTTGGCTCGCTGGCTGCTGGCTGGTGCATGCTTGAAATGACTGAGAGTCGACTGTTTAGCTCGCCAATGGATCACTCGAGCTAACGAGCTAGCGATTTATACCGTTGGCTCGCCGGCTCGAAAATGGATCACCCCCTTTATTGCTACACACGGTACCAATTAAGTTTGAACACTAAGTATACTACCTAGGACTTGAATATAAACATCAAGAAAAAATGCCCCAATAAAAATTTGGCCTCTAGACGCCATTCTTCACGTACGAAAGTGACACGCCAAATATTTTTGCATAAGAGTGAGAATAATATGAACCTTAGTTGAAAGCAGGAAAGAAACTTTGGCAGCGCACGCCGCAACACTTAAATTTTCTCTTGGTCTTGGCACCGTGGGCACCATAACACGCAACACTTTTAGGTGTTCTTGGCTTCCACAGGGTTAAGATTAGCTTTGCTTTTGCTTTATGCTTGAACCTCATTTGTAGATGGAATAAGTACAACCTAACTCATTTTCCTTTCTCATGTCCCACATATACCTACTACTAGGTTTTTACGGTTTACATAGCGTACGTTTTTTTACTAAGTTTTCGGATAGGTAGATTAGTATTTGTCTGCCCATCAGTAATGGCAATAATACTATATCTACATAAAGGCAAAGTAGGTACGTGGGTCAATCAACTTTTTCACCCACACTTTTTCTGTCTCCTGTGTTACTTTTTACAAACTTTAAAATCAATCTATTTCAAACCTGTGTATCAATCCAATTAAAATCTGTGGCATATCGTAACGCTGGTGTAAACCATCGTTATACACAATTGGGTACCTGGTTTATATCAGTTTCTCTAACAAACATGACAGTTCTGTATCTTGCGTTACCGGACAAAATACTGTGGGTCCAAAAGTTGATTGGCCCACGTACTAGTAATGTTTACGTCTGGCAAGTAATTAATTTGTCAAGTAATGATAAACTACTCACCGTATTGTTAATGCATTTGATACGAGCTGATTTATTTAGATGACCTCTTACTCGTATCATGTTGATGATGTTGACTTGTCAAGGCCGGGACAGGTTGTTAACATTATAGTTAACATATGTTATAATGACAAGAACATCATTGGTCTTATTTTAAAGAAATACCGGAAATTAATATCTTTTTTGTCTGTTTGTGTTAGTCTTTTTTTTATTTCTTAGCATTTACAGAAAAAAAAACGTCATTAAACGGCAAACGTGCTTGAAGATGCGTCGAGATCCCGCGGTGCTCCAAAGTAGAACCGGGATGAGTATAATAATTAATTAACTTAGAAGTTTGATTTTTTCACAGCTTCAAGGGATTGTAGACCTGAGCATATAGTTTTAAATTTCAACTCGATAGCTCCACGCGTTCTCGATATAAAGGGTCTTGACACACGGACAGACAAACGGACAACAAAGTGATCCTATAAGGGTTATTCCTAAAAATAAATATTAGATAATATCAGAAGACTATATTACACAAGTCCTCGAGCAACAAGGAAGGGAGTAGGTAGGCATTCGCACCATTTCCCCTCTGTCGAAGTAAGTACAAGCCCAAGTGGGCATGATTCGTACACAAAAATTGATGAGTGCGCAAGTTTTTTCGGTGTATTGTGTCATTTTTGATGTATTAGAATAGTGTCATCATTATAGCAAATCCCCCCCCCCCCCCCTAACGTGCATATAAAACAAATGCAATGTATATGGAGGCTCCACGCCCCGCTCGGCGTGGATCCGTACACTCGGGCCGTAAACTAAGGCTTGTGTTACGGGTACTAGCTAACGACATATTTAATAGATATAAATACTTACATAGATAACATCCAAACTCAGGATTTGAACCCAAGACCTTCCAAAAGCATTTCCTACCCTTAAAAACAAGCATCCAGTGCCCTAGAGAGATACAATTAGAGAAGGCTGCCGAATGTATCAATCTGTCAGGCGAAATGCATGGAGGGAAATGGCGCTCGCTCACGAGCCTCACGACCGCCATTTTACGGACCGACTAGGAAGAAATTCCTTTGAACACCATAAAACTATGGCCCTCATTAAACCTTTCAACATGCAATAATTACACGGCTAATCAGACGTTAGGACAATGAGTTCACGTTAGAAACGGTATTCCACGGCACACCGACACAGCTTATCGTAGCGGCCATCGCAACTGCGGATGGTGATGTGGACGTGATAACATCTCGCGTATCCGACCTTCTTCGTTGGAAAATCAACCGTAGAGGTACAGAGACATACTCCGGACGACTATGCATCAAAATCCGTTCATCGATACTTTACATACCAGAAAATAGTGATTCTAGTGAACTAGATCTTGGCGATGCGATGTCGCGGTGACGGATGCATCGGATCGTAGTGATGTCATTTGGACACAATCAAGACAGGGTAATTATTTTAAGAGCAAACTCTTGCGCATATGCAAAATAAAATATGTTTAAAAGAAAACTAACATTGTAGACATTTTAGTACGTTTGCGACTTTGAGATTTATAAAAGTATGATTATATAGGAAAGGACATCTTTGTCAAAAGAAGACGAACGAAAAAACTACTAATGTTAGAGAGCTGATTTTTGCACAGTTGGTTACTTTTATAACGTGGGCTGGGATTAAAAAGGATTTTTCGAAATTCTACACCTAAAGGGGTTAAATAGGGGTTCAAAGTTTGTATCGAGGGCAATAATTTTTCTAAGACGGTAAAATGTTCTATGCGGACGAAGTCGCAGGCAACAGCTAGTTAGTCATCAACGTCTAACAAAACAATTTTAGTTTGTCCTTTATCTGTCACATAAACATATTTTTTTAAGAAAGGGCCGAGCAGATTCTAGCCAACAGAGGTTTGTTAAATTTTACGATTAATGGGTTTACTTAATTTTAACCCTATTTTTCAGTTCTTCAGTCTTCAGAAGATGACTTTAATATTAAGAAAACGTTTCATAATGCGCATCTTGTATGTCTTCCCTCTATTGTCTTCAATGCCGTGGCCGCAACTGTTTAATATTTGTATACATACACTCGTTGAGTGGACAGCCAACATCTTAATATAACTTATGGCATCACTTATCAGACACATTAACGGACAAATACGCCGCTAATTACCTAGCGCTTACTGTTTCTCAAACATAGCAAGTGAAAACCAAACAGTCACTTCGCCTCGCCCATCACGATTTTAACATCAAAGAATACAGATAACTATGGAGAGTTTATACACCAGGCAAAGAATATCATAAAACACTATCTTTTACAGTCAAAAGCATACCTTATCCTCATCCAAGAAGGGGTAAATTCTCTTGAAAACAATTCTTATTATATTTCTTTTTGTAGTGGTTTGTTCATTTCTTATGTATGTGATGCGATCGGCGTTCGATCGCCCGGCAAATTGGCTGCGCACACGCCGGATGTCTGCGCATTGGAAGTGTTCCTGTGGCGCGGCGCGGCGCTCCTTGAAACTATCGTCTATCTCCAGTATCTTCCAAGTATTACTCTTTGATATTGTCTGGAAAAGGGATTTGGTTCAACTAGCTTTTGCATACGGCTCTGACTTATTTATAATCTTCCTTTGGGGAACACAGAATTACCTAAGTTAAGCTGCTGCAGGTCGTTGCATAGTGCGTACGTTGAATTAAGATTAGGAAATTCGTCTCCTTGAAATTAACCATGTTTAACAGCTCCATGCCGGAAATGCCTGGAAAAATCGTCCATATGTTATTTATTTACACAGAAAGAAGAACAGTCCAGCCTGCAGCGTTATTAGAAGTCAGGAATCTTTAGTTTTGTCCACTTAAAGTTAACACCGACTCGGCTGGGCAGCATTCGGGAAGCTACGGCACATCTTTTCGTCCAATATTCCGCAGTGTCTCAAGACGAGAGTCTTTGACCAGTGTGTGTTGCCAGTGATGACATATGGCACTGAAACGTGGTCGCTTACTATGGGCCTCATAAGAACGCTCAAAACTTAAGTGGCAGTGGGCGGGGCACATTGCACGTAGAAACGATGGCCGTTGGGGCGTAAAGGTTCTCGAGTGGCAACCACGTACCGGAAGGCGCGGCGTGGGTAGGCCCCCCACAATGTGGACTGATGACCTGGTAAAGGTCACGGATCACGGGACTCCGCTGGAAGCGGGTGGCGCAGGACCGGCCATTGTGGCACTCTTTGGGGGAGGCCGATGTCCAGCAGTGGACGTTTTTCGGCTGATATGATGATGATGATGATGAAAGTTAACACACTTACCTAAGGATTCAGTCGTCGATTAGGTTAGGTATTAGGTCGCCTATGGTTATTTTGATTGGCTGTATATTTGATGTTGGTATTTCTAGAACTACTTGTTACAAGTTAACAGAATAAGGCTAAAGCTATCTCCGCGTGACGGGCAGGCGCACACAATGGTTGTATTGTTTGTGGCACTAAATGCCAATGAAAACTACAATGTTTTGAAATATTGTAGTTTTCATATGACTTGTTTTCATTTCAATCGCTTCATTCAGCATTACATTTTAATGACGACAAAGTTAGGAGAGGAAAAAACATAGAGACTACATACTGTATGCCATTTACTATTATGAAACAGTTGAAATCGAAAATACTAGTTTACTATGCGATTGTTCTAGATAGAATTTCAGTACTATTTAGATATTTGTCTCATTTTTTTAAATTTTTTTTTCAAAAATAATAAGTTACATTTTTTATTACTTATAAGTTCGCCAAACATAGTCCGGTGTGGAGCTCCCGAGCAGACTGTTCACCACACGGTATTTGACTGCCCTCTAACCAAATACCACGGGCAAGTGGAGGATTTTAAAACTTTAACTAAAGACGCGGTAGCGTACTTGAAAACCGTAAATCTTTGAAGTAGAGATATAAAAAACAAGCCATACGATAAATAAATAAATGTATGCTTCAGCCTTATTTTAAGAGCAAATATAACATCTCCCTTGAGGCCTTTTCTCTAATTACAAGTTGTGTGTAACCCAAGGAAGTCGCTGTTAAAAGGGAAAGGCCGTTAAAATCTTAGGACAAAGGTGCCACGTGCTGAGCTCTACCGCCCCAAGAAAACGCAGTACTTGTTTAGAGGGCATCATATATAGTTACTTAGTTCATTTTTCCTCTCGTTTGCTGCTCATGTCGCTACGTGCTTGCGAAAAGCATTATAAGGTCGAACACCTGAAGGTTTGTTGACTTCGCTCCTACGCGGAACTAAATATAGTTTACTACGTACGTGGACTAAGTTGTGATGAGATTTTTACGAGATTGTTCACGTTTTGAGGCTCTTAATGCAGGACAAGAATCACAGCAGAATCTTTATCAAGCAGAGCCACGTTAAATCAATGTTTTATCATTGTAGAATATCCTTAAAGTTTAAAGCTACGAATCATCAAAAGTTCTAAATGATACTTCAGTGAGCGTTTAGTGTGTTAAAGAAGAATTACGCACCGAACAATTGGACGTATCATTGCTATCTAGATTTGTGGTCACCGTGCAAGATCGTTCCATTTAATTTACGCTCAAGAGCAAAAACCGTGGTAAAAGAGATTTAAACGGCTATAATGTGGATTTGACGCTGCGATAAGATAAGGGGATCACTTGCACGTTGCTGTTCCGATAGTGAACACAATTCGAACGGACGCAATGAGTAAAACTGTCTGCTATAGTTCCCATACGGCTGCTAACTTTACGAATGTTAGATGGGCAGGTTTTGATAGAAACCTTTAGGCAAGGGTTATTCTCCGTTACTCAGAACACTTTGATGACAGTTTGTCCATGACCTTTTGACCAGGCAACAAAAGAGTATGACCATAATACCTGCAAATTGATGTGATGGACGTTTTCTCAAATGATGTTAGTTATTGCAAATTGAGAGTTTCACATCATAGACAGATGAAGTTAACTCTTAAATGGTATCTAAATATCGTGGTATCATCAAGATGTCAAGAACGATTAAAATTTGCTATCAGAAAGTGTTTTTACAAACTTGGCCACGCTAGCAGCAAACCTAATTCTATTCCTATTATCTTTGACAGGTTCAGTTCCTTTACATCAGTCATGCACTTTTACGAACATAATATGAATGAACCAAGTGTTCATGTGTTAGGTTTCCCACAGGCATTTTTGCTGTCTCATGCATGTCAGCTATCCATCACATTCAGCAGGAGTAGCTGGTTGCGCATTACATTCGATAATTCATGGAATGCCTCAGACATGTTGGCACATGCTACTCGTAATGTCAGACCTGTTATCCAAACGGTAACCACGTAAATAAATAGCCAGGCGCCCACATAACACCCCGTATACGGTATGCGCGGGGCATCGGCCGTTGCAAAACACGGTAAACATCAGCTTTCGTGCTGCGCAAGGACATTATTTCTAACGCGTTTGTGATTCGATGCGCGTCCTGTGCGCGAACAGTAGGGTCGCCATGTTAAATGGACAGTCCTGATAAAATACCAGGGTCCACGGGCCCGTTTTCATGAAGCTGCTAGTTGTAATTTTACAAGTCTAAACTTGACCAGTAAACATCCATTTAAACTAGACTGTTTATTATTTTGAAACCGGCAACACCGGTCAACAAGGTCACTTGTCATTGGTGGAACGTATCAGTGTTGCCAGTATAAACCGTGTTAAATTGCAGCGTTGTAAACTGGGGCCCAATAAACACTGGTCAACAACGTTTCTCGTCATTGGTGGAGCGTTTCAGTGTAGCCAATTTAAGCTTTGTAAAATTATAGTCTCGTAAAGTGAGCCACTGCCATGCCAGGTAGTCGAAAAGTGGTTTTAAATAAAAACACCATTTTAATACCGCTGCTCTGAAGGTTTAATTCATAAGTGACACCCATTGTATCCGCGAAAGTGTCATATCGATCGTTCGATTCTTCACGGTCGAAGGTCCGGCGTGTCCGGACCAACAGGAGCACCGTTTTCCGCCACCTCTCTACAAACCCGTACCAAAAGCGTACAAAGTTTATGTTCCTTTAGTTAACATCTAGACGAGCCAAGCGAAGCGCAAGAGCCAGGGCACTACCTACCTTTTCTCGATTAGTTATACTTGAGAAGGTAGATAGGTACCATTTTAAGGTTTGTTTAATTTTATCACGTTCATCTTAAAACTCTCCCTTGTTAAGACAACCCTGACCCCATCGCGTGGTAACCCTACACGACCTCCTTACGTGATCCAACTGATAGGATTTAGGTATTAATTACCACCTCACAGCGTCGTTAACCGTCGCAAAGTTACCAAAGCGGCCAGTATTACTTTCGATTATTTCACCGCCATCTATGACGGGCGAGCGTAAGGGGTGGCACAGGTGAAAGCAGCTGGCATTAAAATTGCGTAAGTACTCCTTAAAACCTGTATGAAGCTTGAACGCGGACAATTCGGTGTAAAGTTTAAATCAGCTGTTATTCTCAACGATTCCCGAGCATACCGCTACATTCCTGAGTTGAAAACAGTGTACAATACGATTAAAATCAGCTGAAGTTAGCCTCGAGTCGCCTCCCGCCCGACCCCTCTGACACCTTTGCGGCGCTGCTAGTAGCTTACATCAGAATCGTTAACTGATTTTAATCGTATTGTACGTATTTAGGTAAGGTTCGGACAACATACACCAGGAATCCCTGTCCCTTCTGTAAGCACCAGTTGTAACGTGGCTGTTTCATCGACTCGACTTGTTGATGATCAGTTAATGTGTCCGATGATGTGATAGCCACTTCGTGGCAGTCTGGGCTTCACTGGTCCAATATGCCCTAGGGCAAGTCCGTCTTTTGTCAGTACCTTCTTCTTTCTACTGTGCAATAAATTTAAAATACATGAATACTTTCCGAAGCATTACTATGTAAAGTCAGACTTGTAGGAGTCCTTGATGCCTACACTTGCAGAATACATATTTGAATGCAGACTATTTAAATCTGCAATGACTAGCCTCCTTATCAGCTTGCGTGGAGCATACAATGAAGTCACGGACAAACTGAGGCGAAATTGTTTTTGATAACCTACATTTTAATAATGACTGCCATTCCACTATTCGCGCGATTTGTCACTGAGCTAGCTGATAATGCAAATCACAAAGTTTATATTAGTAGCAATAAAAGTTCGAGAAAAACGTTCCTTGTCAGAAAATGATGTACGAAATGTCTGTTTGAACGAGCGAGCGAAGCGAACAAGCTTGGGCGAAAATTATTATTATTATTTATTTATTTATTTTATTTTATTTCGTTGTCGCGTATGTCTGGCTGTTCTCATACAGGTCGCATTTCTAACCGATTCTCGTAAAATTGTGTTCAATAATTATATAGATTTTTTTTCGATTCAGTTTTTCGAAATTTAAAAAAAAAAATATTCGCCACTAGTTAAAATATTCTATGGCCTAAAACGTCACCATCATAGAACTTAAAAGTGTGTTCAGACCAGTAACCCTGTTCATGGGTCCTTTTCATACTAGTATTAAAAAAAATTGCCACAACTTTGGGTAAGCAAATGGACTAGTGTCCTGGTAGTATGATCTCACGCAACGTCATAGACGGTTAATGTCCAAATTCGGGAATATTAGAAATGTTCAAACATTTTCCTTGAGCGAGTTCGTGAAACCCTTTGCGGCCAGTTTCGTTTCGTCTCACGTGCTGTGTCAAGTTGTCAAGCCGTGCCGTGCTAAATGAACTGAACTGTATTAAGTCCGTCGGTCATGACATGACTCATTCGTTCTTGCTTGGTCAAAACACCCACTTTTTACGAAACTCTGTCAATTCATACCTAAGAAGTACGAGTATGTAGGGAAACGCAGACTAGAACGTCACAGTTGTTTTATGATCAAGCAGCGTCCTTTTTTTCGATCTTTGCGTGTATACATTTAAAATAGCAAAAATAAGTTAAAGCGTCTTGATTTCCGAGTATTTTCTTGAGTTTTGTTTTTATTCTTATATAAAAAATGTATTATTCTTAAATTACTAATAAAAAGTAATAAAAGATTAAACTATTTTTATTGTTATCAACTTGTGATACAACGAAAAGTAAATTTCTAGAAACAATTCAAGTGCTTCTGCAAATTTCTAGAAACACTAACTCTTAAATAATCTTTGCCATAAAAAAGGAAAGTGTAGACTAATATTCTACTTTCAACCAGGATATACTTAGCTGTAATTATAGCAAGAGTGACAGACTCTGAACGCATAAGATGATTAAGCTTTAATTTATTTTTGATGTTTTTAATTATAATGGCACTGGTTCTGTTTCCGCTATTTTTTATTTAACAGAGAAGGTCTCATCTCTGCCGGTCTGCGAAATCTATGCCATTGCCACAGAATGATTCCTTCTTTTAATATTGTGACATTCTCGATCTTTGGGTCTCTCAGGGTGGTAACCTATCGCAATTTCATTTCCCAACTATCTGGGGGCACGGCAGTGCCCCCGCCAAGTCGAGCAAAACAAAGAGGCACGGCCGTACCATCCTTTTCTCGAAGCCATTCAGGCCATTTTCAGGAACATGTAGGGCATAATATGGCTTACATATAATATCAATAACATTCAATTTGAACTTTTAGTTTGAGAACCGTCCGTCAAAGTTCGTTAGTTTTGTCACTGACTCACTTATATACTGATAATGATCACGCTAATTCTAAGGTGCTTCTAGCATACCCACAAGCTCCAAATTTCAAACGTAATTAGTTTTTTGCCTAGTCATTCATAAAGAACCTAAAAATATTGCAATTTCAGTCATGTTTCAGAGATATACAAACTGCATAAGTAAGTTTGTAATCCTATACAAATACATGCGATTACAAAGTTACTTTTGTAGTTCCTTCCTGCAAAACTATACTATCGTTATTTGCGGTTGGTAAAATAACATTCCCATACAAAGTCTACAAAAAGAAATGAGATCCCATAAAAAACATTCCATGTAAAAAATAGGCCAAGTCTCGAAACTCTTTCACAGTAAAAAGTGGTGAGATATTTCGTAGAGCCAAGTCAGGCATTCTTATTAATCTTTATTTGCTTGCTAAATAAAATTTTGTCATTGCTTCAGAGAAAAACGGCGTTTAGGACAAATGAAAATTTGGACAAACGATACTGTTGGGAAACCATTTTTAGTGATTCAGATAGGTAACCCTCAGGGACACTCAGGGTATGTAAGCTTAACCATTATGGCATGAAGGATAAGGCACTTGATCTCCTCCGGTCTTATTTGAATGACAGAACTCAAAAAGTAGACATAAATAAAACCAAATCAGCTGGGTCTATTATTTCAATGGGGGTCCCTCAGGGGTCTATTCTGGGACCATTTTTATTTCTTGTCTACATAAACGACTTGCCTTATGTACTGAATGGACAACATAAATTAGTTCTTTTTGCAGACGATACATCGATTATATTTAAAGTCAAAAGAAACCAAGACAATTTTAGTGAAATAAATAATGTACTGTCGTGTATTGTTCACTGGTTTACCATAAATAATTTGCTCCTTAATGCCAAAAAAACAAAGTGCATTCGATTCTCCTTACCTAATGTACAGCATAAAAATAACGCGCAGATTATCTTAAAAGACGAAGTGCTTGAATTGGAGTATAAAACTGTTTTTCTTGGCATTACGTTAGATTCGAAATTACAATGGAGTCCACATATTTCTACTCTGGCAGGTAGACTCAGTTCAGCTGCTTACGCAATTAAAAGGATTCGTCAACTTGCAGACGTTGAGTGAGACGGCAAGGTTGGTATATTTTGCCTATTTTCATAGTATCATGACTTACGGTATTCTATTGTGGGGCAAAGCTGCTGATATAAATTCAATTTTTATTTTACAAAAACGTGCTATACGTAGTATTTATAATTTAGGGTCACGCGTTTCTCTGCGAGATAGTTTTAAAGAAATCAATATTCTCACCGTTGCCTCACAATATATCTATGAAAATATAATGTATATTCGTAAAAATCTTGACATGTATAAATTAAAAAGTGATGTTCATAATTATAACACCAGAAATAAAAATAAATTAGTCATTCCCCAATACCGTCTCTGCAAAGTGAGTAATATGTCATTTATGGGGAATTGTGTACGATTTTACAATAAGTTACCTTCTGATATGCTGAAATTGTCTGTGAATAGATTTAAGTCAAGCGTTAAACGCCATCTTATAGAGAAATTTTATTATACTATAAAGGAATTTATAGATGATAAAGAAGCATTTTATGTAAAATAGTTAAGTTAAACATGACGTGTAAAAGAGCTAGCTTAAGCCTATTTACAAAATAAATATTTTGATTTTGATTATAATAAAACCACAGAACTGTCAATCTTTGTGAGTGAGAAACAACCGAGGCTAAGGGCGGGTTGCACCAGCTTAAGGTTACAGACCGATTAATGTTAAATATGGCGCCAGCGGCTGTCATTCCATATAAACATGTCAGACTTTTAATACATTCCGATTTTAACGGACACCGCTTACCTACATTACAGACGGTTTGGTGCAACCCACCCTAAGTATCAATTGTAATGCTAACACCAGTAACCTCGGGGATCCAACTGGTCTGCTACGCAACTATCATCTTACGACCTTCGACAAAGGCAGGCCTAAATATTTAGCTTGCCCGAGGGCCACAAAGTGACGGGTTGAAAGAAAGAAAGAAAACATTTATTCGTGACAAAAGAAACACATAAAACAAACTGCAGACACATACACATTAATCATTTGACCATTCATTCATTAGTTCCCAGAGCTAGTAACCAGAGCACCCGTGCCCTCTGTCACGTTATGGTCGCCTTGGGCCATTTGAAACTGCTTTTGGACTATCATATTCAGTATCCCTACAGTTCAAATCCAGTTCAGCATTTGATCCCTGTCCATACATATCTTTAAGCAGCCTACTTTTCCTTCAAAAATTGCTGGAGACGTTGCTCATTTTTCAAACTCCACGCCACCGTTTCTTACCTAGCCGGGCTTTCTTCGACTTACATAATGGTATTTTAAAGTTTCCTACTCATTATCGAGATATAAAACGCTCATGTTATAAAACAAGATATGTTACCTATGCTATGTGACCTATGTCGTCCGTCCTATGTATGGTGTTTTATCAAGTTACCCACGACACCGACTCGTGATTGACCGTCATTCAAACTCAAAACATTGAAACATTGAATTGAGGTTATTTGTAGGTAGGTAAATGCTATGTCATCGGCATCACTGGCTGTATCATCTGCCAAGTCATACTGACCATGTTGTAGCATTTGTAACACCTATTCGATGAATCAAACTAGGGCGTGAACTCGAGAAATCTCTAAACACAGGCTGAATAGTGTGTTGGCTATTATGGGAATTGGTTGAGATCTTATTTCCAAGTTTCTTGTATTTATGGTCTATATTCGCATGGCTGGTCGGTTCTTTTGCTAACGGCACCGCACCGTGAATGTGACCTTGATGCATTCAACCTGTGAACGCCTCCGCGATTTGGAGTTCAGTAACACAAGATTTGTACTTATTATGTTGTGTTATGTCGCTTCAAACTGACGTTTCCTGGATGCTTATTAATCTTTTTACAAGCTTTATATTAACTTGCAATGTTCGTATGTATGTAAATAATGTAAGTTGTCAGTAAAAATTTGCAATCCATTTTTCAGTCAGTTCCCGTTATCCAATTGAGCTGAAATTTTGCAAGCATATGTATATCGCATGACAATGCAATATTATGATGACTTGGAGCTGATCTGATGCTGGAGCTGGAAGGTGGCCATAGGAACTCCGCAATAAAACGACACAACCCTATCGAGTTTGGGCTCGTTAGAATTTTCTTAATGAGTACTTGATGATGGTATGCAGAAAAGTACAGTCTGCAGTAAAAGCTTGTACCAAAAATGAAATTTTTGACAGAAACTTATTTGTTCAGAATTTTGTTTGTGAATATTTGCAAATAGGAGGAAATGCTTTTGTGTAAAACCTATGGTATAATTTTATTCATTTTAAAAATCGTCTCTTTTCTCTTTCACAATCCATTAAGTACAATATATTTCGCGCTCGTTCAGACTCCTCAATCTCATCATTAAATTTCGTCCACTAGGGGGAGGAATGGGGATTGACACAGGCCGAATACCACACGAATGGAACCGCGGGCACAGCTAGAATATATTATAAGCAAATAGATTTAAATAAAACCACTTTTTAGTAAAACAATGGTTACATCTATTTAAGTATAACAAGTCCGATTAACTATTCACTATTCTAGACTTTTGAAATGTCTCTTTAGCCTTCACACAACTAACACACTAATTAGCACTATGATTGCCCATATCACACCACAACACACACAACGCTCATAACGCGGCCCAAGCAAGAGTCCAAGAGTGTCTTCGGAGAGGTCCGCCCGACCAGCTCCCGTGGTTTGTTTATACTTCCAGCGGGGCACGGGAGGGGGTTCCAGGGTCGAACCTAGTCGACACTGCTTACAATATACTTACATAAAGCAATGACGCGTAGTTGCAGTATCCAAGAGGCAACCGGACGGTTCGCGGTCGCTGTATTTAAGCTGCCGAAGTGTTGTGGAACCGCCCGCCGCAACCCGAACTGAGCCCACTTGGACTGGGGCGGAGATAGGGGGGGGGTGAAAAAAAGGACGGTTCCACAACACTTCGGGAGCTCGAATACCGCGAGCCATCCGGTTGCCTCTTGGATACTGCAACTACGAGTAATTGTTCTGAATTAATACATTCAGCACCATAATAGCACAGTTTACTTGCAAGCTTTATCTGACATTAAACCCGTAAAACCTAAACGGACGTTCCACTGTTGACTCGAGAATCTCGAGATACTTATTATCGTGCTTGCGTCACGTTACCCGTGCAAAATAATTGTTTGACGAGTTGAAAGACGGCAAAGGCTTGCAACTTTGCATGTGACGCGGTCTCAGTGGGTTTTATGTCTTGTTTAAGAATGGATTGTGGTCAAAACAATGCCTTGGCAGTACCTACCTCATTCCATACGAGTATAATATCGATTTTTAACGGACAAATTTGTCTACTTTTTAACCCCCGACGCAAAAAGAGGGGTGTTGGTGTTATACTATACTCGTAAGTTTGACGTGTCTCTCTGTCTGTCTGTGTGTCTGTCTGTGACATCGTAGCTCCTAAATAATGGACCGATTTGAATGCGTTTTTTTTATCCGAATGCTGATGTTATTGGAATGGTTCTTAGCTCCGTTTCATCAAAATCGGTTCAGTCGTTTTTGAGATATTGAACTTTGAAATAAAAATGTCGGGGGTTTTTCAACTTTTCTAAGTTGTTAGTTATCTTTGTTTATTTACGACATCAAAGAGAAATAGTGTACTTGTTTTACATATTTCGATTACAAAATAGTATTTTTCACAATCGTGTTATAATAGAGAGCTTTTTAGTCGAGTACCGTGTTTAGGCCACGAAGCTTGCTGAGTGGCCTAAGTAAGGTACGAGATTAAAAAGCTTGATTATAACACTATTGTGAACAATACTTTTTGTACGATTTCATTAAAATTAATTTTCTACGAGTCAACTGAACTAATTAAACAAACTCGATACTGTTGAAACGAAGTGCAGCCTATCGCTCGTACGCTCGTTGATATCTTAAAAGACATCAACGAGCGTAAGACATCAACGAGTAAACTCAATAATCAAAGCGATTCTATTGGTCCAATTCATTACAGTTCGGTAAAGCAGCCACGTGATTGGTCGTATTTATTTTAGTTCTATTTTCAATTTTTTTTCGGTTATCTAGAGTGTATCGAAACAGTTATTTCGGTTGTTTCGGAAGTAACAGACTATTCAACGATAAAAAGAGTGACGTTGCTCTATGAAATCTTAATACACATATTTTAATCGTCGAGTACAAAAAGGACTTTTCAAGCACAACAATGTGAACGATATGTCAGAGAACGAATATAATGGTAAAATAAACCATCATTGTCTGAGCCCTAAACAGGGCTTGAACCTGTACCCCTGTATACTCTCAACACTGAGTTACGAGGACAGTGACCGATGAAGCGTATCTTTCAATACAAATGTTTGCTATTCAAAAAGATTTTCCTTGAAATTGCATAATGATTAATGCACGATTGTTGTAATCTTATATGGAATAAGGTGTATAGTTAGTAAATAAACGACAAGCCGGTTACACTACATCATTTAAATGGTTTCAAGGCTTTTTCTTGTTACAAACCAATTTATTTGTTTGTTATAGGTACCATATGGTGGCATTTTAGCAAACCAGTATTCGACTTGCCTGATAACTTGATAAGCAGATACCGTAACCTATGGACGCTTGTGACTCTGGAGTTCACGACCCTCTATTGATTTGAGGATTCGTGCTGTCGACAGCTAGAAACATAACTACAACTTAGACAAGTTGAAAAACCCCCGACATTTTCATTTCAAAGTTCAATATCTCAAAAACGGCTACTATTTTGTTGAAACGTAGCTTAGAACCATCTCGATCACGCCAGCTTTCGGACAAAAGAAACCGCATTCAAATCGGTCCATTAGTTTAGGAGCTACGATATACGCATAGAGCAAGTCGTGTGTAAGGTGGAGGTACTTCTTCAGTTGGGCTGCTCCAAGTATCAAAATTCCACAGTGCCCTACATACTAGAAAAAAAAATGCAAAACCAAGCTCAATGCAGTCCAATATTTCAGCAGTTATGACGATTATAAAATTAGAAAATACTCAACATGTACAGTACCGGTCAAAAGTTTAAGTTCACCCTTTGTTTTTGGTACAAATTTGTACTTTTGTGCGATTATGTTTTGCAGTTCAGATGTCGAAAATTGTTTCCAACTGATTCGTTATTGTTTGCAGAGATGTGTTTGATTAGTCAGACACAATTTACGTAGATTTCTAAACTCTCTGGAAACAATAACGGATCAGTTGGAAACAAATTTCGGCTTCCGAACTGCAAAAAATTATTGTCCAAAAGTACTCATTTTTACCTAAAACAAAGAGTGAACTTAAACTTTTGACCGGTAGTGTATGTATGAGGGTTTGTCATTGTAAATTGTGACGTCATAATCATTTTATACAGCTGATTTAGTCGCGAAAGCACATGCTGTTTAGTAATGCTGACAAAAAGACTTCAAAATTTTGTCATTGCTTCAGAGAAAAACGGCGTTTAGGACAAATGAAAATTTGGACAAACGATACTGTTGGGAAACCATTTTTAGTGATTCAGATAGGTAACCCTCAGGGACACTCAGGGTATGTAAGCTTAACCATTATGGCATGAAGGATAAGGCACTTGATCTCCTCCGGTCTTATTTGAATGACAGAACTCAAAAAGTAGACATAAATAAAACCAAATCAGCTGGGTCTATTATTTCAATGGGGGTCCCTCAGGGGTCTATTCTGGGACCATTTTTATTTCTTGTCTACATAAACGACTTGCCTTATGTACTGAATGGACAACATAAATTAGTTCTTTTTGCAGACGATACATCGATTATATTTAAAGTCAAAAGAAACCAAGACAATTTTAGTGAAATAAATAATGTACTGTCGTGTATTGTTCACTGGTTTACCATAAATAATTTGCTCCTTAATGCCAAAAAAACAAAGTGCATTCGATTCTCCTTACCTAATGTACAGCATAAAAATAACGCGCAGATTATCTTAAAAGACGAAGTGCTTGAATTGGAGTATAAAACTGTTTTTCTTGGCATTACGTTAGATTCGAAATTACAATGGAGTCCACATATTTCTACTCTGGCAGGTAGACTCAGTTCAGCTGCTTACGCAATTAAAAGGATTCGTCAACTTGCAGACGTTGAGTGAGACGGCAAGGTTGGTATATTTTGCCTATTTTCATAGTATCATGACTTACGGTATTCTATTGTGGGGCAAAGCTGCTGATATAAATTCAATTTTTATTTTACAAAAACGTGCTATACGTAGTATTTATAATTTAGGGTCACGCGTTTCTCTGCGAGATAGTTTTAAAGAAATCAATATTCTCACCGTTGCCTCACAATATATCTATGAAAATATAATGTATATTCGTAAAAATCTTGACATGTATAAATTAAAAAGTGATGTTCATAATTATAACACCAGAAATAAAAATAAATTAGTCATTCCCCAATACCGTCTCTGCAAAGTGAGTAATATGTCATTTATGGGGAATTGTGTACGATTTTACAATAAGTTACCTTCTGATATGCTGAAATTGTCTGTGAATAGATTTAAGTCATGCGTTAAACGCCATCTTATAGAGAAATTTTATTATACTATAAAGGAATTTATAGATGATAAAGAAGCATTTTATGTAAAATAGTTAAGTTAAACATGACGTGTAAAAGAGCTAGCTTAAGCCTATTTACAAAATAAATATTTTGATTTTGATTATAATAAAACCACAGAACTGTCAATCTTTGTGAGTGAGAAACAACCGAGGCTAAGGGCGGGTTGCACCAGCTTAAGGTTACAGACCGATTAATGTTAAATATGGCGCCAGCGGCTGTCATTCCATATAAACATGTCAGACTTTTAATACATTCCGATTTTAACGGACACCGCTTACCTACATTACAGACGGTTTGGTGCAACCCACCCTAAGTATCAATTGTAATGCTAACACCAGTAACCTCGGGGATCCAACTGGTCTGCTACGCAACTATCATCTTACGACCTTCGACAAAGGCAGGCCTAAATATTTAGCTTGCCCGAGGGCCACAAAGTGACGGGTTGAAAGAAAGAAAGAAAACATTTATTCGTGACAAAAGAAACACATAAAACAAACTGCAGACACATACACATTAATCATTTGACCATTCATTCATTAGTTCCCAGAGCTAGTAACCAGAGCACCCGTGCCCTCTGTCACGTTATGGTCGCCTTGGGCCATTTGAAACTGCTTTTGGACTATCATATTCAGTATCCCTACAGTTCAAATCCAGTTCAGCATTTGATCCCTGTCCATACATATCTTTAAGCAGCCTACTTTTCCTTCAAAAATTGCTGGAGACGTTGCTCATTTTTCAAACTCCACGCCACCGTTTCTTACCTAGCCGGGCTTTCTTCGACTTACATAATGGTATTTTAAAGTTTCCTACTCATTATCGAGATATAAAACGCTCATGTTATAAAACAAGATATGTTACCTATGCTATGTGACCTATGTCGTCCGTCCTATGTATGGTGTTTTATCAAGTTACCCACGACACCGACTCGTGATTGACCGTCATTCAAACTCAAAACATTGAAACATTGAATTGAGGTTATTTGTAGGTAGGTAAATGCTATGTCATCGGCATCACTGGCTGTATCATCTGCCAAGTCATACTGACCATGTTGTAGCATTTGTAACACCTATTCGATGAATCAAACTAGGGCGTGAACTCGAGAAATCTCTAAACACAGGCTGAATAGTGTGTTGGCTATTATGGGAATTGGTTGAGATCTTATTTCCAAGTTTCTTGTATTTATGGTCTATATTCGCATGGCTGGTCGGTTCTTTTGCTAACGGCACCGCACCGTGAATGTGACCTTGATGCATTCAACCTGTGAACGCCTCCGCGATTTGGAGTTCAGTAACACAAGATTTGTACTTATTATGTTGTGTTATGTCGCTTCAAACTGACGTTTCCTGGATGCTTATTAATCTTTTTACAAGCTTTATATTAACTTGCAATGTTCGTATGTATGTAAATAATGTAAGTTGTCAGTAAAAATTTGCAATCCATTTTTCAGTCAGTTCCCGTTATCCAATTGAGCTGAAATTTTGCAAGCATATGTATATCGCATGACAATGCAATATTATGATGACTTGGAGCTGATCTGATGCTGGAGCTGGAAGGTGGCCATAGGAACTCCGCAATAAAACGACACAACCCTATCGAGTTTGGGCTCGTTAGAATTTTCTTAATGAGTACTTGATGATGGTATGCAGAAAAGTACAGTCTGCAGTAAAAGCTTGTACCAAAAATGAAATTTTTGACAGAAACTTATTTGTTCAGAATTTTGTTTGTGAATATTTGCAAATAGGAGGAAATGCTTTTGTGTAAAACCTATGGTATAATTTTATTCATTTTAAAAATCGTCTCTTTTCTCTTTCACAATCCATTAAGTACAATATATTTCGCGCTCGTTCAGACTCCTCAATCTCATCATTAAATTTCGTCCACTAGGGGGAGGAATGGGGATTGACACAGGCCGAATACCACACGAATGGAACCGCGGGCACAGCTAGAATATATTATAAGCAAATAGATTTAAATAAAACCACTTTTTAGTAAAACAATGGTTACATCTATTTAAGTATAACAAGTCCGATTAACTATTCACTATTCTAGACTTTTGAAATGTCTCTTTAGCCTTCACACAACTAACACACTAATTAGCACTATGATTGCCCATATCACACCACAACACACACAACGCTCATAACGCGGCCCAAGCAAGAGTCCAAGAGTGTCTTCGGAGAGGTCCGCCCGACCAGCTCCCGTGGTTTGTTTATACTTCCAGCGGGGCACGGGAGGGGGTTCCAGGGTCGAACCTAGTCGACACTGCTTACAATATACTTACATAAAGCAATGACGCGTAGTTGCAGTATCCAAGAGGCAACCGGACGGTTCGCGGTCGCTGTATTTAAGCTGCCGAAGTGTTGTGGAACCGCCCGCCGCAACCCGAACTGAGCCCACTTGGACTGGGGCGGAGATAGGGGGGGGGTGAAAAAAAGGACGGTTCCACAACACTTCGGGAGCTCGAATACCGCGAGCCATCCGGTTGCCTCTTGGATACTGCAACTACGAGTAATTGTTCTGAATTAATACATTCAGCACCATAATAGCACAGTTTACTTGCAAGCTTTATCTGACATTAAACCCGTAAAACCTAAACGGACGTTCCACTGTTGACTCGAGAATCTCGAGATACTTATTATCGTGCTTGCGTCACGTTACCCGTGCAAAATAATTGTTTGACGAGTTGAAAGACGGCAAAGGCTTGCAACTTTGCATGTGACGCGGTCTCAGTGGGTTTTATGTCTTGTTTAAGAATGGATTGTGGTCAAAACAATGCCTTGGCAGTACCTACCTCATTCCATACGAGTATAATATCGATTTTTAACGGACAAATTTGTCTACTTTTTAACCCCCGACGCAAAAAGAGGGGTGTTGGTGTTATACTATACTCGTAAGTTTGACGTGTCTCTCTGTCTGTCTGTGTGTCTGTCTGTGACATCGTAGCTCCTAAATAATGGACCGATTTGAATGCGTTTTTTTTATCCGAATGCTGATGTTATTGGAATGGTTCTTAGCTCCGTTTCATCAAAATCGGTTCAGTCGTTTTTGAGATATTGAACTTTGAAATAAAAATGTCGGGGGTTTTTCAACTTTTCTAAGTTGTTAGTTATCTTTGTTTATTTACGACATCAAAGAGAAATAGTGTACTTGTTTTACATATTTCGATTACAAAATAGTATTTTTCACAATCGTGTTATAATAGAGAGCTTTTTAGTCGAGTACCGTGTTTAGGCCACGAAGCTTGCTGAGTGGCCTAAGTAAGGTACGAGATTAAAAAGCTTGATTATAACACTATTGTGAACAATACTTTTTGTACGATTTCATTAAAATTAATTTTCTACGAGTCAACTGAACTAATTAAACAAACTCGATACTGTTGAAACGAAGTGCAGCCTATCGCTCGTACGCTCGTTGATATCTTAAAAGACATCAACGAGCGTAAGACATCAACGAGTAAACTCAATAATCAAAGCGATTCTATTGGTCCAATTCATTACAGTTCGGTAAAGCAGCCACGTGATTGGTCGTATTTATTTTAGTTCTATTTTCAATTTTTTTTCGGTTATCTAGAGTGTATCGAAACAGTTATTTCGGTTGTTTCGGAAGTAACAGACTATTCAACGATAAAAAGAGTGACGTTGCTCTATGAAATCTTAATACACATATTTTAATCGTCGAGTACAAAAAGGACTTTTCAAGCACAACAATGTGAACGATATGTCAGAGAACGAATATAATGGTAAAATAAACCATCATTGTCTGAGCCCTAAACAGGGCTTGAACCTGTACCCCTGTATACTCTCAACACTGAGTTACGAGGACAGTGACCGATGAAGCGTATCTTTCAATACAAATGTTTGCTATTCAAAAAGATTTTCCTTGAAATTGCATAATGATTAATGCACGATTGTTGTAATCTTATATGGAATAAGGTGTATAGTTAGTAAATAAACGACAAGCCGGTTACACTACATCATTTAAATGGTTTCAAGGCTTTTTCTTGTTACAAACCAATTTATTTGTTTGTTATAGGTACCATATGGTGGCATTTTAGCAAACCAGTATTCGACTTGCCTGATAACTTGATAAGCAGATACCGTAACCTATGGACGCTTGTGACTCTGGAGTTCACGACCCTCTATTGATTTGAGGATTCGTGCTGTCGACAGCTAGAAACATAACTACAACTTAGACAAGTTGAAAAACCCCCGACATTTTCATTTCAAAGTTCAATATCTCAAAAACGGCTACTATTTTGTTGAAACGTAGCTTAGAACCATCTCGATCACGCCAGCTTTCGGACAAAAGAAACCGCATTCAAATCGGTCCATTAGTTTAGGAGCTACGATATACGCATAGAGCAAGTCGTGTGTAAGGTGGAGGTACTTCTTCAGTTGGGCTGCTCCAAGTATCAAAATTCCACAGTGCCCTACATACTAGAAAAAAAAATGCAAAACCAAGCTCAATGCAGTCCAATATTTCAGCAGTTATGACGATTATAAAATTAGAAAATACTCAACATGTACAGTACCGGTCAAAAGTTTAAGTTCACCCTTTGTTTTTGGTACAAATTTGTACTTTTGTGCGATTATGTTTTGCAGTTCAGATGTCGAAAATTGTTTCCAACTGATTCGTTATTGTTTGCAGAGATGTGTTTGATTAGTCAGACACAATTTACGTAGATTTCTAAACTCTCTGGAAACAATAACGGATCAGTTGGAAACAAATTTCGGCTTCCGAACTGCAAAAAATTATTGTCCAAAAGTACTCATTTGTACCTAAAACAAAGAGTGAACTTAAACTTTTGACCGGTAGTGTATGTATGAGGGTTTGTCATTGTAAATTGTGACGTCATAATCATTTTATACAGCTGATTTAGTCGCGAAAGCACATGCTGTTTAGTAATGCTGACAAAAAGACTTCCGTGAAATCGAAAGACAGAATTCGGCCTCAGCGCAGCATGGAACTATCATTTTCATTAATTGAATGAATCATTCCAATTCCAATTGCCATGTTCTCGCTCTCGCTCACATGGAGCCAAACTCGTTGGAGTGGGACAGAGGTCCAATCCAACACATTCGATTTTAGCGCTATTGAATAGAGGCTGCGTACGCTCAGTTTTCCTCATCAAACCTGTTCCGCCGATCGTTGACATTTAGGCAAGCGGCGGTGCTCGGCCTTCAACGAGCCAGGAATTACTAGTCAATTCAATCATACTTAATTATAGGATGATGCAGATTTTTATTACAATTAAGTACACTCGCCACCAGTGGTAGCATGATGCCGTTTATGTGCGACGTAATTAAAGCATTCGTCCCTTTCGCAATTAGATACGGTAGTGAAACTAGTGAAGGACGAATGCTCCGACGACGTCCAATGTTTCTTTATCTCAGGCAATAAACACATTACTACATTACAATATACAGGGTGGAAAGTTAAAACGGCGGCGGTACCACGAACTTCGAATCTCGAACTTCGTATATCTCCGTCTCTATCGCACTTATGGTTTATGGTACTCGAGCGATAGAGACGGAGATATACGAAGTTCGAGATTCGAAGTTCGTGGTAGCGCCGCGGGGCAGTAAGGGCAGCTACTAGATCCCTTGCCGCCACGCAAAAATGGCATTAGGATTGCATTCCTAACTTGTAAAGTGATGACAATCTACATTCACAGATTTTTGAAAAAAGGTACAGTCAGCGAGAAAATCATCACTTTTGACGAATTTTTTTTTAATGCCATTCGATCCCATTCCTATTAAGGATCAAAATACTCTTCGGGACCGACTAAGGTTTGACAAATAGAACGCCCAGAAATCAAAGAAAACTTTTTCCATACAGTTAGTATGGGAATCCCGAAGTGCAATTTTTTTTAATGCAATTCGATCCCATTCCTATTAAGGATCAAAATACTCTTTGGGACCGACTAAGGTTTGACTACTAGAACGCCCAGAAATCAAAGAAAACATGAATTAAAATAAAATAAAATAAAAAAGAAAATCTTCCATACAGTCGGTATGGGAATCCCAAAGTGCAAGTAACGTTAGTACAGTAGACGGCAAACTTCGTGCGCAAATAACCTTGCCTGCGCAAAGGCGAATTGTACGTGCAAGCTGCCCCCCCACTTCCCCTCATTTTCGCACGAAGTTTGCCGTCTACTTTAGTAGTGATCGTCTAGATTGTATGGAGACGGAGATTATACAATTTGATGATCGTCTAACTAAAGTACTACTTGCACTTTGGGATTCCCATACTGACTGTATGGAAAAAGTTTTCTTTGATTTCTGGGCGTTCTAGTAGTCAATCCTTAGTCGGTCCCGAAGAGTATTTTGATCCTTAATAGGAATGGGATCGAATAGCATTAAAAAAAAAATTCGTCAAAAGTGATGATTTTCTCGCTGACTGTACTTTTTTTCAAAAATCTGTGAATGTAGATTGTCATCACTTAAAAAGTTAGGAATGAAATCCTAATGCCATTTTTGCGTGGCGGCAAGGGATCTAGTGGCTGCCCTTACTGCCCCGTTTTAACTTTCCACCCTGTATATGATACAAAGAAATAAAATAAAATAAAATCCTTAACTAATACAAATACGTACAATTATTTGCGATTCGGGTGCCGATGCGCAGATAACCAATGCAGGAAGATTGCATTTCGGTACAAGTTGTTACTGACCGTCTCAATTAGCACATTATTAGAAATGCGTATTCTATGCCAGAACGACGCTATTCGATTTCTAATAATGGCATAGAAATCGGGTACCCTGGCGTCAGCAAACATTGCCGATGCACTACAGAATCGAGGCTGTTTGGTGATAGATAATACGTAATGCATCATTGTATTGTACTCTAAGGGTGCTGTATGCCTTCCTTGTATATTTTGCCCACAGTTGACACTTGACAGGTAATACAAACGTATAAGTAAGTCCCTACTTACCTACTAGTCTACTAGCACTTATATCGAAGCGAAGATGATGTTTAAGTGTGTATATATGGCCCTTCGCCACATAAGCACCCAAGCACCCAACCTACCCATTGTCAATATCGTGTTTTACACATTAGAGCTTAGTTTAAAATCATGTTAATTACGTACGCTACAACCTTCAGCTATTGCAAATTCTTCAAATTAGCAACACTAATACCTAATTGAAAATACGCGTTACTTCAACCTAGCCTCTTGTACTGGTTATTGGGTTCACTTTCTTAACTTTTGTTCTTATTGGATTTTCACTTTCATTGGTTAAATCGCAACAACGAAAGATCTTTTGTTTGTTAATGAAGGACCGAGTTCGCAGCGATCTGCAACATTCAGGTTCACTTTCGTACTGACTTTCCAATGGCTTGGGAATGTGATATTGATATCATTACAGGTTGTAGATAATATGACTGGTATAAGAAGTTTCTTGTTAACAACATGATAAAACTTAGTTTATATCGCCTTTCGAACGCAGTAAATCCAGACTGCTTGGCCATGTCAGCACTTTCCCTGGTATAGGCCAATTATTCATCAATGTAGAGAGAGAGAAATAAATTATATGCTTACTAGAGGACTATTCATTCGCAATGCCACGCCTCACTCTTGACACACACATGACATGACTCATCTATAAGACAAAAATGTTCGCAATAACAATACGCACGCCTTTGTGTTTTCGTATGGTTTAGATCTGTAAAGTCAGAAAAATCATGCCTTCAATGGGCCATCCTCATCTTTCACCCCGACGCGAAAAGATGAGTGTTATACGTTTAATTGTGCATATTGCCACATCCGTGAATGTAACCACCATGTGTGTAATTCTAATTATAATCTTTATTTAGAATTTCACTCCTTATTTAGAAAAAGACGCTAATTATTTGCATATTTTAGTTAAAAATAAATTCATCTTTACTTTGGAGTTTTGTAATTGCATCCACGGTAATGAATGACACCACGGCATAGGTTCAAAAAGCGGCCAAGTGCGAGTCGGACTCGCACATGAAGGGTTCCGTTAAATAAAATGCGGTTTACGATTTATGGCGTATTCAAAAAAAACTACTTACTAAGATCTCGTTCAAATCAATTTTCGGTGGAAGTTTGCATGGTAATGTACATCATACTTATATTTTTTTTAGTTTTATCATTCTCTTATTTTAGAAGTTACAGGGGGGGGGGTACACATTTTACCACTTAGGAAGTGTCTCTCGCGCAAACTATTCAGTTTAGAAAAAAAATATGTTAGAAGCCTCAATGTCATTTTTGAAGACCTATCCATAGATACCCCACACGAATGGGTTTGATGAAAAAAAAAATTGAGTTTCAGTTCCAAGTATGGGGAACCCCAAAAATTTATTGTTTTTTTTCTATATTTGTGTAAAAATCTTAATGCGGTTTACAGAATACAACTACTTACCAAGTTTCAACAGTATAGCTATTATAGTTTCGGAAAAAAGTGGCTGTGACATACGGACGGACTGACAGACAGACAGACAGACATGACGAATCTATAAGGGTTCCGTTTTTTGCCATTTGGCTACGGAACCCTAAAAATGGGTAGAATTATCGCCAAACTCTTTAAAAGCTGTACAGAAGTAAATAATAAATGGCGAATTATTGTAGTGTTTTGTTCCTGGTGGTGAGTAAGATCAAGATCGCCAGAGCTCCCGAGGACGTGTTGTGTTGGGAGTGAGGGACCCGCGTTCGCCTCTACTTCTCTACTATCAACACAAGGAATCCTCAAATCAATAAAGGGTTGGCTTCGGCTGTCTACGTATCATCAGGCAGACCGTGTGCTTCTTTGCCACCGTGGTAGTATAAATATTATCGTTCAATTATGAAACTAGCAGGCACAAATGAGGCAAGATAATATGTATATGTGTGTCAAAAAATCCTCTTCATGAATTACGGGCTACTATTTGATTAGTCGCATCGCTTCGCATCATCACGCTCTCTATATTGAATCATTATCCTAATCATCTCAACTTATCAACGTCATTCAACTAACCCTACTTACGGCGCTCCCACGTTCTTACGACACTACTTACATCACAGCATTGTTTTACCTGTATCTCCGAAATGAGATAACATTTCATTTGTCACGACTGAGAACTTTCCATGTTTAATAGATTTCTGTTATAACAAAATGCATCGTAATGATGTCCATTGTGATGTCTCTTATTATCAAATCACATATCATTCGTTTATGTCCGGTTGCAGGGGACATGAGAATATATTCTATGCAAATTACATTAAATACATCAGAACATAATCTATACGGATCGTCGTGGTCATCCTGATTTTCAGCCTGTTATAGCCCAAATGCTGAAGTTAAGGCCTGTCTTCAAGGACGGTATACGCCAGTCATCATACGATCATTTAGTAAACCTTCCACTTGCGCATGTTGCGCAGAGCTCTTTCAAGCTCAAGCCTAAAAGCATATGCGAAAGTGTGTACCTCTGTTAACTCTTCACGCTGAAACCGCTCAACCGATTTATATGAAAGGTATAGAGATAGTTTGGGTCCCGGGAAGGACAGATAGTCTTTTTCCCGGAAATCATCCGGGGTGAAAGTTTATATGAAGCTACGATATAAACGAGTTCCACGCGGACGGAGTCACGGGCAGAAGCTATAGTTACAAATATTATACTGTCGTGTTCTACCAAGATGCGATTTGTATCTTAACAGTAATATAATGCCGTCTATTCTAGGACATTAAATTAGTAGACCAATCAAATTAGCTTACCCTGGACATAATTCGTAAACTCGTTGTTTTTATGGTTTTATCGGATTTTACTATTCAGTATCAAATATTAATGAAATATATTAAGTAAAAAATCCGCGATCGTAACCGTATTTAAAAAAAACACGAGTTAACGTACACTACCTAACTTTTTTCTAAAAGTAAAAAAGGTAACCAAATACCTTGTTAGTATAACTTTGAGGTGCATTCAAATGCGATCTCTTAATAGCAAAATTAAACTGAAATCAAATTCGCATATACGTTTTTTTTTACAGTTTTCCTCTGATCTCATTATCTAGATAAGCCAAAATGGTAACTATGATGTTTTTGTCTGATTAAGCTATCTTGCGTCTTTTTAGACATTTAAGACAAAAATTAAACATTTATTTTTAACGTTTTAATAATAATGTATTTCTCAGTAGTTATAAATAGTAACTATGAAATTTTTGTTTACTAATAGCATTTTGTGTACGATAATCATGTTTTCATCAAAATAAAGCATGTTAATTTCACGCTTAAGAAATTGAAATTTTAATTGAAAATACTTGCGACCTTGTCGTGGAGCCAGATGCATGCGGTGGGTGCGAGGCGGGGAGAGAGTGGGGCGCCAGCGGGCGAGCGCACGGTGAACCCGTCACAACGAGTTTATTTCAATTACGTGTTTTGCACCGTGTACAAATAAAACTAATATAATTGAATATCCTAATTGTAGGATTTATAGCTCTAATAAAAAAATCACAGTTAGTCACTTACGCCCATAATCGTAGTAAGCTTAAAAAAACCGGTCAAGTGCGAGTCAGACTCGCGCACCGAGGGTTCCGGACCACCCCATACAATAGAAACAAGTCCACTATAAACGGACGGACGGACAACAATTTGATCCTATAAGGGTTCCGTTTTTTCCTTTCGAGGTACGGAACCCAAATAAGTAAAAGCTAAGAATTATTCGATTTATGAAATTAAAAAATTAGCGTATCAGACTTATTTAATATTTAAAACAAGAGTATTTTGGCGTAACAGACACACTTGTGTAAAAGTTCACAGTTCTGCAAAATGGCAATGAACTGAGAGTTACGACAAAATGTATCAGAGACGTTTCTTATTTGATTGGATACGACAAAAATGCTCGGTAAAATTGAGTATCAACGCAATATTTTTCATGGTTGTAACCACAGACCACTTAACCTATAGACGCCACTTCATAAAACTTTGTCTAGTATTTCATTATGCCAAATTGGCGGGGCGCGGGGGGCGACAAGTGCACTGTGATTGGCTGGCTCAAGGGCACGGTGCCGCGCGCCATCTTGGGTAGTGATGGGACACACTCGAAAAATATACTACAGAATATAAGTGTAAATATTTTAATTCGGAACCAACGTCAACATTAAAGCGAATATCATATTTTATTGGTTTTTAAAACGTATTAGTTTCGTGTATATGCGTCTAATAGCGCTGTGCGGTTGTGTTTTTTTGCTAAGTACGTACATTTATAATATTATATAGTAAAATATAGTATATATATTATACCTAGTATAGAATAGTTTGGAATGGAATAAGTCATAAGTCATTTATTTATAATAGTATAAATATTACATGTCATCGTTTGTTTAATAATTGTCATCGTAAATAATATGGAATAGTATGGAATAAGTATGAAATATGGATGGATAAAATGGATGGTTCAAAATTGGCTTTTGTCTACAGCCGCGACTTTTCTATTCTCTTTTACACATCTTCAATGCATAAACAAAAATAAATTCCACTAACTATTAGAGTTTTGTAAAACAATATATATACTTACTAAATAAGTTTTTATCAAAACATTTTTTTGGTACAAGCTTTTATTGCCGACTGAAGTTTTCTGTATCCCGTCATCAACTACTTATTAAGACGATTCTAACGAGCGCAAACTCAACGGGGTTACGTCGGTTAAGTACTGAATTCCCATGGCCACGTTCTGTCTACATCATCAGATCAGCTCGATGGTACTATAATAATGAATTGTCATCCAAACTATACTTATACCCAAAATTTCAGCTCAATCGGTCACTGGAAAGTGGGTCAAATTTAACTTGCAAGATTGAATGTGAAAGTAAATAAAAGTTTGTAAAACAAAATAAAACATTATTTACAAATACAATACACCTCTCATAAATAAATACAGTATTAGTAGTATTTACTTCAATAATACAAGTTTGTTGTATTACACCACTGTTCATATTGTTTTCCGGATATCGGTGACGTAAGTTATTGACCAGTCACATCACTAAGTAAGACACTGCAATAGTGCGACAAAGACGGAATGCCAAGAAAATGTAAGCGAAAGAAAAAGACAGCCGTTGAAAGACATCAACGCTAAGCAACCTTTACTTTATAAATTTAAATGCTAGGTTATGATTGTTTTTGCGTTGTAAACAGTTAAAAATTGCTTACCTGTGAAATAAAATCCCATCCTTTTGAAGACTTGATGTCTTGCTACAATTTCCACACAGTTTAACCATACAATAAGGCATATTTTGTACACTTTATAGCCAAGAAAGCAGTCGAATATTACATGTTACTTCGTGAACGGTCGACCGCGTACTAAAATAATGTTTGGGGGCGTGGCAGCTGCTTGGTGTTTTTTGAGCTTAAGCTTGGCTCACGCGGGCGCCTTGGTAAGCGGCGTCTATAGGTTAAGTGGTCTGTGGTTGTAACGGACATTTTTTTCAAGCTATCGCGACGTTATCTATACCAACCGATAGAGAGAACTGAGTATTTGTCCCTTACGCCCTTTGAGCCTACGGTAGTCGATATGTTTATTGTCACACACCCAAAGATGGGCAAAATTTATTCGAATACGAATAACGTTTAAGAATAAATAGGATTATTCGCGAATGACGAATAAATATTTCGAATAATTATTCGCTAATATTTATTCGCGAATAACTTCTTCATTATAATCATTCGTATTGCTTTTCGGAAATAATATCTTGAACGAATATTGTAGGAATGCTTTTGAATGGAATATATCTCAAAAACGTAATATTTTTCTACAGACAGAACAGTGAAATTTGTTAGAAAGAGGTGACCGCTTCATCAAGGATACCAATTAATATCGCCGTGCAAGGTGAAACGGATGTTAATTGTATTTACTTCACCTGTTTTATTTTTTTCTAATCCGGCTTTACCACGGGTGACAAAAAAAACGGGTCAAGTGCGAGTCAGACTCGCGCACCGAGGTTTCCGGACCACCTTGTGTACAGTTTATAGTGGACTGTTTCTATTGTAATAGATGTATTCACATACTTAGTGCGTGTTAGTTTATACTGGACATAAAATTTTCAGTGATGTGACTAATAATTTACGGTTTTCGAAATTTTTCCTTTATCTGTGCTATACTCGTAAGGCGTTGCTTCGCACTAAATTTCAAGTTTCTGAGTTCACGGGAAGTACCCTGTAGGTTTTGATTCCCTTGCGGGTTTCGAAAACTTGCGGAAATTTGCGACATAAACTGCTGTATCTTTTGATAGCGTTGGCTTAGAAGTTTGATTTTTTCACAGCACCAAGAGACAGTAAATTTGAGTATTCGATATAAATTTCATCTTTATTCATTTATTTGTTGCAGTATGGGTCTTACAAGATGTTACATATAAATACAGTTCCAACATAACCCTGTTATTGCACACTGCACAGCAACATTAATATAAAACATATTAATTCTAAAATAATGCATGCAACGCACTATGACGACGACCGCTTTATTAGCCTAGTTGGTACGAAGCAAGAGGTCATGGGTTCGAATCCCGGTAAGGGCATTAATTTGTGTGATGAGCACGAATATTTGTTCCTGAGTCATGGATGTTTTCTATGTATTCAAGTATTTATTTCTCTGTATGAGTATCTATATCGTCGTCTAGTATCCATAGTACAAGCTTTGCTTAGTTTCGGACTAGGTTGATTTTGTGTAAGATTGTCCGCAAATATTTAAAATATTTTAAAATATTTATGCAAACTTCAAATGATTGATTCCTCCACGCGTTCCTGAGAAAAAGGCTATTGACAGACGGACGGACGGACAACAAAGTGATCCTATGAGGGTTCCGTTTTTTCCTTTCGAGGCACGAAACCCTAAAAACACACAGATATAATATAACATGATTAATTATATACAATGTACAATTAAAGGTTTATAATTGAACAATCTTACATGCGTAATCGTCTCTAATAATATAACATTGATGCAATTACAGACAGTGGCTGTCCATATATTACGTCATTTCAAAACAGGGGGGGGGGGGGGTCTATTGGATGTAGGTAGTCATTTTATGAGGTAGGGAGGGTCCATTTAAGGAATTAACAGGATTATGAAATTATGATAGGAGGGGGGGGGGGGGGGGGGGTCAAGAATTGACAAAAACCAACCGGCCAAGTGCGGTTTGTTGTATGGGAGCCCCCCTGTAGCCTAGTTGGTTTGAGGGCTGCAGGCTGCACTGAAAGTATCGGACTTATGAATACTTACGAACTTATTTTGACACATATTATACCTTTTTATAATTTCTGAAGTTTCATCATAATAACACACTGGCCACATAGAAAAAAAGAACAATGGTTCAGTTTCAATTCTTTTTTCGAGTTGTTGAGCCGCCGCTGAAGATGGAATTGTTCCTTGAAAATTTAAGAGCTATGATTTATTACGACTTTAAAAATGGATTAACACAAGAACAATGTGAAGACCGGATGGTTGCTGCTTTTAGTAATGAAGCCTTCAAAGATGACAATATACAGGTGGTATTCAGAATTTCAACGTGGCCGAGTATCCCTCACGGACGACGCGCGTGAAGGTCGACCAAAATCGGTAGTTAAGCAAGAAAACGTCAAAGCCGATTGGTATACAAGTATTTGTTTGCCGAGTGTCTTTGCTGACCTAAGGAAAAAAATCCCTAGTCGCCGCATCATCCTTCACCACGACAATGCCAGCCCTCACACCGCTCGTAAAACAAATGAGTACCTGGAAGGTGAAAAAGTCGAACTACTGGACCATCCTCCATACAGCCCCAAAAATTTTTTCACATTCCCTAACATCAAAGATAAGTTGCGTGGTCAGTGGTTTCAGACACCGGCAGAAGCAGTGGAGGCTTTTAAAATGGCCATTTTGTCGACCCTTTTTCAGCGTTTAATTAGTGTTTCAACGACTGGTTTGAACGCATGGAAAAGTGCATAAAATATATTCTGCATATTTTATTCTATTCCAGAAACTTTCAGTTTGACCCCAGTAGTGACCCTGCCTTACGTAGGTTCGAATCCCGGTTAGGGCTTTTATTTGTGTGATGAGCACAAATATTTGTTCCTGAGTCATAGATGTTTTCTATGTATTTATTTATCTATATAACTATGTTTATCGTTGTCTAGTACCCATAGTACAAGCTTTGCTTAGTTTGGGACTAGATCGATTTGTGTAAGATTGTAAAATAATAAAAAATAAAAAATAAATCTGTTTTTTAGTATTTGTTGAAAATTTCAACTGTCTAACTATCACGGTTCTTGAGATACAGCCTGGTGACAGACGGACAGCGGAATCTTAGTAATAGGGTCCCGTTTTACTCATTGAGTACGGAACCCTAAAAACGATGACGTTATATATGGACAAGCCCACACACATGACAAAATGAAACAAACCTGTTAAATACCCCGTGAAGCGACTCATTTAACTAACGAAAATATTGCTAATTAGTAGAAAAGGGTAATAATACTTGAAAAAAGGTACACTTGTAGTGATCGTGTTAAATTCGTGTACGAGTTGTAACGAGCATCCGCATCCTTAAATATTATTCGAGGATTGTTGAGAATTTATTCGAATGAAATGAGAATCAATCATTCGTCATTCGAAAGTGTAGACAAATAAATTATTCGCGAATAAATAAGTGACGAATAAATGTTTATTCGAATAATTATTCGAATAAAGAATCATTCGAATAATGCCCCTTTCTGCACCCACATAAGTAACATATTTTATTTAAATAATTCTGTACAGAAGACTGAGCGCTTATAAATAGGTAATCGAGATTCCACGACAATTATGTCTCATGCTGAACAATTTAGTTATTATCGATCTAATGAACACAATATTTCAATACATCTCCATCCTAGCCGAACCGTGGTGCACGCCACGTTCGTGTTTATAAATGTTTGACAATAATTGACCTACCCATAATAAATTAATGCCGAAACGCATTGACAGCGGTAGCGAAGCCGCACTGCGCAGCGTGGAGGTAGTACCGGCTGTAATGTTCGATCTAATTTAAAAGGGTCCGCACAGAATACCGGCCGGGAAAAAAAGCGTTCGGATCCTTTCATATTAGCTTGAACATTACAAGTACCGCCTCCGCGCCGCCCCGCGCTGCTTCGCCACCGCTGTCAGTGCGTTTCGGCCTTGAATGCCTGCGACTCGCTACAGCACGGTCAGTAGTTGAGACACTACGCAATTACGACCTTATTCTGCAAGAGATAACGTTCATATTAAAAATTAAGTAAGAAAAAATATGAATTAATTAATAATCGTTGATATTTTTTGTTTAATTTGTTTCTTATAGTACTAATAATACGTTGACAGCATAAATCAAACAATTTACAAGTAGTTATGTATTTTGGTTTTCCAAAAACTACCAATATTTGTGATTTTAGAAATCCGCAATGAGAATCTGTTTAATTTTTAATAATTTATCAACACATATAATATACTATGCGGAATACATTTTTAAATTGCAGTTATCTATAATTTCTGGTAAGATAAGCCAGAAAATGTGTAACTTACTGAATTTTTTTAATTAATGATAGTCCCGGTTGATTAATTAGTTTAATTATGATTTCTTTAACTGGAATGCAAGCGTCATATCATAATAGAGGCACTTTTACAAAGTTACATATTATGCTGCACTTTAGAAATCAAAATTTGTTAAAAATTTAGATTTTTGTTTTTTTTTCAATGACGCGGAACCCTAAAATGTTTAATTCTTTTTATTTTAACTATAACTAACCATACTTTACATCATAGAAAAAGAAAATTACAGTTATCGAATTATGTCCGGGTTTACCTAATTTGATTGGTCTATAGATGATGCATTAAGATCTACTGTAGGTACTGTAATTATTTATTACGCTACACCAGCGAAAGTGGAATTGCAGGTTATATTATGGGTTCTCGACAGGCACAGAATTATTTGATTTAAATGATACTAAAGTTATGCAATGCGTTGATTTGTTAGTAATACTTAGCAATTCGTTTCATATATGCGGCTAGCAAGGCGTTTATTTTATTTTATCTATCCAAATATCATAAACCCTCCATGATGCGTTCAAGAACCGCACATTATGACCACCATAAAAATAGACTGTTTTGTTAGAACAAATTTCTTATCTGTGAAAATGTTATTATTGCTAAACATCGATTTCGATAATATTATTTCATTCAAATTTCGAACATCTCTGGAATCAAAGAAATTTGATTCCAGGTGACGTTTAGTTCGAAATGAATTGTCAATTTGCATACAAATTTGACAAATGTCGCACGTAAGTAAGATATCGAACGATATGATAGTTGAATCCGACTCTAGTTTGTCTCTGAATTAAGAAACAAACTATGACAGCTGCCAGAAAACAACGCCGCGATGCCGGTCATAATATGCGGCTCCTGAATGCATCATGGAGGCTTATGATATGTGGATAGATGTGATGACACTCGTGTTTAATGCCCTTCATTATGTACAGTCACATAAACTACTATTATTGGATTGCATTTGTTTAACGCGGCCAGCGTAAGGGGTTGTGCACAAATCACGCGAGGTTTTTTCGGCTACTTTTTGACCCCCCCCCCCCTCCCCCTTGGTGATATTTGGTGAAGTTCTTGGCTACCCCCCCCCCCCCCCCTCCCCCACAGAACCTCACGTATATTTTTTTCATTTGACCTAATTGTAAGATAAATAGTATTTTACATAGTAAATCTTGTTTACTCGTATCTTTCTATCTTAGTAAAATAGACTCGCTATTTTGAAGTGCGTAAAGATTTATGTTTAACGAAGCCGAGAAAAAGTATCTACTCGTGACGTGTGGTAGATATTTTTTCTTAGTTTCGTTCTCTGTAGAAAAATACACGTGAGGTATCCTTATACCCCCCCCCCCCTCCCCCAACGTGATCTTTCGTGATTTTTTCCTGACCCCCCCCCTATCGATCCTCGCGTGATTTGTGCACAAGCCCTAAGAACGGTTATGGCTTGTTGGACGGGTAATTCGACCGTCGACCGTGTGTACCTAAATCACTTTTTACGTTACTGATGAGTGTAGGTGAGTGGATCCATAGGTAAACTTAGAGTATTTTTAAGTTTACGTACTTTGCGGGCATATCACAAGAAACGAAATACTGTTTGACGTTATCATATTTTCTAATATAGGACACACAAATGCGTACACGAAATACCAATCTTTGAACGAAATTTCCGTCGTGGCCCGTAGAAAATAATCTGTGTGTGCAAGAATGTGGCGCGCGCAGCATCCGCACCATATGTTTAGGTACTAAGGGTTAAGCAGGGTAATAATTAACATTGAGAGAGCAGAGAGAGAGAGAACGAGCATTCTTGCACTGTAGATTTTTAGCTAAGACAATTTTACAGATCATTCTACGCTAGAATGTTTTAGTTCGTTTGGTCTTAATCCGCCATAATGCAACAGTCATGGCGCTAATTTTGATTTAGTGCAGTTGTGTGTAACTTCTTCGAACTATCTGATGGCCTAATGAAACATATTCTATTGTGCGGTACTCCTAATTACTTTAATTACTGAATCTCAATCTTTGCACACGTTTTTATCGCGGAGTATATACCTAGAATTGCATAATTCACATAATAAGCAAGTAAGAGTGACTAGAAAATACTTTCAGGTTTTGAGAATAAATCAGATCTTTATCTAGCTAGTGCGTAGGTATTTCGTGAATGTCTAAACCTGTACTGATTGTATTGAATTTTGGGTGTGAACTCCGTGATATAATCTTAAAAGCAGAAGCATTCATCATACACTATCTTCCAGATCTACCATGCTATAATGCTTTTGAGCTTTCGACTCACATCAACTATTTATGTACTCTGAAACCAAGAACTGCTGTCAAAATTAACAGGAGCATGAATGAATAAACATAAAATGGAATCCATTTATGCAAGTAGGTCCCTAGGTTGTCCCTAAGTTATCGGTCCATTTAAAATTTTCCAAAACATTTTTTTGGTTGCATTGCAATTTGCAACTGCATTTTCCATGCCAATTCATAATCTTTGGCTGGAAACGAACGTAAATAATCAAATAATGCAATGAAACATTAATAGGGATGATGACTAAGATTTTTTTACGATGCCATTCTTATCAGTTTTTGGAGAGGAACAAATATTTGTATGGGATCAACTACAATTAAAGAACATAAATACCCAAAAATTTGAGACAAAGATTGACCTCGCTGGCGGCAACCATAAACGCTTCATACTAATTGACACACAGGTATGACGTCACACCTGTTATTTGTACTAACCGTTGTATGGATAATCAAGTAAATTGCTGTTTGGCTGCGAAATACTGCGTTTTGGTCCATAGTTGTTGAACATTTTTGTTTCTATAAAAGCGTAAGGATTCTATTGGTAGCTTTAAATTTACTCTTGGACTATAAATAAAAACCGGCCAAGTGCGAGTCGGACTCGCGCACGAAGGGTTCCGTACCATTATCAATAAAAATATTAATTTTATTCTGTTTTTAGTATTTGTTGTTATAGCGGCAACAGAAATACATCATCTGTGAAAATTTCAACTGGAACTATCACGGTATCAGTGAGATACAGCCTGGTGACAGACAGACGGACTAACGGACAACGGAGTCTTAGTAATAGGGACCCGTTTTACTCTTTGAGTACGGAACCCTAAAAATGCATATTTTTTCTAAACTTTCAAGGTCCATATCTTTTATGATTTTAATTAAGTATAATTTATAATTTATTACAATAATTTGATGGTTTACTATCCATTTAGCAACACCACGTTATCAATTTTAACATGAGTCATCAATCATCATGCCTATTAAGTAGGTTTCTTATTTGTGATTGGAATTAAGCGTATCTATTGCTATAAGTAGTATAAGTACATTAGCGCATAATCAAACCATCGAGCGACTTTTCCTATTTAGAGATTTATACAATTCTTGCCATTGCTTGCCTTTGTATAACCCGTACAGTAAATTATTCTATAATACAGAAGAAGGCGTATAGAAAATTAGAAATTCTTTGATTTATTAATTCCTACGAACTTTCCGGAAAATCCGAGCATGCATCACGTTATTAACCGATAAATTAAGCTTTCCATAATGCAGTATTATGAAACTTAGGTAATACTTTTGGCCATCAGGTAGAGCGAATAAAGAGCCTGTCGTATACTCTGTGTAATCTATGGAAGTACTGAATGAATTATTTAGCTTTAGGTGTTGAGAAAAATATTAGATTATTATTCTAGAAAATCATACACATAGGGGGTAAAACTTATCGTTAATCTTATAAAATGTATTTACGTAAGTAAGGTAAGTTTAAATTTGACGGAGAAATTAGCGGGACTACCGCAGCGCAGCTCGAAATTCAAGTTTTGGTATAGACCGCGCGCCAGCTGTCCTATTTATCAAGTGGTCTCTACTCCGTTAAAAATAATCGCTAGCAATATTTGGTCCGTAGTAGTAGATTCTTTTAAGCTCTTTTAAAGACCAATAGCTTTTCCAGGCGTTTTGGATCCGTCTTTCGACTTCCTTATCCTGCCTATGGCTGAAGGAAACAGGATAAGGAACTCGAAAGACGGATCCAAAACGCCTGGAAAAGCTATTGGTCTTTAAAAGAGCTACTCAAGGGAGACCTTCCTTTAACCCTGAAGCGAAGACTCGTCGATATGTGTATTCTGCCTGTCCTAACCTACGGTGCCCAAACATGGTAACTCACTGAGGCACAAAAGACCAGATTGAAGGTTTGCCAACGAGCTATGGAGCGTAGCATGCTGAGAGTCAAACGGATCGATCGGGTCCGAAACTCTACGCTACGCTCAAAAACTTGCATTGCTGACGTTGGCGCCAAGACCGCCAAGCTGAAATGGGAACGTTTGCCGCATGCACCCGCAGAGGTGGGCTAAATTAGCTACGGAGTGGGTGCCGCATGGTGGGAGGCGACGGCGTGGCAGGCCGAGAAGGAGATGGCGGGACGACCTGGACGTGTTTCGCAGCGATTGGCCGGAGATTTCTCGGAATCGGGACGAGTGGAAGTCAGGAGGGGAGGCCTTTGCCCAGCAGTGGGACACTTTATAGGCTTCAAAAAAAAAAAAAAGTAGTAGATTCATAGTATAATAACACCTCTTAAGGCTCCGCACGTTCATGGTCTTCTTTCCTTCTCACTGAGCAATAGACACGTGAGCGAGATGGAAGTGCGTGTTCGAAAGCGCGGATATCATGTTTTTCGGAATATTTCAGTAAACGAGAAGAAATTTAAGTAAGAAAGGGAATGAAGTTATTGTTCATTACTTTATGAACAATATTATAAAATTTCATCATTTTCTGATAAAAAATGGAGCAGTAAAATGGTTTCAAGTGAAACAATAGGGTTCACTTTAGATTTGTTTTTCTCTACATTCTTTTGTTAAAATGGATGTCTACGAAAACTATGTTACTTCTCATATCTTGCAGATATATGTTTTCCGACTGTAAAATTGTTACGTCATAATGTATAAAATGGTTACGAAACAACTCATTTTTATGAAAATTTTAAAGGTCGAGCCTTAATAGCCCGCGAGCTCGCAAGAGAATTTCGTGACCAATCAACCCCCGCCGTGCGATAACTTGTGAGAAGGTTCAGAGTGTTGTATCATGAAGCCCCGTGGACGTCAGCTGCGGCTCCGTCGGAGGGTTCACCAAACACGTAAAAAAATGCCATTTCCCCCGGATTAATTTTATCATCAAACGATATGACAAATAAAAATCATCAGCTGGACTGTACAGTGGTGGAAAACCCGTTAACTGCTATCTTTAATTCTTTATGTATTTAATAGAAAAAATAAGTTGAAGCGTGATGTTTTCCGAGATTTTAAGAATTTTCGTGTGTTTTGTTTATTGGTAATGTAGGCATAATTTATATTACCAGGTTCCGACCCCGAGATGACAGGTGACAGTTTGCAGTGGCAAGCGCAATCATACGAGTCCTACTTGAAATGGCGAAAGTCGTAATAGTCTTTATTTATATTCCATTTGTCACTGCTAGACGCAACCATTGTTTGTATTCTAACACTTTCTCTATCGAGTGGGTGTCTCAATAAATTCGATTGCCGCCGTTTGGATAATCGAAGGGCCACCTGTTTACTCTAACCGGTTGGGTCAATTAGTTTATGATTGTTAGATGAATTGAATGTGATTATGTTAAGTAGGCTTAAGCCTTATTATAGGTACAGATGGATGTTTTTCGTTTTCGACATTTGAATGAAAATACGGACATCGGTAGGTTTTCGTAGTGGCGTTACGTGAAGGCATTCGTCGTTAAAATTATGTTTACTGAACGGGACCTTAATGGCCTTATAACTTAATATAAAACCGGCCAAGTGCGAGTTGGACTCGCGCACGAAGGGTTCCGTACCATTATCTATAAAAACGGCAAAAAAAAGTTTGTTGTATGGGAGCCCCCCCTTAAAAAAAAATTTTATTTTGTTTTTAGTATTTGTTGTTATAGCGGCAACATAAATACATAATCTGTGAAAATTTCAACTCTCTAGCTATTACGGTTCTTGAGATACAGCCTGGTGACAGACATACGGACGGACGGACGGACGGACGGACGGACAGCGAAGTCTTAGTAATAGGGTCCCGTTTTACTCTTTGAGTACGGAACCCTAAAAAACAATCACTAAGTGTACGGCCTGAGTGCACGCTCCGCTACGAGCGGGGCGTGAGGCGTGGACGTCCTTATAAAACAAATGCAATTTATATGGACGCTGCTCGTAGCGGACCGTGCACCCAGGCCGTACACTAAGTGTAAGGCCTGAGTGCACGCTCCGCTACGAGCGGGGCGTGAGGCATGGACGTCCTTATGAAACAAATGCAATTTATATGGACTCTGCTCGTAGCGGACCGTGCACCCAGGCCGTACACTAAGTGTAAGGCCTGAGTGCACGCTCCGCTACGAGCGGGGCGTGAGGCATGGACGTCCTTATGAAACAAATGCAATTTATATGGACGCTGCTCGTAGCGGATCGTGCACCTAGGCCGTACACTAAGTGTAAGGCCTGAGTGCACGCTCCGCTACGAGCGGGGCGTGAGGCGTGGACGTCCTTATAAAACAAATGCAATTTATATGGACGCTGCTCGTAGCGGACCGTGCACCCAGGTCGTAAACTAAGTGTAAGGCCTGAGTGCACGCTCCGCTACGAGCGGGGCGTGAGGCGTGGACGTCCTTATGAAACAAATGCAATTTATATGGACGCTGCTCGTAGCGGATCGTGCACCTAGGCCGTACACTAAGTGTACGGCCTGAGTGCACGCTCCGCTACGAGCGGGGCGTGAGGCGTGGACGTCTTTATAAAACAAATGCAATTTATATGGACGCTGCTCGTAGCGGACCGTGCACCCAGGCCGTAAACTAAGTGTAAGGCCTGAGTGCACGCTCCGCTACGAGCGGGGCGTGAGGCGTGGACGTCCTTATGAAACAAATGCAATTTATATGGACGCTGCTCGTAGCGGATCGTGCACCCAGGCCGTACACTAAGTGTAAGGCCTGAGTGGACGCTCCGCTACGAGCGGGGCGTGAGGCGTGGACGTCCTTATGAAACAAATGCAATTTATATGGACGCTGCTCGTAGCGGATCGTGCACCCAGGCCGTACACTAAGTGTAAGGCCTGAGTGGACGCTGCGCTACGAGCGGGGCGTGAGGCGTGGACGTCCTTATGAAACAAATGCAATTTATATGGACGCTGCTCGTAGCGGATCGTGCACCCAGGCCGTACGGGGGAGCGGGGCGTGCGGCGTGTTAAACAAATGAAACTCATACTGGTGTCCTGAGTAGACGCTGCACAAAGCATTTGCTCCGCCCCGCTGCACGCTCCGCTCCGAGCGTGCACTCAGGCCTTACACTAAGGCTTGTGTTATGGTGGGTACACACTGAGCAAACGAACAACCAACGAACGCGAATCATTTATGTGACAGCTATTTGTTAGAGTGAGATACATAGCCGTTCGTCGGCTTGGTGTGTACCTAACAATAAGGGTACTAGACTAGCCGACGATATTATATGTATTTAGGCGCTTGACGAATAACTTCAGGCCATTTGCCCTGTGTTGCCTATTTAGACTTTTAAAATTGAAACTTGTGGCTTCACGAGAAGTGTGTGTCTGCCGACGGGCATCCCCTGATGATATAGCACCCTCGGCCATACCAACCTAATAAGGCCGAAGCAATTTTTAGGACTAATGTAAGGCCCAGTGTCCTGAAAATAGGTCATAAATAACTATTTTGAAATTTCGAGTTCCTAATAAACACAGTTCAAATTTTATTACAAAAAAAAACCTGACAAGTGCGAGTCGGACTCGCACACGAAGTATTCCGTACAAAATTATAAAAGTACCGTTTTCAGATTTTTTCCTGTACTTGTAGTATAAGACGATATTACTTGCCTTTAATAGTTCTTGGTCAACGGGAAGTAGGTACCCTATACATTTTGATTCCCTTGATAGTGTCGAAATATACGTTTTTTACGGCATAAACGGCCGTATCTTTTTTTTACGTTAACTTAGAAGTTTGATTTTTTCACAGCATCAAGGGACTGTAGGCTTGATTATATGGTTTTAAATCCAATTCGACAAATCTACGTGTTCTCGAGATAAAGGGCCTTGGTGGCAGGCCTTTAAAACGTTATAAAAATAGCGCTATTATAACGCTATAATTCCGTTGCCGAGATTTGTATGGAAATTTTAAACATATCGTTATTTATATCATTATAATATCACTATTTTCATAACGTTTTAAAGGCCTGCTTGGCAGACAGACAGACAGACGGACAACAAAGTGATCAAAGTAAGGGTTCCGTTTTTTCCTTTTGAGGTACGGAACCCTAAAAACCAATGTGTTGGGCTGTTATGCCTGAATATTTTTGTCCCAAAATTAGGCCGATAGGGTTACGATTATCTATCCATGTTAAAAACGAATTCAATTCAAATTGTGTTGAAATAACCAATTAGGTTAGCAGACTTGTTACACAAGTTCTTTTAAAGCAGTATACTTAATACTGAAATATTATTATGTATTTTTATTTGTTTATTGCTAACCGCAATAAATAATGAAACTTGCATAATTACGTATACCTATCGTAGTATACCTACTGTGCGAAGAATCTCAAAAGCACCTGTTGTCAATATGAAAGTTTTCCTTACCCAATGACAGACAATGCACCTATCTTCCGCACAATATTTTAGCAAAAGTAATGTGTTACGAAACAAATTTAATTTTCTCGCTTAACGGAACGGGTAATTAGCCAGCACACTGCCAGTTTAACAAGGACCTGATTAACGTGGGTACTGCTACAGCTTACGTTGGCCGTGTGCTGTAAAAGATGTCCTCGTTTAGGTATGTAGCGCGGTCTGTTGGTTAGTTTTGTTTGTGTAGGGTTGAACCGGACGAATGTTTAAAGTTTAAAGTATAGGGTAGCAAAATCTATCGTATAGAAACTATTGAATGACTTGAAACTGCGGTAATGATCTAATGATAAAAACTTGTGCCTGAGTAAGCGATGTTTAATCAAATGAACTTTCCCATAGCCAAAACTAACCAAGTTATATAAGAAGTTAGGTATTATTTTATTATAGGTACACGGTGTTCCCGGGAATTTCCGTATACTTCGGCATATTGCAGAGTACATTCACAGAAACAAATTAGCATATAATTATTTCTTGTTTTTTTTTTTATTGATTTTTGTACAAATAATATTTAATGTAGCACTAACGGTTATTATCTTATTGTACAAGGGTCTTGAAAAACATGAAATAAAAAATATGTACCTCCGAGGGCTCCGAGTCAGTTCGTGCCTAATATCGACCGAACTCACTTAGTTAACCTTCTTGTAGTGTATAGGATTAGGAACCGTACAAAATTTAAAGAGCTGTTACGACGGACGTCACAGTTAAGATCCATTTACACCGGTTAAATCTGCAAAACTGATTAAATTAAAATATTGAATATCTTGATAACTAAGTTAAGATACTACTGTCTTGGAGAATAGTCCATTGTTGTAGAGGCTAGAAAGTAAGCAATAGATGGACGAGTTAATTCAGTACGAGTCCAGCTAGCTAGTAGAGTACGAATCCAGCTATTGCACTTTCGGCCGAGGCTTAACATAGTGCTTTTCACGTCTACTGCGAGGAAATTGCAATTAACCATAAATATCATAATTTTAAATCAAAATTAAGTTCCTAATTGAAGATCATAATACCTACTAATCAAAAAACAAAAGAAGCGCGGCACCGCTCGCCGGCGCGGCGGCGCTGCTCCTCCCGCTCGACGCCCTGTGATTGGTCGAAGAGCTGTTCAAACTGAACAACCACTATTACAATGACCAACCACTCAAAAATAATCGACCAATAGCAGAGTAGAAAGTAAAAAAGACCGCTAAACACTACATTTTACTTTGCAAATCTACATTGTTTGACTGTACTACTAAGAACTACTTTCTACTCTCATTTCAATCCATCTTTGGCCATATTTCCGAGCAGTGGCGTGAAAATTAACTTTATTTGATCTAAACTATACCCCCTTGCAAATTCAATGAAGTGTTGTTATGTGTATGTAAATGTTAATACAAGCATTGAACTGTGTATGTATGTACTGTGTCAGTCGACTACAAAAATACGTAACAATGCAATAAGGTGAAAAAGATAACATTTTGTAGTCGAGTGAAGTGTAGGATAGGACGCCATCAGCAACATTTTAAACTAGGTACCTATCCATTTTAAAATTCATGATAATGGTAAATTGACTTACTTTTCAGTTTCAGGTATCATAAGTGGTGGTTATCATATCAATTACTTTTTCTCGGTTACGTCTGACATTAATGGAGACCGGTGAGTTGACAACCCTACTCGTATTAAGTCTGTTAGTAAAACGATAAGAACGTCAACAGGTGTCGCAGATGTGAGGTCGCTGTAGTGACGTCACTCAATCCAGGTTCGTGCAGTATGCCTCTAGTGTAGGCTTCAGGGATGTCAACTACATATCGACAATTAACAGAAGGGAAGGGCAAT